>CAJQUW010006178.1:0-299022 GCA_907163375.1 Prostheceraeus crozeri
AAGGAAATACTGTAATGGTGATGAGTTAATTAAATTATTGATGAATTCGCTATAGGCAAAACTGTGCAAAAAGATATAACCACCTAAATATCAATTTATGGAATGAGAATACATTGAGAAAAAATTTCACTCAAGAAGTAAAAGATTATGAAAAATTAAATGATGAACAATATTTAGCGAAAGTAGAAATGGAAGATGATGAATTTCTCAAAACTAATATTGTAAAAGATGGGAAGACGTCATTCATGCCATCACACTTAGGTTCTTTCATTCTTTCTCACTCTATAAGAATCATGAATAACTTTATTTTAGAAATTAATGGTTTCAAAGAAAAATACATTCATTATACAGATACTGATTCAATATATATTTCCATTGAGCTCTTTAATAAATTTAACGCTGCTGGATATGTTGGAGGAGTGGAGAATTGTGTCAAGGGAAAAATGATTATGGAAATGGTGTGGAATTATTTTTTGCAATGTTTATTGCACCTAAAGTAAAATACTGATATTACTGTAGATGAACAAGGGAGGACTTAGTGAAAATAAAACATTCAAAGGATATTCACAAGATAAAGTAAAAGTAGAAGATTTTCTAAAATTATATTCGGGGAAAACATTATCGACTACAGTTAATAAACCATGGAAAAGATCTTTAGAAACTGGAATTAGTATTCCTGATAAAAATAATAATACTGAAGAAAAAAAATTTTCTGGTCAAATAAATATTCTTAAACGTCAAGCACCTGATGAAAATGACATTATGTTACCTTATAACGGAGAAGATATTCAAGCTGAAATATTTCAAACAATCATCTGTGGAGAGTAATTTAAGTGATGATGATGACACTGTGGAATAATAATTTTTTTTATAACATCTAAAAAATTTATAACATCTAAAAAATTTATAACATCATAAAAAAAAAAAACAAAAAAAAACGTTTTTTTATTTTTTTCCCATCTAAAAAATTTATTACATCTATAAACTTATGACATCTAAAAACTTATTACATCTAAAAACTTATTACATCTAAAAACTTATTACATCTAAAAACTTATTACATATGAAAATATATTTATCGAATATTTTGGTATTTTCTATTAAGTTTTATCTTATTAAGTTTCATCATATAATGTTTTATCAAAAGATAATTTAAATTTTTTTTCACTAACTATTGATTCATCATCATCATCATCATCATAAATTGTTTCTTCATCATCATCATAAATTGTTTCTTCATCATCATAAATTACACTTTTTGGTATAGGATGCCCTTCCATGATAGGATACCATTCTCTTATTGGAATATCTAAACTCTAAATACATCTTTTAATTCTGATAATAAAATAATAGAGAAAAATATTGGTCTTTGATCTCTTTTGGAAAATTTTAATAACACCACCATTAATCTGAATCACTTTTAGTTTTTGTTAAAGATGATTAAAATTTTAAATTGATTAGATGTAAATCCTAATTTAAATTTTGTAGACCCGACACATAGTTGTCTAACAGTATCTTCAACTATGCCTATCATTATTATTTTCAATTTGTAAGAAAATGAAATTTAGATAAATTTTTATAATTACTAATATTTTTATAATCTTTTTTATTTTTTAACCATTTACACCTTTTTCAGATGTTACAGAATCATCATTATTATTCATAAGATTCTTTAAGATCGGGCAAAGCCCTAGAACCTTCGGTTCGTTTATTATGATTATGGTCATTGTTAATAGTATAAGGTGTAGTCCACATATAAATTTTCTCTTGTTGAGCTAAACCATTTATATAAGATTTTGACAAATTAATATTTAAGTTTGAATATAATCCTATATACGTATCATCATCATATCTTTGCGGCATTTCTAATGTTTCTTGTTTATAAATTGTGTCTCTATAATAAACTTGACATAATAATTCTTCATTATGTTTTTTGCTCTCTATGTGAATGTTATATTGATTTTGTTCGTCAACAAATAATCTAATTTTTTCTTTCGAAAAAGATTTTAATTTTTTAACTAATTCTTTAATATTGATATAATTAATAATTTTAGTTTCTATCCAATCAGTATTACTAATTGGTAACACTGCTCTAATAAATCCATAAACATTATTATGACCTATTATAACCATATTTTCTTTATTTAATTCCACATAAGCTACATCATTATATTTACTAACAATATCCATAAATTTAATAAATGGGATCCCCCGGAAATAAACAATAATTTAGTTTCTATAGAAGGTAAACCTTTAGTCTGTTCTCTAAATATTTCGGTTTGTAATTGAAATAAAATATTAACATCTATACATGGATTATTATTATTATTATTATCAAAACATTTATTTTCAAATCCCGTTGATCTCGTCGAATAAGAAGAACAGGATGATGCGGACGAATATAATTTTTTTAAATTTGGGTTTTCCATTTTTTTATTTTTATTAGAAAAAATTTTATTTTTATTAGAAAAAATTTTATTTTTTTATTTTTATTAGAAATAATTTTATTTTTTTATTGTTAAAAAATGATGTTACCAAATGTTGGTGGAGGTGCATATATCCCGAATAATCGTGAATTAGAAATAGAGATAGAAAATTATATTATGAAAACTGGAGACGTTTTATCTGGTCCATTGCATCTTTCTATTCTTCCACAACAAAATACAGAGTTAACAAATAAACAATATGTTGATACACAAATCAATGACTTAAAGGAAAAATATATAAACGATGTTTTGGTTCCACTGATGAACGAATTGAAGTTGCTTAAACTTAATGACAAATCATTAAACGAAAAATTATTAAAACTTGATAAAAAGGATAGAGAGCTAGAAGCAGATATAGCAAAACTTTTTAAAAAGATTTCTGAACAATCAAAAATTTTAATATTACTTTCTATAAATTTAAAATCTGCAGTCATTAAAAATAAACATCAGATAAAAATGTTAAAAGAACAATTAGAAGATGAAATAGAAAAACTACCTGAAAGAATTAAAAAAAATTTAAAGCATTTACAAACTACATTCCAAAAAAGTGTTGATGAATTGAGTTCTAAAATTACTCAACAAATGAAAAAGATGAATAGAATAATAAATGAAGTAAACTCACTTAATGAAAAAGTTGATAAAATGAAAACTCTTAAAATCAATTTAGAAAATGAATTAAAGAAAAATTTACAAGAAAACTCTAAAGAAAATAAAGAACAGTTAGATGCTAGTTAAAAGACAATTAGATGTTCTTAAAATTAAGTTTTTTCAAAAAAAAAATGCTCTTAAAACGGCGTTGAAGATTAATCAGCAGAAAATGCAAGTTAATAGAAAAGAAATTAAAGTACATCACACGCTGCTTGACGCAATAGATAAAGTGCAAACAGGCAATTAATAAAGTTATCTCGAAGTTGTTGTCCATTCACAAACGTAAATCTTAACACGTAGATATTTTTCCCAAAAGTCAAATTTAATCCTAAAAAATGCCTATAATTTATAAAAACAATCTTAAACATTTTGCATCAAATAAATAAAATTGCTCATGAACCATCTATGAAACCTGTGTACCATTATGATAGTGTAGAAACTACTCTGTCGGAACACAAAAGTTCTAGGCACCGCAGGTGCCGTCCAAAAAGAAGGAGATGGCATCTTTTCTGGTATTGGTAGTATCGTTAACTTAATTAAAATAATAAAGATTGATTACATCTGCTGCAAAAGGAGCAGCTGCTATAGGTAGTACAGCTAGTGCAATATCAAATGCTGTCAAGTCTCAAAACGAATTAAAACAACTAGAAGCTATTCGTAAACTTAGGAATGATTCTGAATAACTAAAAAAATTAAAAAAACTTTCAGATGAAACAAAAAATAAAATTGCTAACATAGCTGTGGATGGTGATAGTAAACATAATGAAAAAACAATTGAAGAAATAAGAGGTAATGGCGTCAGCAGCGGAGCTGGTCTAGCAAAATTCTAAAATTATATTTTAGTAAAATTTTTTAGTAATTTTTTTAGTAAAATTTTTTTCTGTCTGTGAGAAAAACAAAAAGTCAAATTATTTTTTATAAAAATGTCTTCGCTTATCGAAAATAAATTTAGATTAGACGATCCTCCGTTCGTCAGTAATAATCAAAAAAAGAATGACTATATAAGAATTGCTATGAATCCCGGATCTTCAGTAGAGTAAATACTGGAGGTGATTTAATTTTTGAAGTTGATAATCAGCAGAGTTATATATATTTACCTGATTCGTTTTTACATTGTGAATATTCTTTATATAGTGATGCTAATTTTACAACACCATTACCAGATACCGATAATATTACACTAGAAAATAATTTTTTTCCAAGATTATTTACACAAATGCGTTTAGATGTTGCAACTCAAAATATAGAAACAATAAGTGATTCCCCAGGTGTAATTGATACAATGCTTAGATTTGTAACAATTGGTGAAAATAATAAAAAGTATGAAATCGAAGGTTGGTTTCCTGATACTAATGATTGTATAATTGTTGATGATTTAACTCACGCTGGAACAGATGCAGCAGGAATTGCGAAAGATGTAGAAAATATTGCAAAACATTTAAATAAAACAAATAATGATGCATATAAAGAAAGACGTGAATTTAACAAGAAAAGTAAACAGACAGTAAATTGGTCATTGTCTCCATTATTCGGATATTTAGATTATGACAAAATATCATATCAATTTAAATTTAAATTAATAATTCATCGTACGGCAAATAATGAATTAATCTTTTTTGGCAAAACTGGAAAAAAAGCATATTTAAAAATTGATAGACTTGAATGGTGGATTACGCATATTACTCCTAGTTTAGAGGTTGAAACAGCTATTGCAAAAAGATTAAATACTAACAAACCAATTCCAGTAAATTTTCTAAAGCGTACTGCTAGTTCAGTAACTTTTTCCGAACAAAGATTTAACTGGCATTTTACTAGAACTGCGAATACCCCAAGATATTTATTGCTAACATTTCAAAGAAATAATTCTCCAAGTTTTGATAAGAACAATAATATTTTTCATATTAATACAATTCGAAGTTTACAAGTTTCATTAAATCAAACTCGATATCCAATTGATCCATTAAGATTCGATGATACCAATAATCAATTTATGGAAGGATATGATTCTTATAGAAATCTTTGTATAGAATTTGGAGTTGAACCACAATTAACTCCTGGAGATTGGAGACATTTATATCCAATTTTCTGTTTCGATTTAAGTGCACAATCTGAAGATATTATTAAAAATGGTTGTGATGTAACAATTAATATTGAAAAGAAAGATTCCACAACTTCATTGATGGCTTATGGTTTATTGCTAGAAGATGTAAAATATTCCATTGAAGTTCTTAATGGAAGATGGTTAGGATCGGCTAAAGCCAGAGGAGCTTCGCTCCGATAAGTTAAAGCCCAAGACTTAGTCGATTAATTAATTTTTTTTCATAACAAGAATAGATTAAAATTTTTGTTAACTTAAAAATTCTTAACTTAAAAATTTTTTCATAACTAGAATAGATTAAAAAAATTCTTAACTTAAAATTTTTTCATAAATAGAATAGATTTAAATTTTTGATAACTTAAAATTTTTTTATTAAAAATGTCGCAAGCGAAAAGTAATATTAATAATAAAACTGTTGAATTAAAATTACGTAATATTGTTGACAAAAATACCCCTAAAACTATTACGATTAACAAAAAAAAGTATTACATAAGTAAACCAATGATAGAGAATATTCAATTACAAGAAGAAAAGAATGGCGGTATTCTCCCATTAATTCCACTAATAATAGGTGGCATAGCTGCAGCAGGAAGTGTTGCAGGTAGGACAGCTGGTATTGTCCAAGCAGTAAATAAAAATAAATCAGAGAAAGCAGCATTAGAAGAACAAAAACGACATAATAGAGAGTTAGAGAAAGTTGCTAGGGGTGAAGGAGTAGTAGATAATTTTATTAGTAAGTTAAAATTAGTTGATGAAGGAAAACGAGTTCTTAAAAATATTCTCCACAATGTTGATGATTTAATTGAAATTAAAGAAACTAAAGATGGTTCAGGAATATATCTAAGTCCTAGTATGATTCGGTAATAACCTCAGGACCTTTGGTCCATAAGGTAAAACATTTATTTTATCTTTAAAAATGGATTCCGCAAATTCTACAAATTCCGAAAATTTAACTAAATTAAAAATTTCTAATTTAGATTTATTGAATTATCTATTAAACAAAAATAAAAACTCAAATTGTCGCATATTGGAGGTGACAAGAACAAAGTTCCACACCACTTCGGTGGTGACATACAAAAAACATTAGAAAACTTTCCTGGATTTATTTGGAGTAAATATTCGAAAGAAAAACATCTTCCTGGTCATTCATATACTGGTCCAGGAACTCGATTAGATATAAGACTAGATGAGAATAATAATCCGAAACCAGGTGAAGAACCAATAAATAGAGTAGATGCCGCAGCTTACAGGCATGATTTAGCTTATCGAAATCATGATCTAAGTTCTCGACATGCAGCTGATAAGAAGATGATTCAAGAATTAGATAGTATTCAAAATCCTACATTTAGAGAAAAAATTGAAAGAATGTTTGTTAAGAAAGCTTTACAAGCTAAAATATTATTCGGTCAGGGTTTAAATGAAACGACAGCAAAGCTGTCTGAGAGCAACGCTCGAACTAATAACTATGAGAGCAACGCTCGAACCTACGCGTCTGAAATTCATAAAGAATACAGAAGGCCTAAATATTTATTGAAAGTAAAAGTATTTAATAAAGATGATATTTGGAGTGCTGATCTTATTCATATGCCGAATGAAAGGGACTACAAATACGCATTGACCGTTATAGATTTATATACACGATATGCTTGGGTAAAGCCTTTAAAAAAGAAAAGTGGTCTATCAGTTAAATATGCGTTTGAAGAAATCTTTAAAGAAAGTAATAGAAAGCCAAGGAAATTGTTTGTTGATAAAGGGTCGGAATTTTATAACCGAAACGTTCAGCCACTATTTGAAACTGTTTATTCAACTGAAAACGCTGGAAAAGCTGTAGTGATAGAAAGATTCAATCGGACGTTAAAAAATAAATTATTCAAGAAATTTACTGAGCAAAGAAATCAGAAATGGTTGAAGATATTACCAGGAATTGTAGAAGAGTACAATAATAAAGTTCATTCTGGTATTGAAGAAACTCCAAAGAATGCTTCTGACGACCCTGATTTGATACGAAAGAAAATATTCGAGAATAATAATTTGAATGAGAGTAATCCGAATTTGCAGAAACTTAAGCCGAAATTTAAAATTGGAGATAGAGTTAGAATATTTAAATATAAGAATAAATTTGAAAAAGGCTTTGTTGGCTATTGGACTAAAGAAATATTTGAAATTTGTAAAATAAATCCAACTTATCCGTTTACTTATGAAATTAAAGATTTAGATAATGAGGATATCAGAGGCCGTTTTTATCAAAATGAATTACAACGAACTGAGCTTTAGCTTCTTAATTATCATTATTATTATTATTATTTTTATTATTCAATTCTAACATAATATCAAGAAATGATACTCCTTTTTGTAATTTAAATAAAACATAAAGACATAATTGGCCACAATAAGTTGTTCCCGGTTTTTGAATTTGAAATGTATTATAAATTCCATTGCCAAGTATTTCTCTTACTTCATTCGTAGGTGGAAGCCCGTATGAGTCAAAATAATAATTATCTCCGTTTTTACTAAAGATACCTGCTGACCAATGTACGCCGTTTTGGTCTGAAGTGTGAAGATTCGTTATGAAATTTACAGTTGGCCTATTTTTGATCAATTGTAATTCGTCTCTCATTAGGACATGAAAATTCTTTATTCCCAATTGATGTGCGATTTTCTTTAGATCAAAATTCGTTGTTGTTTCTGTTCCATATAATTTAAAAAACTCCTTTATGTTGTTCATTTTATAATAAAAAAATTTCTTAAGGGACGCCGGAGTAGGATTTGCTGGTTATATATTCCACGTCTTACAAATGTCTAAGTGGGTGTAGCAGCTGTTTGTTCTTTCATACATTGTTTCCTTTCAAATGTTTGAGTGGGAAGTCACAGCTCTTTACACTGAAATGCCTTTTATTCATAAATGCGAGAAGCAGATGTTCTCTACAATTGAGTGTTCATCTGAGTGCAAAGCAGTAGATAAATTGTAAGAACGCCAGGAGTGGTCATGATTTGAGCAAGAAAATGATCATAATCACAAATTTGAAATTCTCAACTTTTATGATTTTCGGTGTCCTGGAACGGTCATGATTTTCAAAGTAAAATGTCACAATTACAAATTTGAAATTCTCAACTTTTATGATTTTTTCGGTGTCCTGGAACGGTCATGATTTTCAAGGTAAAAATTATAATTCTCAAATTTGAGATTTTGAAAAATTTGAAAAATTGGGTATTTTTAAAAACGCTTAAATTTTCGCCCTTCGACCTTCGGCCATGTGAAATTTGAAGTCTACCTAAATTTTTGAAATTTTTGAAATTTTGATTTTTTGAAAAAACCCGCAAAAGTGTGACATCCGGCGCAAGCGAAGCGAAGCGAAGCGTCGCGCCGGATGTCACACTATAAACTACTGTGATCATTGACAGGACCTGGGTAGTTATCAAATGTCACATGACTTAGTGTAGGTTGAATATTCTCTAACGATAGAGGACTCATATCAATCTCATTCGCAGCCATGGCTAACACATCGGGCGGCAATCGATTCCATTCTTCTTGTATTTGATGGACCGTATGGGTGGGATCCGGGGGAGCATCCACTCTGGCTCGATCGTCAACCATACTTTTCACGACAGCTTGTAGCATAGCGTGAGACGGACCAGGTGTTGCTAAGGCGCGATGATCCGCTGGAGAAGGTCGAATGAGTGCTTCTAGACTATCGTCTGCATCTAAATCTGTATTCATAGGTTGAGGGGGTCGCAAGGGGATTGCACGACGTGCGGTGGGTGATAATTGACGATCTTGTCCTGTCAACGTAGAGGACACCTTCAAAGAGGGTCTCGGAACATGCTGTTGAATAATATACTTGAGTTTGCTCACATTTTCTCCCTCCATTCGCTCGTTTAAAATATGGGTATGTTGACGCGCAAATTGTTGAGCTGTCTTCCTATCCACCGTTCCATCGAGGGTTTCCCCGCATAGACATGCATAGATGAACTCTTCACTTGCTTTGATCTCTTCTTTTGATTTATATTTTAGATGGTGTGAATTATAAATATGCCTTCTCAGACGATCTTTTTGATAAGGGCATTTACAGATAGGACATAGGGTTATTCTCAATTTTCGCAACGTCAGGGTCTCTTCACTTTCACGCGCTCCTCCCTTCATGGTTGATTTTTGTTGTGTGTTCCTGTGCATGCTTAAATACATTTGTTGGCCATTGAAACAAAATACTGAAATGAGCACAGATACGATTCAATGTCTCTTTGATATAAATAAGACTTGCTGCTGAAATCACACGTTTATGATACAGCTCTTGTACATAGGTCAAATGTTTTTCATTCATAAACTTCCATAGTGTGTCCTCATACAAAACGCCATCCTCAAAAATAGCCATGAGTAAATACACACGTCCCACGATGGAATAGCGGTCATTCAGTACCAATTGATTCAAATAGACGGTGGACGTGTCGGTAAACTCTTCTAATGTGGGGATATCATTGCCTCGGATACGTTCATCGAACCAAAAATCAATAAGGATCTTCATCCGCGCTTGGTGCGAAGGAGTGGTCGAACTGTTTGTGGGCGTGATGTCCATCTTCCACGCGATCGTCTTTTTCGAAGATGTCTTGTCCGAATAGGGCGATGTCGTCTTTTTCGATAATAGGGTAGGAGTAACATGATCTTATTTGAGAGAGCGTGAGGATCCATAACTTAAATAGTCACTCATCGCGGTGAGTATGCGTACAATCTCTCTCAGAAGAAAAAGGAGTACCAGTAGCATGTTTTTCCAAATCTATCAACCCCAATAGCAGAATGCTTATCATATGGAAAAGCAACATGATTCATACAATGACATTCTTTATTCATACTTAGTCTGCGTCGCTTACATATTCTTCTTCTTCTGATGTCCATCCAACAGAGAAATATTCAAAATTAAACGTTATACAATAGACACCAAGAATCACTTTGTTATCACTGTCCATAAATTCATAGTCCCATACGTTCTTTAGTGAGGCTAAATAGTCATCCATTTCTTCGACGTCACTTTCATAATACCGTTCACTGGCACCCATCAATGGTGGAGAACCATTTCTTTTGTATTCATAAATCGTGAATGTATCCATGGAGAGTTCACATTCAGGCTTCACTTTGATCTTCTCCTTCACATAGGGAATCACTTTCTCCAACATCGCGTGCGGTTGACATGTCGTTTTCGGGTAAATAATGAGCTGATTTGGATAGGTGTACACGTGAAAGTCTTCCATCATGTATGTGTCTTGATCGTTTCTCTATTTTTACCTAGTTTTCCAATCGATAGGTGCTCCGATATAGAATGGAGTACACCCAATGCTCTGTTCTGTGCTCCGAGCATGGAATGGGGCACGTCTAATGCTCGGAGCAGGGGATGGGACAATTGCAACACTATAAAGCCAAGTCGAAAATGTTCCACCTTCATAACACTCGTGAACATACAAGAGGATGGTCGATCTCACCGGATTAAGGGTTCGGAACGCGTTAGAAGAGGCGATTGTGATCCCAGACACTCCACCACCGACCCCAGAAGAAGATGATTTTCCAACAGATCTACCCTCTCACTGGGGCTCCATTCCCGATCTGGACGGACCGTATTCCCTCCCGCCAACACCACCTACCATCGATGGACCTTATGTGTTGCCACCGTCACCCTCCGTCACCGATCCCGGATCGTCAAGTCTGATCGGCGAGAATTGGGAACTTGACTTTCTTTACGATGAGCAGGAGAATATTCCTCCTAGCATCGATGACTATCCTGATCTCGATCTTCTATCCACCCGCCGTCCCTTTCGCGAACCATTGACGAACCTTAGTGATTATTTGAACCGTCGAACAGAGCTTGACAACATCAACGAAGCTATCGCCAACTGGGACAGTGTGGACTTTATAAGTGAAGTCAGTGACTGGGTTTTTTAAATGTAATCATTCTTTCTATCTTGTTTTCTTCTCAATAAACATACATGGTAAGGTTTGACTATTTTATTCAAGGGTGAACTGGGTTATAGGACATATCATGATAGAATAGAAGTTAAAATCAATGATTGAATTTTAAGATTGGAAATCGTTCATAAAATTGACAGTGCTATCATTCCCAAGTCAATGATTATCAAAAATAACAGGTCATTGGAATAACATTTTATTATAGAGATGCACTTTCTTGAGTTATTTCACAACATGCATTATTCTTGCACAAGGTACGATGTTCGGCATAATCACTGAAGTTACAATAATGAACAATATACGACTTGTGGAGTTGTCCATTGTCCACCGTGGTTGATTCATGCATCACAGTGATGTGATCAACCTTGGTCCAGGCCCATGCAGCTTCACAGGAATCATAATTTAAATACAGTGTATGCACATAAAGTCGATAGTGTAGTTCAAAGCAATAATGAAGGAGAATCTCAACCACATCTGACAGCGCACAGTGGTACCCATACTGTACTTTGGCAGCTTGCGTTTCTGTGAGTGCTTTCCCTCGGCGTAAATGTAACAGGGCTCGACGGTATGCTTCTTTCCCTTCATACTGGGAATGATTCATCCAGTTGCATCCGCGACGCATATGTTCCTTGTAGCCAAGTCTATACACTTCACTATCCCGCATACATGAGGTGAATATATTCCAATGAGAGTCAATGCGTTGAGACCATTCGGGGAGAGAAATACTATCCATGGTCACTTTTTCCAAGAGTTTTATGCTTTTCAACCAAGCTCTTTCCATCTCCGATAATCCATTCCCTACAATCAGTTCCGCGTCTCCATACTCGCGTGTCATTTCATGGACCCAACCATTAAAACGGTGAATAATCACACTCTCTTCTGCACCACATTTTCCAATCACACGTGGGTTGAGCCCGTGAATAAAATGAGTCGCAAAAACATCACACCCGATGTTTCATGTTTTATAAAGTCATGGAAGCGCGATATAATGGTCACATATCCACTCGGTTTATCATCTCTGGGTGTATAATAACACCAAATGGCAGCGACTTCCTGCATGGGATCTACTTCCGTATCAAATACGATGAAATTACGTACCGGCTTCTTCTGCTCACCCACCATTGTTGTACTTTAGGATGATCAAATGTAATGGAATAAGAACCTTGCATGAGCTCGCCCAAATGCTGAATCCGACGCATCGTGAAATGAATCTCGTCTTGTGTGTCTCGACTTATATACCCGTCCCTAGGGTGGTGTACAACATGATTGGTTTAGCGATGATGATGTCTCCTTCGACGTTTTCCTCCTCCTGATATTTTATTCGCTAAAGCACTTACGCCTGCGGCACCGGCTGCACCCGCTGCTCCCAACGCTGCAGCTTTCCCTGCGGCAATAAGTGCAGGGACGAGGGGGAGTAAAAATGGGAGGATACCTCCTCTTTGTTTACGACTCCGCGGTAGATTCCACCCTTTTGTCTACGACTACCACGGTAAATACCCCCTTTCTGACCTCCGCCTTTTTGACGACGGCTTCCGCGATAAATACCTCCACGTTGCATGATTGCTGTGTTAGGATAGATGACTCTACTTAGTTCTTACGCTTCCCAATCAGAACTTAGTCACAACAATAGGAGAATGATCACTACATTTATTCATCATCCAAATCTACATTATACGTGAACCAATTCAATTGGTTCTTAAAAACAATGGGATTCAGAGGTCTCCCTCGTTTCTTACTAAAGTCAAATGAATATTTGCGTGGGTCCCGATTTCTATTCTCTGGTCGAAGCGAGGCTTGGGGGACACTGTTCACTTCCTTGGGTGGATTCGGTTGACTCTCATATATCCGTTTCAACTTTTCGCGCTGATTTTTCCATATTTTCTTGGCCATATGCTCCTTATGCAGCGAGATAAATTGACGGACCTTCTCTTCCTCCACGTCACGATGTAGCATCTCACCACAGACACACATATAGACAACGTTGTCGCATGCCTCATTCGTCTTGCTCCACGACGGATTCCATCCACACACCTCCTATGTTTTTTGCAAACATGTTCCCATAAGAAGAATGCTTGGTACATGTTATGACACCAGGGACAGCGTGCCAACTTCACTTTGACAAGTCGTACAGATATGAATTCGTACTCTCCGACTCCATTGGACGATTCGGGTCCAAGGGTTCAGTGGGCATATACATGCTCAAATAGGGACATAAATGTTCATTCCATTCATTCTCCTCCTCCTGAATCTTCTCATCACAGTACCTGCACCGACCCACACATGGATGTTTATGGTAAGCTTCCATATTATAGTCTTGTTTGCAAAGCAGGCAGGTGAACTCACTCTCCTTGTCGCCCCAATAACCTCTATCCAGTGAGCACTGATGATCGGTAGTCCACCATTTCCCACAACGATCGCAATACTCCTTCCCTATCTCCTTGCGTCCATGACGGATGCATTGTGAAAACAGTCGGAAGCGTTTATTGCAAAACTCGCACTCATAATAGGGTTGAGGGCGGGGACGGACTGTGGTTCGCCTCTTCTTTGTTGGTGGCTCCATTATATCGTGGTTCAGATCATGTATCTTACGTTAAACAATGAACCAAACCCAATGTCAATCTGCATACACAAGATTCCTCCAAAATAACGACACTCCAGTTGAGAACGTAACTTCTTCTGCAACGAATCGATCAGTTCTTCCACGTCCCAATCGTCACCAATGTTCAAATAGCGATAGGACACGTCCAGTGCACCTTTGGGGAACTTTGCAGATGTTCGAATATCAAACAAGAAGCGTGGTCCATACAGTATTACATTCAGCAACTGAATACGAAGCTCTGCAATAATCTTCTCTAACGACACACTCTTCTCCTTTGTCGGAATAATATACAGTGTATTACAGTCTCGTTCCACAATAAAGTCTTTCGATGAATAAGGTGTATAGGATATCTCCTCGGGATGACGTGTCGCAGCCAGAGGGCGTAACGTTACTGTTGTCGGCATAGGATGAGAATGAATTTCTCTGACAGCGCCTTTCCTTATATACCCTACTCTGACTCATCACACGTGCTCGGCGCCGCGTGCTCCGATTGGTGCTCCGTGCTCTACCCCAAGTGCGCCGATGCGTGGGCGTGTGCTCTGTTTCCTGTCTTCTTCGCTACCTGATGCGTGGGCGTGTGCTCCGATGAAAGAGCAGGTCATGACCTTTCGTGAAAATTGGGCGAGCAGGGGCTAGAATTGGCTACTGGCAACCTACTGATTTTCAAGTTATGTCGTACAACCCGAAGTATAGCTCCATCAAATGAAATATGCGTTACATTGCAATAACCGCAATGTAGGTTATAAACCTTGTATGTAGGTTCAACCCAACTGATAGAAATAGGAACTTGATTTTCTGAACATTAACTGATGATGTTAATCACCGGATGCATCAAAAATTGTATCACAGTCAGGCAGGCTAGTTAGGCTCTCAGTTCAGTAGCCATAAAATGTTGACATATAAAACTTACGTGATATATTCATTGCTAATCTCATTTTTGTTGATTTGTTCATCGTCAAATATTTGAACAAGTAGATCTTCTCATGTGCTAATACTAATTAAATGATGCTGTATAAATGAGCGTAAACCTAGCAAACTTACATGTTACTTCATTTTTCTATGTGAAAGTTTGTAATTCTATGTGCCATTTAAACATAAACAGCCGCGAATAGATAAAGAAATACAAATACACGCAATTCGCTGCAAAAGATGGAATTTCGACCTTCAGTCATCCGCCAAATTTTTAAATCAACATGTGATAGTTAAGTGACCTTGATCGTTGATTGTAGATGAAAATATTGAACATGCAGTGTATAAAAATATTGCAGGATTATAATTACGATAGGCTGGCTTAGGGAAATGCAACATTAGGTAAATGCGATTAGGTTGTAGCCCAAACCAATAGCTCATAGCCAAGAAACCGTTCAGTTTGCATCCATATGTGCCTGCATCGATAGCTAATCTCTAAGATATTTTATTTCGCAAAAGTATTGCATACCACCCTGGCACTTGGTGAACGATTTGGCGGTTTTTGAAAATTGGGCCTTATTTGGTTTACTCTGCAACAAATTTTGTTTCCTGTCAAGAGAAGCAAGCTGGAATTAAATATGGGCGACCTTTTACATCACAGTAAGATGTCAAGTTCATTCAAACACGAAATAGCGGATTCGCTCGAATACCTCTTCATTATTTACGTAGCCCGATCGATTTTGGTAGTGAAAAGCAGGTCCGGGGTAAATGCGACAAGGCCCATCGAGATAGGTGCGACAACGTGCAAAATTTTGATTTTTGTCGCTTAAGTTTTTGATACACTCATGCATGTGTCAATAAAATCGTCACCAACATATTTTGAAATCATAGATGTCTCAAACGACAATAGGGTGCAATGCTCAAGATCCAAGCTTGTTTCGAGTTCATGGATTTCGATCGATTAATAACAGCTAGATGCCATTTCGAGTCAATCAAACGAAAGGATCTACGTCCAGAAAGAACGAGAAACCTTTACGATATTTAGGCCTAATTCTGATATTCTTTTCTCTAATGCGCTCGTATATTTCTAAAATAGGCTAATTCTGTTTTTGAACGTATATCAGTTGTAGCATTTCATGCATGTATCCTATTTAAAAATAGACCTATTCAGCTTCAAAATACGCTTACATACTATAAACACTGCCCATTTTTATCTCACATAAACATAAATCTACACCAGGTGACATGCCACGCGTGATTCAGGCGTAATTACGGAACACCCCAAACATCCGTGGTTAAGGACATTCTATTCTTCTACCCGCGTATATATGCGCTGCTTTAAGAGTCAAAAATCACTTGATCTGATGCTGTTAAAACATGGGAGATGTTTAAGAATACGCGCGGGCGAGCGTTTATAGTTTGCGCGTCGTCCACGGTTGTCTGCGCTGCCACTTGAACCACTAAGATGAACCGCTAAGCATGTTCTGTCTTCCCTGAGCATGAAATTGAGGTCCTATCACATTGTTTAGCCTCTGATACATGCAGACACGTGAGACGCAAAGTCTATATAACAGGACTGCCAACTATACTTACATATATAACCTATATTGCAGCAATATCCCGCATAGCCACGAATGTTTGGGGTCATGTGTAATTACGCGTGATTGAGCGTGGCATGTCACCTAGTGTATCGAAATAATGATCTACATCAATTCTGCAATCACAAATAAACCAAGATCCACTTCTATATGTGAAAATATCTATTCTAGGTAGCGATTAGGTAGCACTTAGGATTTTCTTGTAAAGATCAGTTGCTCTATTACCAAGATAGGTGCGAAACACATCACCGTCATTTCATACTACATTCCCAACACATCATCGGAGTTTAATTCGCAACACTATATCAAAACGTACTCAGATGCAAAAACACCCAGACCATGTCGTATTTACCCCAATCATGAGGTAAAAGAGACTTTGAAGTCACTTACTTTGACATCCAACTCAGAGAAACTTATAATTCCATGATCATAAATGGGCAGTATTCTTGTAGTTACTGTACAATAACTGGTATTTACCGGTCGTAGGAGTGCTGGAGTGTCGGAGAAGTGTGTGTTCAAACTCAGACTGGATTAGTAGAACACTCTTCCACCGGTTAGAGCACTGTACAAACTCATTTTCCATGTAGCACCAATTGATTTGTTCATAAATGGGCAGTATTCTTGTAGTTACTGTACAATAACCGGTATTTACCGGTCGTAGGAGTGCTGGAGTGTCGGAGAAGTGTGTGTTCAAACTCAGACTGGATTAGTAGAACACTCTTCCACCGGTTAGAGCACTGTACAAACTCATTTTCCATGTAGCACCAAGAACTTTTCTGGAAATTATCATTTTTTGAAAAAATCGGTTTTTGGCGGTTTTTTCCGGTTGTTCGTGTAAGGAAAGTGCTGGAAGTTGCTGTACAAACTCATTTTTTGCTCTTGTATCTAAATTTTTCCATCGGAATGCTGTACAAACTCGCTAACCAGGTAGCACCAATACTTGCACCAATTTTTCGAATTTAAATTTGAATTTTGAAGGTGAAGGAGTTCGAATTTTGGAAAAAGTTTTGGCTGTACAAACTCTGCGTCATCAGTAGTACCTAAACATGTGGTTTCCTATTCTGTACAAACTCTATTCAAAAAGTTGGTGTTGAAGTTGGTGCTAACTTCAACGACATATTCAATGGTGATAATCTTAATTTTCTGCATTCCGCAATTTTGTCTGAAGGTATCGGTGAATGATTTGACCGAAAATTCATACTTTTAAGTCTGCTGACCACAACTGACCAAACGCAACATAGACACTCTGCCAATTTAAAGTACTATTCGCGACTTTTCCTATGATAAAGTTTTTTTTGAAATTGAGCATCTTCATCATTGAAAAATCTTGTCAGATTTTCTTTTAGTAGTAATTTTTTGGTATAACTTGTTGGTATTGCATCTCTTTGAACACTCAACGAATCTTAAAATCTTCACAACATGATGAAGCTGAATGACATCTCACACTGCCTGTCAATTTTCATCAAAAAATTCTATCGTCTTCATATCAAAATCCTTCATCAAAGAAAACGCTCAATTTTCTTTGGAAGGCCTACTGAACACTTAAGAAAGCAAAATATATGCCCAAATAATCTATGGAACATAAAGTTTCATCTGGTATATCGTTCATTAAATTGAAGCAGGACTTCAACACGAAAATTACATTTGAAAATCGGTCAACTTTTTTGTGCAATTATTTATGAAACAGTCTGTACATACGCAGCAAGTTGCAGATATCAATATTTTGATTTGAATCTAAAGAGAACTACATTATGAGAGCATGGAGTTCTGATTATTTATCAAAATTTTTAATATTTAAAAAATTAAAACATGTACCTTGTTATTAGCAATGTGTAATTCAATCATCATTAAATCAAAAATCTTCAATTAGTCAGTACATCAGTATAGGCTAAACTAAAGGAAAGCTTTGTGACGTAATGCATGTGCTTAGGCTACTAATTACAACTATTCCAATAAAAAATCGTTTCCCACTAATACCACACTTCTCATGGGCCCACAAATTACAAGAACAGCTCTTCAATGATGTGCGGTAAGACTTCTTACTAACACAACATTTGTAATCGACCGCAACACCATCTTTATGTCAGCACAAAATACGAAGAATGTAGTTCGTTTACTTGATTGAAATTTATTAAAACATTATTGAAACTTGGGTTTCGACCCAACCTTACCTCGGACATCAGTGGAGTAAATGTACACAGGGCTTGAAATGCATCTTTGCTTTGCAATCTTTGTCTGAACAATCCCTGCTGATGTTGCTGCTAACTTTCTTTTATTAAGGATCAGGTAGGCCAGTCAGTTATTGCATCTACCAAAATCTCTGTAACACTGAGAGTGGAGATTTGAACTCCTGATGCAACAAGACCGATATGGCACCAATCGATGTGGAGATGATTCTTTTGGCTAACACCCTTCGCTTTACTCTTTCCGAAAATGAACTTGCTCAGATTACACGTGAGTCGTATTGTCAGAGTCGAAAGTGTCTCTATTTATGGAATTCATTGATAATATTGAGGAATCTATTTCCTTCACCGTTGAGCGGGAAAAAGATTGTTTTATCTCTTTTTAGGATGTTGGTGTTAAATGTTGTTGTGACTTTTCTTTTCAAGTATCTCTTGTTAATAAGCCCACTAACTCAAACCGTTTTCTACCGCATCATTCTTACAATCCGTTGTGGTTGTCATGAGTCTTACTAAACATGCGAGCATCATGTGTTAAGATGAGGTTCAAAGACTTTCTCAAATGAATACTGCGAATGATGTGTTGGCGTTTATTAATGACTACCATAGAAAATTTGTCAAGAACAGTTCGTTTCTAACAGACAAGGACGTGACAAGGATTCGTTTGATTGTAAAATCGTCATACTTTACATTTCAAGTGTATCTGAGTGCTCGTATTCCTTTTCGTTACAAAATCTCTCTTTTCCACAAACCTGTCTGGAAAATGCAAGACATTTTTAAAACTCTCGAAAGACAAAGTTGATGTCCTGTGTACAAGAAATGCAGTTTATAAACCGTATGGTGATTGCGATAACACCTACGTGGGTCAAACTGGCAACAGCTTTGAAACCCGTTTGAAGCAGCACAAATCAGCATTGCGCTTGATGCAGCCCGACAAATCCGCCTTAGCATAGCAGAGCATGACCTCAAAGAGGACCGCCGCATCGACTGGTTTTCTGCTGAAATTATTTGTCATGAAGCCAATTACAAGAAACTTTTGTTCTTAGAGGCTTGGCACTCAAAACAACTGCATTGTCTTAATCGTTGTGAGCTGTATACACCGTGCCTATATCAAGATATCTGATTGTATTTCTCTCTCTCTCTTATCTTTCCTATCTTTATTCATTATTGCGCGTTATTTTTCATGCAATTTTATTGAGGTTCTTTTTCTGTGTATATTTTGTATAGCACTGTACATATTCCTTGGTTGTGATTTAATATGCCTTGATTGTTGTCATTGTTATGATATTTTATTCATCATTGTTGCTCTTCAATCCGAAGCGAATCTGAACGTTGTACAGGCCACATGAATCAAGATAGTTAACCACCGTCATTATGTTATTGATTTTGCATACTGCACTTCATGAATTGTCCAATGTCACTCTCGCCTGAAGACGCTGTCCGGATAGACCGTGAAATATTGTGTAGTAACACTATTTTTATTTTATTTTTCAAACAGATCGTCCGAAAACAATTTTCTTTTCGAAATAGCCTGCATTCATTCCACTAGAAAAAATGATAGACCTGCTATTGTGTTGCCACAGAATTAGATTGCTGCACTCTTTCACATAGAGCAAGTGTATTAGGTAGAGTGGCAACTCCGCATTTATTAAATCCTCAATGTGTATACACTTTCGATTTTATTAAATGAACTCGAGGTGAATACAATTGGGAATTGTTACCAAATGTGAGATACGCAAATTTTTACAGTTTTGAAGAGATTACGACGGAATTGAATGATCATGATAGTAATGCAGAAGGAATGAAAGTATTTTACAGATTCTCAGTGTCATGACAGTCTTGGAAATTTAATGTTTGCTAAATTAGCAATTCGATAGGAATTCATATTACTTTCATGCTCAACCTCAAGAGTATTTTCTTAAACGTGACCGTATCACAGGCAACCTGCCACTTGCAGAGCAAAATCACACAATCAAAGACAATGATTTCAATTAACTTTGAAAGATGTAAATGGGTCCACATCGCTATTCAGATTCAAGAAATGAAACATGAATTTAGTGAATCATAAAATCATGCCGGTGAAAATTGAATTAAAAACTCGAAATTTCAGCCAAGAAAGCAAAATAAGATCTCTACTTTTCATGAATACTTCCATTATAATGCAGTTCATGAAATTCCCCTGCAAATTAGCTTAATTTTCGCTTAGTTAAGATGCTTATTATCAAATATTCATTCATTTTGATATCCAACTTGTTTCATACTACTTATAAAGGGGCTGTCATCAGTGGCATAGCATATTCCAAAATGAAGGCCAAATGTGCAGTGATGACTCATTCCCCCCCCCCCGGCAAGAAGAGGATGGAGTTGGCCAAGGATGTGATCGAGACGAGAGAGAAGGAAACCGACCCCCTCCCCCCTCCTGTCTGACTTTGGTTGTTGGCTGTTAGATTTTGGATTTCCACCCTTAGGATGTGTTTTGGGATGAGAAAGGTGATTTTTCGGGGTGAAGGAAATTTCGGAGAGGAAAATGGAGGGCAGATTCGGATTCTACGTGAAATTATGGGTCGGTGTGAGACTTTCGTTGTTGGCTGTAAGACTTCGGTGTTCCACCTTTGGGATGTGTTTTGGACGTTTTGGGATAAGAAAGGCCATTTTTCGGGTTGAATGAGTGCTCGTTTGGAAAAACGGATGACAGATTGTGACTCTACATGCAATTTTACATCAGTATGGTCATTTTCAAGCCAATCGGAGAGAAAAAGTTCTGCCTCCCCCCTTGCGGCAAAGAAAGGTGTGTTTCACGGTTTTGCCTCTAGAATTGGTACGCGTTAACGCATGAATAAGTGGCTTTCAGATTTGGAATCCTCTTCCCGTTCTGGATCAGATGAGAGGGTTTGTAGCAAAAGTTGAGGCACGTTTACTTCCCTGTTTTCCACCCTTATGATATGCAGGTTTTGGACGTTTTGGGATGAGAAAGGCCATTTTTCGGGGTGAAGAAGACTTCGGAGAGGAAAACCGAGGGCAGATTCGGACTCTACGTGAAAAGCTGGGTCTGGCAAGTGACTTCCCAAGTCTCTCTGACATACTTCATTTTTCGCTTCCCTCACCCCTCCCTCTTGAAAACGAGTTTTTCCAAATCGGCTTCTAGAGATCGTAGAGAGTCGTGCAATAGCTCGTTTGAAAGCGGAGAGTGAGAAAAGACGATCTGTGGACACCGATTGCCAATAGCTTCATTCGTTTCAGGCGCTAGAACCAAAACAAGACTTAAAATGCTCGAAAAACATGGAACGAGGCAGATTTGGAGTCCTCGTGAAATTCTGCATAAGAGGGATGGGTTTGTAGGAAAAGTTGAGACTCGTCGATTTTCAACATTTTATGTAGCTTCGGACTTTTTCGAAATTTTTTCCAAATTTGGTGGTCTATAACTCAGGATTGGAATAGCGTGAAGACTTTTGGGTTTCTTTTAGGGGAAAGGACGCACTTTTTTGTCTAGGAATATAGAGTTTCAGACGGATTGAAGACTGTTTTCGAACATGAGATGGATTTGAAAACGGCTTTGAGAGCGATGAAGTCCATGTTCAGGTCAATAACTGGAGTTTCGTTCGATCCCTTCCCGGACTCGTAGCAGGCTGATCGACCACTCAAACGATACAGGACACTTTCCCGAGTCGAATGAAACAAGCTGCATCACAATTCGTGCTCTAGAAGCGGGGGTAGAAGGATTTAAAGTTTGGAAAGGAGAACAAAGGCCGCATTAGCTGATGGAAAAATGTTTTATAAAGACAGGTAAAGTCTCGTCACAAACGCTAGGAGTGATCATGTGAATACAAAATCAAAGACGTAGGTATGTGGGAGATGTAGCAGATTGAAACCAAGGGTTGGCAATCACGAAAGAAAATAGATGTTTCGTCAGTCTTTTTGTAGGTTTTAGTGTCATCGTTTTAGTGACAACCGTTGAACATTCCATGCGACTGTAAAAACTTTGTTAGAACTGTGTCTCAGATGTGATAGGAAGAAAGATGTCAGATGCAGTGGAGTTTAATAATGAATTTTGCTCTTTACGTTTTCATCGACAAAGTCTTCTAGGTGTTATTAAAGACTACATCATCTCATTTCATCATGAAAAGGCAGACTTAGAATTTGCTATCGCTAAAGGTTACTTCGTTTCCCAACAGCTCATGGACAGTTTGATGAATAAAGATGTGAAAGGACGTTTAGTTGCAGAGATCGAATTTGAGAAAGTGACTGATGAACATGCGGGTGAACGTGTAGTGTTTCATTTTGCATCATATTCTGCAGAGACGATACATCATCCTAAAGATTTCTGTCAGCTACACATGACGAAAATTGCATCTCGAATAGATTCACTTCATGAGCATGGATCAAACTTGCTCTTATGTCGCATAAAGCACATTCATATACAGCTTAGTGTGCTAAACTAGAAAATCATATTGTCCACAAGATTTTGGAAAGCAATCATGAGTCAGTCACCTGCGTGCCTCCTTTTTGGTTTCCCACGACAAGATATAAGGAGTTAGCACATTATACAAATTCATGTTTCACTGAGCATTGTTAGAGTGTGGTGAACTTGAAGGCTCTGCATCATGGGTGAGATAGAAGCTGAATCAATGATTCGTCAAAAGAAAGAAAAGAACACAATCATGGAGTTGTTAGAAAGGTACTACTCTATGTCAATGAAGACAGGTGATCCAAGGAAGATTGCCGATTGTCTAGAAACGATTGACTATGTGAAGCGACAATAGTAAGTCATCGAAGACAATCCAGCATGCTAAAAGAGGGACGATGGTATGGACCTAAGCAAAAATATTAGTTAAGAACATCCTTCCTTTAAAACATGAAGACATCGCGCACTCACACATACACACAGCACACTGCTTCATCACGTTTCTCCGTGAATGACCCATGAGCCTTTACGAGGTTACCCATAATCAGGCCTGAAAAGTAATTTGCTTTCATGACGGTTCCAAGCCCGTGTAACTCAGAGAATGGGTGGAAAATTGATGAAACGAAGGCAAGAAAAGTATGTGAATGCAAGTGAAACATCAGTGACATTTCAATAACGCTAGGTCTATCGCGTTGGTCATAAACTCTGTCAAATGTACATATGAGATGTAGAGGGTGGCGCACGTAAACCGCCGGATTTTAAACTTTTATTACTCCTCAAATATTCATCCGATCGTCATGAAATTTCGACTCATACTAGTTTGGAGTATAGGATTTATGATGATTATACCTGTTGTACGGAGAATTGTCAGAAAATTCTGATTCTATTGACCGAATGACATGTACTCATTTTGTTGAAATCGAAAATGTAGATCAAGTTAATTAACTTAACATGGATCGTATTCTGCACGACGAATTGTGCGCTGTCTTGAAGTGAATATTGTTCAGTTACAGTGGCGTCTTCTCCGTACCTGCGAGGCCTTCGGCGAATCCTCAAAAATAATTTTCCAACAATTATAAAAATGAAGTGTCATCATTTATTTAAATTCGATTTCTTCTCGTGATAGCTGAATCAGACGCTTAATCTCAGAGCTAACAGTTTTACAGCAAGTGCTCGAATCACAGCTGTTTTCTTCGAACAATTAGACACACAAGCTAGTCGTGTGTCAAGACGGAGCATTGATGTTCAGACAGCGAAAGGGAGTTGTGTGTGTGAGGCAGTAAGCGCACGCGCCCGCGACAATATTGGCTTTCCCGATAGACATGATGCTTTGCCTTCTCCAATTTTTGCAATGAAATTCTACATGATTCTTGATCGAGGCGCGGTACCTAAATATAGTAAGGGAACTGCAACCCAATTGTTCCCGGATTCGCTTAATGTCAGAGAGGCCACTACGTCGACAGTAGCAGATGGCTGATGTTCAGACAAGACTGCGATCAGATGATGAGCGTTCTCCAATGAATGCAGAGTAATGCATCTGACTCGAAAACCCAGATTCGGTAGAATTACATAATTTGTTTTTACGTGATTGATGTGACGCTATGTTGAGTACTGCAGATGAGATCATGAGCCCATTGCTAATAAAGCTTCACCACTGAAATGGAAGCAACCTACAAACCCATCATTCCGTCATCGTTTACAGCAATCATACTATTATATGAAAATTCAACGCCTATTGAATGTTATGAATGATTTGGCAGGGATCTATGGTTCCGGCAAATGGATCCAAATCTACATAAAGTTACACTCTACATGAGACCGTCTACTATTCCCTACGGATTATATGTGACTGAGGCTCTGCAAAAGATATTGAATCTTAAATCACGTTTCTTTCTACCTATTGCAAAATTTTCAAAAGTAAAAGGAAGTGGTCCCTTCCCTTTGAGAGCTCAAGTGTCCATGAATGTATCAAATCAGATTAGGAAGTATCCACATTGGCACAGGAGAAAATTTCAGACTACTTCCCCTTGATCGCATGCAAGAGCGCTTTATGCTTTTTAAAGCTGGTAGTGTTGATGACTTGATCAAACAGGTAAATGAAATATACGGATTATCTACGTCCATCACTCGAGCACACAATAAAGCAAGGATTGATTTCCAAAATGTTTATGAGCATTCACACATTGGATTTGTTCACATCAATTCTAAATTTCGCGATTTGCTCTTTGAAACCAGACGTCTTATGGTCATACTATGAATGGAGGGACGTGAAAATAACATCTGAACAGCAATCCGATTGTTGAATGGTCTTTTATTTCAAACGCAAAGACCCTGTTTTACGCCCCAGTCTTACTTGGAAGCCAGATGAGAGGTTACCGATACCTCCAAAGCATTATAGCAATGGCTATGATGTTTGCACATACTTGAACAAATGTGTATCAAATCTACACTCATATCATTTTGAGGTGTATCATTTTGACTATGATCCTTAAGCGAATACATTCTGCATCAGTGTGCATGGTAAAACGGTCATTCACATTTCAAAATAGCTGACAAGGATTTTAAGATTCAAACGTAGCACATTCTATGACGAGAAGTACTGTGCCTCAACATCCTTACTGGACATGAATATCAATCACTTATACATTTACACTAATTTTATCCATTCAACACAAGTCGGTGACCAAATGGTTCCCCTTATAAGATATATTCCTATTGACAGTGAAGAATTTGGAGTGACCATGCACAGGGAGTTCCTGAGCAAGGCAAGGTATACATTCCAGTGAATGTGTCACGATCATTCCATTGCAAATTTGGTATCTATGATGATAGTGGTAATCCTATTCAATTGATTTGCGGGCGCACTGTCTTTTCGTCAGATAACTTCAAATTAAACTTGTATGTTGAGTGTGTCGCAGTCAATGTTTTTTTCTTTCTTCATTGGGTGGCCGTGGTCTCATAAAGACCGTTTGGGGCATTCACTGGTCTCATCAAGGATTTTCACTCCTGAAAGTCAGCCTCATTCAACAAAGGCTCACTCTCAACCGTTTGCAGAGTGAGTTGCTTGCAGCCTTCAATCATTTGTCTCTTCCTCTTCCTCCTTTCGTTGAAACTTTCTCTCAGCTTCCTTCTTCGTAAGAGTTGAGCTAGCAAACGGTATGAATGTTTCCTCTGTATCGGACATAACTATGATAGTGAAATGCAAGACACTCTTCTATATATGACAATAATGCATTGTGATTGATGAATGGCTGTCGTCCAATGAGAGAGTGCGAAGCAGGGAGGGAGAATCTATATAAGCGTGGTGCAATAACCATTTCCTCATATCACTAAAATGAACACGCCATAGAATACCTACACCCTATTCGTGCCGAATGCCCTAAACAAGAGGCAAGTGAAAATCATTTAGGAGGGCGAGGTGGAGCCGCTACAGTTGAACGAGGAGGAAGAAACCAACATCATCTCCGACGATGATGAAATAGTGAGCAATGAAGAGGACTGTACCGATACAATCAGGGCTGCCTTCCTAGGTGTGTCTCCGAAGGACGTTATGGTGGAGAGGTGTGTTGAGACTCTCCGGAGTTGGCTAGACCTCTTCTCTCCTTCTAGTCAGCCCCGCAATGAAGAAGAGCTTGACTTGGTAGACGTGGTGCACCGTCTCATTACAAAGCGTATCGCCTTCATTTCTTTAATAAATGTGTATCATGACAGTTGTTTTTCTTTCATATAAACTGCATGGCTTCGAAATGATCATGGAGTAGGCATATAGTCTATTGGGAGTTATTGTTAAAATAAGATAGATCATATAGACACTTAACGTAATTTACTAGGAATCATTTAAATCTGAAAATGATGGTTACTTTTCTATAATGCATCTAAAGTCTAATTCCTACAAAGTAATCCGAAGCAGTTGATTTACATCGGACAATGATATCAGGCGAATTGGTTGAAGAATGTGAGTCTAACTTACTTCCAACACTCAAGGCTTTTTCACCATAGTAGTTCTTTTCCTCACTGTTTTATATCAAAAGAGATCATATCATTAAAGAAGATAGAAAAGAAAGTGATTTTGTATATGTGTGGCATAAGAGTGGCCTCCCGTTTCATCCCATCATCAGTTAGCCTCAGTGATAGAGACAGTTCTTAAAAGAACTCATGGTTCATTCTCAGATAACGTATGCAATGGAGAATGTATAAGGAAACCTTTGACAGATAGCGAAGTGTCATTCGTGACGGTTAGAGTGCTACGTTGAAACATAAGGCAATTGCTTGTAAACACAACGGAGAGAAGTTTACAAGTCCGATCATGCCAGCGTCCCGTGCCACACCCTTTCCTGCGAACTTCACCGCCGCCTCAAAAGGAAGAATGATACCGAACTTCTCCTTAACATGCGAAGCTTAAGTTGACTGATGCAACTTTGTAATTCTATTTTATATTTGTATGATAGATTCAGTGAGACCGAAGTCTGTCCAGGGCAAACCACGTGGAGGTACTATCATATTTTGCCCCATGATGGTCTCTTCAAGACCGTTGGTTCGTTCACGTCGCATCTGAAAAATGGAAGGAAATAGATGAAACTATATTCAAGTGATAGAGATGAATATTAACTTACCATAAATTGATTTAACCGGTTCGTTGCACCTTCGCTGGCGGTGGATGAGGTAGATATTTTTTTCGGTAACTTCCGCTTACGGTGACGGAGTTTCATAATTTCACCTTCGTGTTTAATCGAAATGTGAAGGCAGCGCATCTCCACCATCGCTCCCTCGTAGCACTCGAAGGTGCTGTCCAGATCCTCGCTTTCGAGAAGAATGTTGTCAACAATTACGCTGTCGACAACGGGAACGTGGAGTGTTGTTCGCCTCACCTGATTCTTCTCGCTCTCGGCCAGGCTCATCTTTATTTGTTCAATTTTTAGTTTCAACGTCTCTTCTTGAGCTTTCACAGTTTTTATATAGGTCGTCTGCTCAGTTACGCGTTTCTCACTATTCAATGCTCTTTCACGGAAAGGCTCCAAATTTAGGACCTGTGTCTTTAGGCTGCGAATTTCCGCTAACTGACCCTTAAGTTGGAAATTCTCATCCCTGAGTGCCAGGCATTCATTTTTATAGCGACTTAATTCATCTTTAGGATTGCATACAGCAAACTCTTGGCTTACTTTTGCGACATGATAGTCTTTATTCCAGGCCGCTTTCTGGCATTTAATCCCCTTTGATTTTATAGGGAAAGATTGCATGATTGGTTTTGCAACCTCGCCAGCTTTCGTACTGACTGCGACCTCCTCAGAATCGGAGTCGTCTCAGATGACCGAATCACTTGATGGTACATTCTTTCTGCTGTCGACAGAGTAGTCGAAGCTGCAGGTTCTAAAATTGCCCCGATTGCATTTTGTAATGCCGTGTCTAAATCGACGGACGTTTGATCAAAATAGTGTGCGATCAATATACCAATATCCGATGTCGTAGTCGGCGGCTTTTTTAATCGGACATTTGGAATGAGCAATGTAAAATGTCTGATGGTCTTTGCCCTTTAGGAATTTTTGTGCAGGCGGATAAAATGCCCCTTTCCTCGTGGAAGTGAGGAGCATTCTTATATTTATTAATGTGGCGTTTGAATTCACCACCCCTTTTAATTTCGCCGGATGAGCATTTTTTGAATAAAAATTTCGAATTTACTCCCATTATCTGCAGAAGGAAGAAATGAAAAATAATTTTTAAAATCAGTAACTGAAATGTAGTAAATGTGAAGTTGTGTTGTGAAGTGAATCCGTTTCAAGCATTACTCAGAGGGGATCTATCCCATCTCCAAGGCTCACAAGACTCCAAATCCAACCTCCCACGGACAAAGCGTTCGTCATGCCACTGTGCTAGTATTCGAGCCCCGATTTTGACATGAAAACCGATGGATTGTTTACAAATGCTGCAAATTCTGAGCCGAAGCTCCACTAGACGAAATGACTTACTTACTCTTACAAAGGAAATCTTACAAGTTCTGACCAGAAAGTAGCAGTCGCGCTATGTCTTATTAGCAAATCTGATCAGATCTGACAAGATCTTATTTGTGATTTTTGGAAATCTTTTGAGTAGAAAAAATTCATATATTTTGCGTTTGTCTACATATATTCAGTGCACTGATGTTCCAGAAAGATCATTTAACAACTAAAACCATTGGTATCGTCTGATCTTCGCACTGTAATCGGACTTCAAGTTTGATATTTCAGTTCACTTTTTTTAATTTCAATTATCAGCTGGCAAGATCTGAAAAGATCTTATTTTGGAAAATATAAGACTTAGCAAGTCTGGTACTTTCCGGTCAGGAAATGTAAGATCTTAAATAAAATATGTTCTGATCAAAATTTGCAAGAATCTGATCAGACTTAATAAGACTTAGAAAATCATTTCGTCTAGTGTCACCTCTTACAACTTTATAAATGTCATTATTGAATTCAGAAGGTTTAAAAATCATATAAAATTTTTTATCATTTAAATTTTTCAGTTTTTGTACCACTTATAAATTTTCATCAGTAGTGTGACAGCATCGAGCTGATTCCAACAGACTTTAAACGAAGTCCATCGGACGACCACAACCCAAGTCATCAACGATTTACTATTTTCTCAAAAAATGATACTGCTTATAAATTTTGCATAAGTAGCATATTAAGGACCTAATTATGGCCACTACAACGAACTTTAATCAAGTCTGTCGGACAACTGGAGGTCAAACTAGAGTCCAAACTCTGATAGACAGAGCCGGAGAGTAGTTCACATACCTCTGTGAAGTCAAGAAATGAACTAACTGTCTCGGCCCGGATCCTGCTTATATAGGATTTGTCCATCAGCTAATGCGGCCTTTGTTCTCCTTTCCAAACTCTAAATCCTTCTACCTCCGCTTCTAGAGTCCGGATTGTGATGCAGTTTGTTCCATTCGACTCGGGAGAGTGTCCTGTATCGTTTGAGTGGTCGATCTGCCTGCTACGAGACCGGGAAGGGATCGAACGAAACTCCAGTCACTGACCTGAACAAGGACTTCATCGCTCTCAAAGCCGTTTTCAAATCCATCTCATGTTCGAACACGTCTCATGTCTTCAATCCGTCTGAAACTCTATATTCCTAGTCAACAAAGTGAGGTCTTTCCCTAAAAGAAACCAAAAGTCTTCACGCTATTCCAATCCTGAGTTATAGACCACCAAATTTGGAAAAAATTTCGAAAAAGTCCGAAGCTACATAAAATGTTGAAAATCGACGAGTCTCAACTTTTCCCACAAACCCATCCCTCTTATGTAGAATTTCACAAGGACTCCAAATCTGCCTCGTTTCATGTTTTTCGAGTATTTTAAGTCTCATTATGGCTCTAGCGCCAGAAACGAATGAAGCTATCGGCAATCGGTGTCCACAGATCGTCTTTTCTCACTCTCCGCTTTCAAACGAGCTATTGCACGACTCTCTACGATCTCCAGAAGCCGATTTGGAAAAACTCGTATTCAGGAGGGAGGGGGGAGGGAAGCGAAAAATGAAGTATGTCAGAGAGACTTGCGAAGTCAGCTACCAGAACCAGTTTTTCACGTAGAGTCCGAATCTGCCCTCGGTTTTCCTCTCCGAAGTCTTCTTCACCCCGAAAAATGGCCTTTCTCATCCCAGAACGTCCAAAACCTGCATATCATAAGGGTGGAAAACAGGAAAGGAAACGTGCCTCAACTTTTACTACAAACCCTCTCATCTGACCCAGAACGGGAAGAGGATTCCAAATCTGAAAGCCGCTTCTTCATGCGTTACCGCGCATCAATTCTAGAGACAAAACCGTGAAACACACCTGTCTTTGCCGCAAGGGGGGAGGCAGAACTTTTTCTTTCCGATTGGCTTGAAAATGACCATGCTGATGTAAAATTGCATGTAGAGTCACAATCTGCCATCCGTTTTTCCATACGAGCACTCCTTCAACCCAAAAATGGCCTTATCCCAAAACGTGCAAAACACATCCCAAAGGTGGAACACCGAAGTCTTACAGCCAACAACGAAAGTCTCACACCGACCCATAATTTCACGTAGAGTCCGAATTTGCCCTCCATTTTCCTCTCCGAAGTTTCCTTCACCCGGAAAAATCACCTTTCTCATCCCAAAACATTCCAAGGGTGGAAATCCAAAATCTAACTGCCAACAACCAAAGCCAGACAGGAGGGGGGAGGGGGTCGGTTTCCTTCTCTCTCGTCTCGATCACATCCTTGGCCAACTCCATCCTCTTCTTGCCGGGGGTGGAGGGGGATGAGTCATCACTGTACATTTGGCCTTCATTTTGGAATATGCTGTACTACTGCCATTTCAGTAGCAAAATCTCATTTGCAAAATTCTGACTTTTTTAAAACTGCTCAGATCATGTTTTGGACCACGGGAGCGTAGTATCCGCAAAAAACTGAATCTTTTCTTACAAAAATTTTCACTATATACAGATACGTATTGAGTCGACACTCAACCTATATATATCCCTACTCTATGCTCTTTCATTTTACTAGAAGTGAAGACTAATTGAAAGCGATGACACATCGCGGAACTTACTAAGTTGGCAATTAGGAATTCCTAATAACTTACGGAGACAGAAAAAAAGTCGTGCGTCGCTTTCAGAAAGCTCTGAATTCTATCAAAGTGTATCGATTGCCACGATTTCTTCAGATTCGAAGAATTCAGATCATTGCACACAACTTTTCTTCATAATGTTGGTCCTTCGATAATAATTAAAGATAGCAGGCGCTCGATAATTGGTTCTCCTGATGATTTCACCATTCTCTTCTCAGCATTCCTCACTGCATACACTTTATGTTAGCAAGACAGCTATATGTGTCTTGGTGTGCGAAGTGATATCACAGCACGCACGTCACTGACTCACTGCCTCTGGTGTCCTCGGCTGATACCTTATTGCTTGCCATTTCCAATAGCAAGCGACACACGAATCATCTATTCGAGAAGGAGCAAGTTGTCCAATTCTGTGATGTGCCATTTCGATGTTAAGGACAGATATAATCCTTCCATTCTAGAAAGCCGAAGCCGCGCGCGCAGATGAATCTAATTCTGTGTGTCTTACTCGTCCAGTAGTCCTATAAAATGAATGCCGATATATCAAGTTTCTTTATAGCAATTGTGTCTTTATAGTATTTTATGCATAAATTGCAATAGATCAGAGAAAAAACTACAATTTGAAAATTTTATGCAATGATTTATACAGTGCGCTTCGAAAAAGCGGAAATTCTACTTAAGCGGGAGAAATATCAGTAATCATTTCCAACACATGTTACGGGATCCGGTTAATTCCACACATCCGGTTAAGGGAGAGAGTTTTCGGAAGTCAATCCACTTAGGCGGGATTTTTTTGCATCATTAATATTTTGGCTATTTTGTTGTGGATAACTGGATCTTAACTTCTGCACTCGGTCATTTTCGTTTATGTTTCAACCAAACCGCATTTGTATTCTTACCACCTGTTAGTTCTTACACACTGTGTCTGCGTATCAAAAAAATCATTCGCTTCTCCAAGACACGGTCACATTAAATGAGAAGGAAAAGGACTTTATATTTTTGCTTTCGTCTTTCTTTAGGCCACAAAGAAGCAGTCTAATGCATCGATTTTTTAAAAGGTACTGCTATTCGTCTGTTTATTCAGAATTTTTAAAAATACATTTGTGCACCCACAGCGCAATTTGCCAACGAGCCAACACGTATTCTCTCTTGAGGAAAAGGCTTAACTCTTCGGGGCTTCTGAAATCCCTCCGAGTAGCGAAAGATAAAAAACAGTTGACATTAAATTCCTTTCTTCTTTAGATAGAAGTTTGATTTCATTTCAGTGTTGACAAATAGGTTTCAACTATTGTTCCGTGGTTTTTATCGTTACTATTTTTTATTGCTATTGTCAACTTTAACAAGTATTTTTTATAGCAAATGCTTGTAATAGATTCTTTTTCCTAATAAATATAGTATACACTGATGCTTTTCTATCGTTTCAAACCTTTAAACGGGATGATATTGGGAGCCTGCAAGCCTATGTGCAAGCATTACTGTCAATGTAAGAACGAAAATTTGGCTCATACAGTAATTATTCAGGCTAAAATGAGTACTAAACCTGTTTCTCCGCTTAAGCGGGAGCTTCGGATAAGCGAGAGAAATCTCGCTCCCAAATCGTCCCGCATATCCGGAGGTCATTGTACTTATATTCTCCGTTTTAGAACAAAAAGGAATGTTTATATTCAGTATGTGTAGGCAATAGAACAATCTGTAAAGCAATCAAATCCTTAACGTGATGATTAATCTCTACACATGCAATGTGCAATACTCTATCTTTGAAAAAGATCAATGAACTTAAGAAAATGTTCAATACGAAAACGCTACAAATCAGTAGAGCAATTTTTTACGTCATATTTTTGTCATATTATGTTTGCTGTACAAGTGTCATATTTCCTAATTTTCTTGTTTTCATATATGAATTATTAGTTCTACAACATTACCAATTGGAACTCGGTGGCAGAAATCGTGAGCATGTTCCTAATTGGCTTCACAACACAAACCGCTGTCGACCACGCTCGGCCAGCATCCAGTGCCATCACTCGTCATCTTCAATTGTTCTTGCAATGTTGATGACGCATTGGATCACTTTAAGACTTTTTTATTAAATGGTTTGCACCTGGCCTTCGTGCTCAGAAAGATATCTTGTTCACTTTGCGTCTGCCTTGGTAACCATTAGTCTTCTGTCCTAACATTGGAACATGTAACGCTATTGAAATGGCACAATCTCCTGACTAAATACCGTAGCAATCGAACAATGAGCAGCCAGTTCAACATTAAACACGCCAAATTGTGCAACCAAATTGTCCAAATTGGTGTTTTTGTTTAATTATCTTTTAAGGGGTCAAATTTCTTCCGATAAAATAAATTGCTATTCTTTAACAACAGTTGTTATTTCTTATGTTTCGTGCAAAATCATTTTGTCCATTCTTGGCTTTGGTGGGAATTATGCCATTATGTCATATAAGAGCATAATTTTGTATGTTTAAAGTCATACTTTAAATGTTTTATCATAAATAAATTGCCCTAGTCATCAGTAATGACTCACTTTGGCTGTCTTTTCGGAGACAGAAGCTACAAACGATGGATGATCTTGAAGGTGATTTCTGTACACCATAGACAAGCTTTATAACTCAGAAATTACTTTATTATGTCTGTGGCAGGCCACAACGGCAAACTGTTAAGACAGACTTTATACCAGGGCTGTGGAGCCGATGCGTTATCTCATCGGCTCCGGCTCCACGACACTGATGTGAAAGGCTCCGGCTCCGACTTCAAATTCAGGTTCTATCTATGCTGGTTATCCTGGATCCGTTGAACGGGTTTTTTGCATAACGGTGTGGCCTTTAGAGGCTTGCTACAATCATCAAATTAGTTTTCATTAACAAGCAACGACTTAAGTTAATAATAAAAATGATAATAGCCTAATATAATGACAAATAACATACTTGTCATATATTTTTGCATGAATTGACTATCTCTGAAAGATAAAATAAAGTTATAGCCAGGATTGGTTAAATTAGATAAAGATCTCCCGCACTGGCTAAAAATAAGTTGGCCTAGCCTGCAACCAGTCTACTACGAGGCTACATTAAATAAGACCACATGAGTGATGATGATATACCTAATTAGCCGTCACAGGGGCCGAATAGTAGTATAAGCTTTTTAACAAAGCTTGAATATGTAACTGGATAGCGTATGCCTCTAAATAGCTTATAGGGCCTGTATCTACTCGAACATGGAAAGGGTATCGGCTATATAGCCAAACATACCGTATCAATAAAGATATCAATTGCTTTATTGAATATTAAAGTGTATATAGGCTAGCTTAGGTTGTTATTGTTATTTGTTATTGCCTTTATTCAATAGTCTGTTGGTCCATGAATAATATGATCGGTGGGTAGCCCACGACTCATCATCTGTAGAAATTGTAATTTAGATAGCCTCATTGCAGTGTAGGCTAGAAATGTACAATTGAAAATTATACTTAAAAAAATTCAAAATATCTAATTTAGGACAAGCTTTGTAATTCTATGCAGCATACTTAACGGTTGTCCTACTTTACGGGTATACAGCACCCGACGCCATCTTCAACGCAATATATTTTCGCTTGTACTTATATTTACAAAACTTCCTTTCGTGACTTTTAGCGAATGTATGACCTCATTTGACCATGAGAGTCTTGAGTTACAATTCCACATAAACAACTAGAAAAAACAAGATAATGGTTTAAGGACGGATCTGGTGAGTCATACCCGTGTACTATTTGTATAGCTCGTTTTCAGTTCAATCTCGGAATTGCTAGTGATTGATGCTCAATAATCCACAAAATAGTACATCACAAAATCTTGAGCCAGAAGCCATAGAAAAACTGCGCAATTCAACATTGAAAAGACGCATAAAATTTAAAATTTTGAATGGCAGTTCATCTCAATGTATATTTGTCATTCTAAGACAAATACCAACTTGGTACTATATGCAAAATGATAATTTGACTCGTAATAGGAAAGGATTTTTCAGTTCTGTGATGAACAGCACACCGCTGAAACACACCGCACGACCGAATAGTGTTGTATCAACCTTGCGGTGTCAAACTTGTTCGACATCATGAAGCGACCAATCAGAATCATTCACAGACATGAGGGAGTGCCATATGCTCTTATTTGACATAAGCTTATAGAACAGGAAAGCGGTGAATAAGCCACATTGTGTATCCTTTCTTCGGCTCGTAGGATGGCCTCTCGTCCCAAGCGTCAATGCAAAGACCGTGCCATTGAGGCTATGAATAATATTGTGCAACGACGCTTCGAAGATAGTGATGAGGATGAGGACGACTCCTCCATGCAGATATTTGACAACGTCGCTAGTGATGAACAGGTTCCTGAGGAACAGTTCGACGAGTTGCCTGCGGACGACGAATCTCTGCATGAGAATGATTTAGTGACCATGGACAGCGATTCGGAAACTGAATCAGGTGATGAGAGAGCCGATGTGCCTATCCACTCAGACTCATATGTATCTCCCTCCGGACGTGTGTGGAAGACCAATACAGGTGTTACTGCGGGAAGAGAACCTGCCAGAAACATTGTACGTTTTACGCAAGGGCCTGCTGCAGGTGTGAATCCGTCGAATGAACGAGAGGCTATACTGATGTTCTTGTCAAAGACACTTACAACCACACTGCTTTACTCCAATTTGCAAGGTCGCCGAATCACCGTCAACTGGAATCGAGCGAACCCCGACAACCAGAAGAAGTTTGTTCCTACTGATTTGCCAGAACTTGAAGCCTTCGTTGGATTGCTTATTTTGCTTGGAGCTTTTCGTTCGAAATATCGGGATGTGACGGAACTCTGGGGTGCACGCGATGGCTTTCCGATTTGTAGAGCAACTATGACTCGAGAAAGATTCTTACAAATCAAATCAGTGCTGCGATTTGATGACCCTTTGCGTCGCGATCACAGTGATAGACTTGCTCCGGTACGAGATGTGTTTCAAGAATTTAACGCTGATCTGTCTCGATTCTTCATTCCCAGTCCGTACTTGACTGTTGACGAGCAGTTGCTCGAGTTCCACGGACGAGTTCGCTTCCAGCAGTATATAAGCTAGAAGCCTGGAAAGTTTGGTATAAAGTTCCTATGGCTTTGTTGTGCTGAGACATTCTATATCTTGAATGGGATTGTCTACATTGGTGTTGGAACTGTCAGGCCAAATTAGAATGTCACAACACTCGGCGTAACGATGCATTTGATGGCACCGTATCTGGGCACAGGTCGTCATCTAACTGCTGACAATTGGTATACTTCCATGGAATTGGTTGATGCACTCAGAGAGAAGAATACCACGTACATTGGTACCGTCAGGAACAATAACCGTGGAGTACCTGCCGTCGCAAAATCCACCGAGGGTCGTCAACGGAAGGACACAAAAGTTTTCTACGATGAGCAAGGCACTGCACTTGTTTCATTCTGGGACAAGGGTCGAAAACCTGTGTTACTTGTTGATAACTTTCACAGACATGTTCCTGAACCCGAAGTGAATACGAAGGCCTCCACTGTTCTCGAGTACAACAGGACGAAATCAGGTGTCGACATCGCGGACAAGCGACTTCGTGGATTCAGCTGCAAACGGAAGTGTCGGCGTTGGCCGGTCTCGATATTTTCCAACATGGTGGACATAGCTGGAAATAACGGTTGCATAGTGTATTACCACAAGCATCCTGAAGAAGCGAGAAAATGTCAACAGCACTACAAATTTCTCGTAAATGCGGGATATCAGCTGGTGGACAAGCAAATCAAAAGACGCCTCCAGACACCAGCAAACCTTCGAGAATCTACAAAATCTGCCATGAAACTCGTAGGCTATGCGGTTACTCAAACTGAACACTTCGGAGGACTTCGTTTGGAGAAGAGTGTTCGATGTGCTTTCTGTCCTTCGCGCAATGATCGAAAGACATTCGTTTGTTGTGCAAAATGTAAGAAGCCTCGTTGCAATAGTCATCGATCTGACCTCTGCAAGGAATGTGTGTAGCTTTTCTTTCCAGCAATAACAACAGATGATTTCCAGGAATTCATTGTCTTTTATTTACAATTTTATTGATGATTGATAGCATTTTACAAACATGTAGGCCTACATGTAAGCTTATACATGTATCGAATAGCCTGTGCTAAGATAGACTACCAGACGGTGGGATGGGCCTGATTATACATATCAGCACGAGAGTTTATAATCTACTGGTATGTCTAATATGCACTGTAGCATGCCTGACTGTGATAACTACCCCGGTAGTAGCATCGTGATCAATGATATTACAGTTACTACATGTACCAACACATGTATTCACAATGATGTTGAAGTTATTGGATATATTCTTACCACAAATTTTTATTTTCATCAATGTTCAAGCGTGCTAACACATTATTAACAAAAACACTTAAAACGGAACAATAAAAAGATGCAATGCGATGATATTACACACGGGTTATTTATACCCGCTTCGTCTTTAACTGCTTATTGAAAAGCGCGTAGGACAACCGTTAATAAGTTAAGGCCTAACTTACATTATATTAATTTCGTATTTTTCATTATGGCGTAAAGTTGCACTAAATAATTCATCAATGATTCATGTATATTATTATATTCAATTTATGTATAACACATTACCACTATTCCTCTGATGATGGTTAGGCTGATGAAACTGAACTCGGAGTATCACACAGTATGTTGCAGGGTGCTATGCATAATAAAAATTTGACTGCGAGCACCGAGCAGAAATCCCAACTTTGCTAGCTTTCAAATGCGCGTGCGGTTTAATGTCACAGACAATAGAAAAGGGAGGTCAAAAGGCGCCTTTATTGAGAGCGTCTCAGTCTTTTTTTATTGTTTACATATAAGTCAGCATGATATCAGCATAAAGTGTTGACAGACGGAAAAAATAATAATGAAAATTCTTGAAATCCACAGGTCTATGACATTTGGGGAAATATTATTACGCGATACGGCTCTTGTGCAGTCCTCCCCCATTTTTTCTCTGGTCAAAAGATGCAGCACCATTGGATGTCCGTTTCAGCATCACCGGTTTGAGTGAAGCATTCCGTGCTGTTGTAAAAGTCTACGTGGGTAATTGCGATGTCATGGTTGCAAACTTCGTCAGCAAGTCAACATTGTAATTTGCCTTCGGGTTTTTCGCATTGAAATATACCCTTTGAATTTTGAAGTCAAAGGAAATTCATTGTGAATGAGATACCTTTAAAATAAAAGGGCGCTACTAGAAGTGGCTGGGTCGCTTATTGCTATAGCCATGTGAGGACTTGTAGTCAGGTCATTCGTGTGAGTGTGAAGAGTTATCCCTCCAATCAAAATTGATCAAATTGAATAATCGATTGTTTTGAAAAATGTAGGTGGGGGACTGCACAAGAGCCTACAATACAATCTAAGGAAATTGGCATTGTCACAGATGCCAGTAGCTTCTGCCAGTAGCCATACCGATAGATGATAGCCTACATAGTAACCGTATTAGATTTAAGACATTGCGCAAGAAATGTAGCTATATTATCTTTGCTGACTGAACTGGAAATGTGTACATAAATGACTGGCGACTTGTCTCTAGGAATCAAAGTAAGTGCTAGTAATCTACAATCATCTAGTTAGCATGCATATAACAAGTCTTCAAATTAATGGATTTTGGAGAATACGTTGTCAATATGGAAATTAGTCTTACGAAACATATGCAATAAAAAAATATTACACATGTGTGTAACAAAAGAAGGCGGCAACTGCAAAGAAAGATATCGTGGAGGACAGATCATTGGTATACTTAAAAGGCGTATCTCTAGATTTCAAATGATTTAATTTTTTTATGATGCCAATTAATAACTTTCAAAATTCTAGATTTACATCAAAGCTCAAACTATCGGAGCCGGAGCCTTTGTGATAAATCGGCTCCGGCTCCGACCAAAACCATCGGCTCCTTAAGGCTCCGGCTCCACAGCCCTGCTTTATACACAACAATTCATCGCATGAACGCTAAGTTTGGTCAGACACGTCAGTGAGAACGAATCTCGAATCAGCTTGGAACATAGAAGAGGGCACACATGCAGCATCTGGTTTTAGGGTAGGCGTTGCAAATGCAACTGCCTTGCCGGCGTCCCTGTGAAAGGCTATCAATAACTTCAGATTTCTTGCGCATAATAGACGTTATTGTGGCATTTATTCCCAGTTTTGTTGAACCTAATCCTGTCTTCAGCTTTCAATCTCGTCTGACTCAGGTACCTTTTAAGCAGGTCTTTCTCTGACGGAAGGAATGGACTGCGAACCTGGTATCTTCGATGAAGGAATAGTCAGCTCCACAACAGTCACTTTGAATTTAATGGAGCTATAAAAAGCATCAGTTTTGAGACAACATTATGGAAAAGGTCCACAGAGGTTATTTATCGGATTATTTGGTATATTGCTCCGAATTATTGTATTGAGTATCAATTCGCAGAATCATTATGTGGAGAGAAAACCGTCTGTTATTTACTCTGGTCCTCCGAGTTTCATGAGTGCAATAGCACAATCATCAGGCGAATGACTGATAGTCATACACGCAATTCTGAAGCTGCAAAGCGAATACATATTTTTGTGTCTACACATGGAAACCTGTTCATTAGTTCATTAATGTTAGGAGGATTTCTATTTTTACTTCTCAAACTATAATACTTTCACAAGCACACAAATAATACTTCGATTTTCCCTGCTTGTAGGATTTCCATCTCTTGATAATTTTCAAGATCCTTCTATTGGTCTTTTTCCTTCTTTGAGCTCCTAGAATTCTTTGAAAAATTGTGTTTCATTTTTTATTTTTCATGATTAATTAACTTCTTATGATTCATATACTACCTCAGTTTGAAATTGGCTTTTTCATATCCTGGTATACATCTTTTTCAGTGTAATTTGGAACCTCACATTTGATAAACGCTGAACACGCAATACTCAATGTTGTCTGAAAGCCACTCGTTTCCCAGGGGCAACATACAAGGCAATGTTTTCATTTTCACGCCGTCTTTCTTTAAAACGCTTCTGTTGTAGCCACTAATTTTACTCCTTATATAAGGCGGAGAACCATGTTGCACCATAAGGCTTAATTTCATGTTGCTAAATATCCTTAAAAAGTGAAAATGTGTAGTTCACTTAGTAATGCTTGTCAGTAAGTACCGAATAATATCCAACGATGCTCGTCGCAACAATTTTACTAAAAGGTGGATTATATACCAAATACAACATACTAAAAATGCTCTGCAGTATATGTGTTCCATTTCTTTTGATAAAATACTGGTGTGAGTTATCTGATTGACTCAAAAATCTTGACAATATGCAAGAGGTTCCTCCACCTGTTGAGGACGTAGAACGAGCACAACGTCATTCAACTGCCGAGTTCCGCAAATGATAAACAGCTTCAAGTACCGAGAGCGAGTTGTGCCCCTTCAATTTATATTATATCTGCGCCAACTCAGTGGTTGAACTAGTATAGTTAACAATGTGCTTAGCACTTGAGACAAATATCAACATTGCTAGCCCGTTGGATGACAGCTCTGATAATCTCTTCCACAATATTATGTATCCCCGTTGGTGATGTTTTTTGGATGATTCGACTTAACATTGATCCAAGTTGCATCTTGATCCGGTTAGGCTTACAAGCTCCATTTGTCAAGTTAAATATCACATCCAGGTAATTCACAACCTTGAGGCTGCATGAAACATCCAATGGCAGTCCATGATTTTGGAAGATCTCTTGAAATCATTTTCTGATAAAATCGACACGGCGTGCCCCCACGTTGCGAAGAAGCGCTAAACCGTTATCACGATAAGGAACGATGTAATGAATGTCAAGTTCTTTGGACATCAACTGCACCGAAGATAAATAGACCACCAGCTCACAAATCTCTGCGCCATCATGCACGGCCATTGATATATGAGAAACCATAAAGCAGCCCACATCTATTCTGTCGCATTCAGTGGGAGGCAATTCGCAATACAGATTATGCTAGTCTCATTCCAAATCACTCGGACATATCGTAGAGCGGCGTTCTGACTTCCCATCTTTTGCTAATCCTCTCAATATATTTTATTGCTCCTAACTTTAACTCGATTATCTTCAAACTTTCACTGCTTTAATGAATAGACGAATAACTTCAGCAGATTGAAAAAGTTGAAATTTTACTGTCATTAACCTCTATTTATCAGCTATTGTCGCAAATTGACAAGATCACAATGAAAATTCGTTAATTTTGCATGAATTATTTAAACTAGATATTTATAAGCATGCACGCTAAAATCTGATGTGAATACTAGTATCCCTTGCTGTTTGTGAAGAGATCGCGTTTGAGATTCAAATGAAAAGAGACACTCAATGGGAGTTGCTGACTTGTCTGATTATATGTCATCCGAAAACTCTGTAATTGATAACTTTACGAATTCACAATTTGACACAAGAAAGCAATAGTATTACGGTAGCAGAAATTTATTATAACTACTATATAATTTGAAACATTTCCTCTTCTCCAACATCCACGTAATTTGTACGCATTCAATACTTAAGAAGGACAATCTCGGATTCGAAATTTCATTATATGCGAGCTTCGTGCTCATCTGCTGACCTGAAGACGAGCGAAGCGCTTGACAGCTCGTATATAATAAAGTGTTACACAATGCGTTGATTTTTATATACTCCTACATTCAACCAATTTCAGGTATACAAGGCTCCATCAGGACCTAGCCAAAATAAGCAATCAATGATCTTTCTTTCAAAGGCAAAAAGCTTGCATACCTGTCGCTATATAGACATTTCAAAATGTTAACCAGTTACATAAAATTTTGGGATGCATAGACAACTAATCACAATGATATTTCAATGTCTCATTGTTTTGCAGCATATACGATCTATGTCATTTCGAATCCGAGAGGTTTTGTTAGGTGTAAATGTGTACATACTATAATCAAATGAAACATAATCTAAATGAAATCCAATGACATGAGTCAGTTTAACCAAAAATTTACTATTGGGAATTTATCGGTGCATCAAAAAGAGTCGAAACGAAGAAGTGAACTAATGTTACTATGCAAGCCGGCTATCAGAACTTCTTTTGGCTTAAAATTTTGCACATGATTTTTGACAGCTAACTGTTTCATAGAGAAGACGTAAATTCAACTTTGAAAAGAAAATCAACAAGCCCCCGTCAGTTGCCTCACCCACGGAAGATCACAACGAGTTAGTCGCAAAATCAAATTGAATATCGGAAGACATCTAACCGGGAACATCCGCAGCGACGGAGGATACCAGAAGTGTGGCACTAGTTGCATGTGATTTTGAATATTTAGTGAGTTTGCATTCAGATCTTGTTTCAACGGAATTCGCAACTTACTACATGTAAAAGCAAATTACAAAATGAACGTTTAATTTATCAATAATAAATATATTTAAATAGAATTTTCCAATCAAATTCCAAACAGAGACTGGGTCATTTCTAATTATAGTCAAAAGCGGAAGCTTCCTTTATATTTCACTGTATAGTGTTGCAAGCTATCGAACTTTTTCGGCGTCCACCAGCCATGTTCACGACAAAATAACAAAGACCTCAGTGGACGCTAGCCGAAAAAGTTTGACAGCTTGCAACACTGCACAGTGAAATATAAAGAAAGATCATACACAATTAGGCACTTCCGCTTTTGATTATAATTTCCGATCAAATGTTTGCAACAACGTTTTCATCAATTTGAGTTTTAGCTTCTGGTTTTCTCGATGATGGCCAATTTTTGTGATGTCTTTCTTCGTGCTCACTCAAATGACGATTGAAGTAAAATCCAATACCACATTGTTGACACCTGTAAGGTTTATCTGCTGCATGTACTCTTACATGATCAACCAAGCTTCCTTTAGTTGAAAACTTTTGGTCACACTCCTTACAAGTAAATTCTCTTTCCCCGATGTGACAAAGCATATGATTTTTCAAATGACTTGATTGGGTAAATGCTTTCCCACATTCCTGACATGGGAAAGGTTTCTCGCCTGTGTGAGACCGAATATGAGTTTTTAAATGGCCTTTTTGACTGAAGGATTTTCCGCATTGCCCGCAAGAGAATGGCTTCTCTCCACGGTGCACCATGAGATGACGATCAAAGGTGGTTTTTGTTCCAAAAGATTTCCAACAGATGTCGCAAATGAACGGTCTGTCAAAAATTTCGACGTGAAGCAGAAGGTGGCTCTTCAAATAGCGTTGTATAGCGAAAGACTTCCCACAGTACTCACAAACGAAAGGTTTTTCTCCACTGTGCTCCACCAGTTTATGTTCATTCAAGTGGCTTTTTCTAGTGTATGATTTTCCACACTGCTCACATGTAAACGGTCTCCTACAATTGTGTACAAGAAGATGGCCATCCAAATTGCTTTTTCGAGAGAATGCTTTCCCACACTCCTTGCAAGCATACGGTTTTTCGTCTTGATGTATCCGAAAATGGTTTTCAAAACATAACTTTTGCGCGAACGACTTTCCACATTCCCCACAGGTGTAATTTTTTCGATGTGTATGTACTATTATAAAATGGCGTTTTAAACTGCCTTTCTGACTGAACGACTTCCCACAAAGGTCACAAGCAAAAAGCTGTACAGCTTCTGGTAGCGGAGATAGTTCCCTAACAGTCAAGGTCGTTGCTGATTGCTCTTCACGCCAGTGCAAATAACGTCGATTTGTAAACAGTTCATCAGTGTCACTGCTAGGTGACGGCCTTCGTCCACGAAATGATTCCATGTCCTTTAAGTCACTGGCTAATTCCCTTGCATCTGCATTCGATTTTAATGTAACATAATCATCTCCACTTTCTACTTCCCGTGAAGGTCTTAGTACGTGTGAATCTGAAATGAAAAAATGAGGAGATACCAACACGAGGAAAAATACAGAAAATGCATGATGGGGTTCCAACAAAACGCATAAAACAGTTCATGCTTATTTTAAACATTAAGCAACATTGTTGAAGCTCATTACTGCTCTTAAATTATGTGCAGTTGAGAAAAAGTGGACGGGACAGTCAATTAGATTGAAAAGTACTTCTGATTTGATTTGAGGAAAATTAATTACATGAAATTAAATGGCATAAGTATGCAGTTCAAGGTAAACCAGTGCTAAATTTCCAATTTTCCATCAGTGCGGGAAGCCCGAAACTATTCACGTCACATATATTATCAAACAAAACATTGTTGATTTTACGGTCAGGTCTCCCAGCGCTCCTTATCCACGAAAAAATGGATTTTCATTAAAATTAGGAGGAAAGGGAAAGGGGGAAGTTTATCAAAGACGTATGAAAGTAATAGGAGGAAAAATTTGAACTTACATTTACGATGTAAATACTAATGTCAACCTCAAACAGGACATGATTCTACCGGTAGGTGGCTGGTAGTCATTTAATTGAATGAAGTGCAGTATAAACATGCATGGCGTCGATTTCAATTACAACTACATGTAAAACGGGACAAACGCATGAATGCATGAGATTATGAAAAATACGCACTTGATAGGAACTTCATTGAAAGGCCTCTCATCGATTATATAAAAAAGATAAACACAAAAGATATCACGTATCAATCCGAGGAACATTGTAAAAAATGTAAAAGAGACAATTGAGAAAATTTCGGGGTATGTTATTCGTTACGAATTTGTTCCTTTCTTCTGGATACATGTTCTAGCATTGTCAACTTCTCTTTTCGACTTAAATGCTTCGCTCTATTTTTGGAACTCATCCTCTGTTGCTTTCAAATTACTCTCCGTGGTATCAATCATGCCCTACGCCTGGACTATTTGATTTGCATTTGATTCAACTTTTTTGAGATCCCGACGTCGACGAGCTATTATCCCAAGAAGGATCAACTCCATTGTGATGGGAACTGTCTCCGGTTTGCTACCAAGAGAACGAATTCCAGCCGATGCTACCTCGATGTCATTGATGTTATCCTCACTCACGAGTGTTCGCTGAAGCGTAGCATCGTGTCCAAATGGAGAGGCCTCTCCATCTCTAGTTGGTTTGACTGCCTACTTTTTTTACAAGACTGCCTAGTGTTTATACTGCGCTACTCCAAGACCAGTATCAAATTTGAAAATATCTGCCCAGTATTTACCAACGCTCGTCATCAATCCATATCATTGTCCTCTATCACTTAGAGTCTCCATTCGTTTACTAATCTGTTTTTGTAGATAGAAGATGATTACTACATAGAACTTTTACAAACCCATTCCTTCGTGTTGTCGTCCCGGATACCCGATCCCTTCCAATCAGGTTGATTTCAGGGTATGCGGACGTTGGTGTTCTTCACACACTTGGTTCTTCACTCATCCATTGATCAATTCGTGATGAAATTCAATCACTTGATCGCAGACAACATGGAGAATCTTTTGAAGAGACCGAATGGGTACTAGGTCGCAATCAAGTGTGTTTGGAACAGGGATGCGGAGTCTTATCATTTTGATAGGACTGCGACTCCGACTCCGGGTGGCAAGTATATAAAGCCTAGTTTTTTGAAAAATTAACTGGTAACCTATAATTAATTATTATAAGCCTACCTGAACCTATTTTCGTGATCATTGCTGTATCAATTTTCAATCATTTTCGATGAAAGTTTATCAAATGCCACTTTCAGTTGTATGCATCGAACTCGGCTGCTTCCATCTTCTTGATGTGTGCTTCACACGGTTTTTCTCCAGTCTCTAGTCTCTACCAGGCAGGAAAATCTCCCATCCTTCTCCAAAAAATATCAGTTCACTTCCGATTTTAATATGCGCTTTGGAGGAGCCATCACACACGATTAACGTGAGGGTAAGAGATAATGTTCTCAAACAAACCAATATATTACTTTTGTCTCCGATGTGACCTTTAGCGCTAGGTGTGATCGAGGCTAGGAAGGCTTGTCTTCTCTACTAAATCACTGAGTAAAAAGACGCTCCTTTTTTCACTATCACGGTTGATTCCCTCGACTATCACAAGCTTTGCATGCACTGCTGTCTCTGTACTTTTTGTTTGACGGAAAAAGTTGACATCAAGACAGCGACAGCTCAAAGTCCTATCATTTGATAGGATCCCGACTCCAGCAAAAATGATAGGACTCCGGGACTCCGACTCCGCATCACTGGTTTGGAACGTGGAAAAAAATCAATTTCGTCAGCATCGTCGTCGGTTGTTGCAATCGCAATCTTGACATATCTTTTCTTCATATCGTCGGAATGACTTTGTGGAATGTAGGTGAAGGAATATTCGACCGGCCCCCAAAATTTCGAGAAGACATTCGACTGCTATATTCAGCCAAATTCTTTTAACTATTTTCTTGTGTTTCCAAACTTCACCTGCGAATCATCTACACGTCTTGGAGCTGATCACTGAAACCAATAAAATACTTCATAGTTCAATTCATCAGCGTTTGGGTCAAACTTCGGTTCTATGCTCATCCAAGCGTTGAACGAATCCGGAGTGATAGTAGTTGGAGGTGGCGGTTCACTTTCGACTTCACTTCACAATTATCGATCTGGACGAACTTTTCTTCTTCGAGCAGTTGCGAATTGCAGTCTACTCAGATACTTGCACACAACCTGTCACTATGGATTACATCCCCAACTACAGGTAGTTGAGACGCTTGACTACCATATTTGCTGTCAGGTAGGCCGAATCCTCAACTGTATATGATTCGCACAGGCATCTCATGACTACAGTTGGCCATTAATTGGACTTGTGATGCAGTAGCTGATCACGGTTTCGAAATCCTGCTGGTATGTATCAAATTGCATTAGTAAGATACAGTGATTAAATACAAGACAAACATATGTTGGCCTACCTGAACTGCATACAACTATCCTTTATTTTTTACGGGTCCAATGCATGCTTAATTGTTAATATCCTTAGTATATTCCGAAAGAGAATTGAGAGACTCTTTTTTGAGACACTGATTTTCTTCTTGTTACCATAGAATAATCATATGCTGTAGGTATAGTGGAGGTCTGTGTTGACCGTTGTCATTTTTGTTCGTGCCTTTACAATTCGAGTCGCTTTTTATTTTCGTGCTGATAGTGATTTATTGCAAATTTTTAATTTGATAACTTAGCCTATTCTGGCAAAAGACGGACTATCTGCATTTCATTTTGTTCTACGACGATGAAGAATGCAAGAACTCTTTTGTTGCACTTTCACGGATAGGTCAGCTAAGGACGCAGTGCAGCTGACCAATACATTGCCAAGCCGCAAAGGGGTTGGCACATCGCACGGACGGAACCTCTGAGGTGGTGGGTCGAGCGCATGGTTCAGCATAGAATTCCATGCGCATACCTGAGCATAGAATGACTTGTGCGATTCAGCGCCATCCTCGTCTGACCAACAACTTCAAATACAATAACACTTTAACATAATGAAACACTTTACCAATCAAAATGAAACAAAACCAACCGGGACGGATCAAAAGATAGGAAAGTGATACATAAATCACAATTAGTAGAAATCAGGTGTGAAAAAATGTATGTCGGCAGACTGGTTAGGCACTTGGGAGCTCGAATAGCTGAGCAGTGAGCACCTTCCAAAATGGCTCCGTCAAGGAAAAGATAAACGCCCGAGATCTACGAGTGCTCCGTCGTCCGCCGTTACCAGATACTTGTGACAAACGCTCTCAAGTTTTATGTGATGAGACGTTCACTTTTTCTATTTTAAAACGTCGGTTTAAATTTTCACTGACAGTTTTAGAAAGTGTCTGTATAAAAGTTTGTGAGTACAGAAACAGTTTCTTTTCAATTTGAGGCTTTTGTGGCTTCTCTTATTAACTTGTTTCTTTTTTCTTGTGATTTCTACTAATTGTGATTCATGCATTATTTTTACTTCTATCTTTTGATCCGTCCTGGTTGGTTCTGCTTCATTTTAATTGGCAAAGTGTTTCATTGCTGTTGTCATCTCCCATTGTCAGTATCTCTGTGCCCTCGTGAGTCAAAGTCATGTTCACATTCTGTCCAAATGTCTGATACAATTTCACCAACAGAAGCGGCGTGGCCATGAAAAATGAAATTTGTTTTTATTTCAATATTCTTCAAAAGAATTAATTTTCCTACTTTATTGAATGCACTCTTTATCGCATTGGTGCACTGCGAAGATTGTTCTTTATGCCGACATGTCTTGATGTGTATTGGTAGATAATCTTAATCCTTGCATGTCTTAAGAAGCTTTTAAATATTCTTAATAACAGAAATCCGACTTTTCGCTTTGTAGAAGTAGGTAGCACGGGAATGGACAATAGCTGTTTGTTGATGGTAATTTTAACACCACGGCTACCGGCATGCACGGATCTGAAGAAGAATCAAACTGCTGTAACCCCTATAGATGCTCCTATATCAAAATGTTTCTCTACTGAAAGAGAAATGATATCAGCACAGTGACAATGTGCCAGCACCTTTCCGTCGACCACTGGAAACCGTGATCGTTTGAGCACCGTTGTCATGACAACGTATGTCCACCACGCAGCATTGTTTTCAATCTGCATGTATGCGTCCGCACTAGTCCTTCAATATTATAGCGTGTCGGATTTCTAGCTTACTTTATGAAACACATTGATGCGTTTTGGTGAATGTTCTGTAAACTTGCATGCTATACTTAACATGTTAGATAACTCTAGAAACATTTTTCAATAAAGCTTTCATTCATTTCAGACTGAAAATGGAAGCAATGCATGAGCCATGTTTGATTTGTCATAGTGATGATAAATAAGAGCAGCTGATGCGTTAGGAAGGTTTGGAGACGATAATTAGGATTTCGACGTGACTGTGCCAAGCAACAACGAATAAACTTACATCCTCCGTAGTGATCATCAATGGGAAATCCAAAGGGAAATCATTCGAATGACGAAGTTCCTGCTGAACTTTTCAAAGGTCTACTTTTGCGGATGAATGTTATGGATAACACTTCTGTTCAGTACTACAGAGGTAACGACCACCGGGTATCCCAAGGCTTGATTCTGGACCGGATAGGCTCCCGAATGTTCGATATCACTGATGTCTCTGATTCTTCTGTGCACCGCAGGCATAGAGATCAAGTAACAATATCACCAGCATCTGGACATAAACCTTCTACAACTCAACAAGAAACTTCCGCCCGCTCTTCATCCTTTGGCGCCAGGACATGCTTCTTACACACCACATATACCTTTACAGCCTCCTACGTCTCCTGATCAGCAGGCAGCACCTCCAGAATCAAGTCCAACAAATGACCAGGTATCACTGAGGCTTCCTCCAAGTCTTCTCTCATCTGCGAATTCTCATGGACGGCTTCCTCCGCCATCAACTCAAACTACGAAGAAGCCGACATGTGCGCTCCAGACCGGCATGGATGCAAAATTATGAAACAGGGAGGAGTTGTGACCAGAGCGACAAAGTCACACGAGAATCAAACCGAAAGTGAATTCAAATGCCGCGCTCTCAAGTTGCGCAGTAATCCGTCGTCGTGTTAAGACTCTGCTTCTCGGTGGAAAATATATCTGAGCAGTTAGTTTCTTGGACAGTTATAATGAGCTCGATGTTAGCTCTATAAATTCATGTTCACAAGAACATACAAAAGCTCATGTCTTCATTACTAAAATATACCGCTTTGCTGGACTTAAATTGTTTTATATTAAAACCAGCAGAGGAAGGGTAAAAAAGCGGATCACATCATTGTGTTCGCCGTGATTATTAAAATTCAGTCATGTCATCCACGAATGTAGTGATTGCATGAGTACAGCCTCTAAAATCGTCACCAAGTTTAGAGCCTGTTTGTCGATCAGCTGATTTTGAAATTGTATCATCAGCTAAAACACTTTCCTGTCACGTCAGCGGCCCCCGGCGTCGAGCTTTGACATTGCAACTCGAGGCGACTCTATATTTGCAAAAGCAAGAGAATCAATACAAGTAATCATCAATTATGAAGGGATCGTAAATAAGCTGAAAGTTCTCGCCGAAATTAGACTGGATCATGCTGCAGACACAGGGCACTGGGGAAATAATTCGATTGGATAATAGTAGCCGGGAGAAATCATCGTTCAAATCAACGGATAGAACAAGGCCGAATAGGGTTACACAGTCAAGCTGTGGGACGACGAGACGAGTCTGGTAGAACAAGGAAAGCGGGCATGCTCAATATACAAATGATCGAGAACTAAATCAGGGTCATATTGGTAGACAATGATGTGAAGGTATTTCAAATTTGAAATGAGCCGGCAAATAAAGAGGCGATCACAATTCCAAAAATATTTATCCTGTCCTGTGAAGGTACCTCGAACCCCTCGGAATCGATGACGAAGGATTTCGGCGAATGACCTTGACGTAGAACTACCATGAAATGAGTTTGTGAGACTCCAGATGGATTACACACTTGGATTTCCTCGCACGTGGAGGTGCGCGCGCTCTCCTTTTCTAAATGACGTCAAACCTCTTCATTTACACCCAGTTCCTTGACATTCGACAGAATTTATAACGCTGTGACTCCATTGTCTCTACTAGCCACTGCCTTCAAGGTGTTATAGTTCAAGGAATTATAGTTCCCCATCAACCAATAGAGTGAGAGAGGAATCACTGCCGCCACCTCCAGTGACTATGAAGCGACACCGATCTCAGACAACATTGTTTTGTCTGGTGTTTATAGCGAAAAGAAAATAACAGCCAACAAATGTCATAAATTAGTTAATGATTCTAGACTATATTTCAATTATTTTTTATTAAGGCAGATCATAGGATCTCTGCCTTCTTTCTCATCCCTTCTTATTTTCCTTGGTAAGAACTCCCTCTGAACATAAGAACATTGGTGATGTTTCCCAAATTGAAAGTTCTCCGTTTAAGAACTTTCACGATTTAGCAAACCTCCGATACCTAAATATGTTGTTGACTATATTTTTCTTCAATCTTTCCGAATACGTGTGCGAAATCAAACTGTATGATATTTGTACAGCAGTTCAATTTTTTCTGTTTGTATCAATGGTGATTACCTAGAATGATCGTTTTGATATTAGTAATTAACACGATTAACAGTAAATTTTGATCATCAATAAGCTGACAGTAAGCCTCATATCGAAAGGGTTGTTTGATGCTTATACGAAAGGATTAATGCTTATTTTTTTATCCAATGTATATGGCAAAAAATTGGTATTCACTCCTGGTAGGAATCTGGAACTGCTTTTTAGCATGCGCAGTAATGATCGTGATCTTAAATTCTCAAATCAGCTTCATCTATGTGCATTGTTTTGCTACTCGCATGAATGCGGCAACTAGACGAAACGTTGAGAGAAATATATATTACTTTTGGCTTTCGGAAAAGAGTAGGCCTACTTTGGCATTTTACAGCAGATGGCGTAAGTCCCTATACAAAAAAACAAGTCGGCCCATTGACGTCACATTGGCTGGGTGTCGATGGTGGACGTAGCTGCCGGCTGACTGATGGCAAGGTGATGGTAAAATTTTCTCTCTTCCTCCCTCTCCGAATTGCAAGACTAAGGTCTGTACATCAATCATAATTACGCAAGAATCCTCTTCACATCTGTGTTCACACACCTCTCCACTAGAGTAAATAACTCGTCAATCGCCTGCCAAACTAATGATACAACCGGCCTTCATTCAATGAGTCACATGAGAGAGGATGGGAGCGGAGAGAAACTGTATACTGCATCCAGGCGTCATTCATTTGCTCCCGGTCTATCGTGCTGTTTTTACTTTCATCAGTCAGCTCAGCACCAGCGTTAATACATGTAGCTACATCGTTCTGCGGTCTTAAGCATGAATTTTCAAAACTTTTAACGACGCCTCCAGTCATTCATTCGTGTTTTGGAGATTCAAAGGATTCTGTCGTATTTCGACGTTCACAACCAATTTTCGTATTATACCGACGCTTTTTTTCATTTTGGAAATACATGTAGTTCTCGATCTTCATTGTTGCACGTTTTGATTCACATCTTTCCGACTCATCGATCTATAGTCTCTACATCTTCGCTGAAGACCATTAAGTTCATGTGATTGATATTATTGCCGAAAAGTCATTTGAAGTGATTTCAAAATGTGATCAAATATTAGACCTAAATACCGCTACAGTCGAATAATCGAATAAAACAAGGTGAATCTCCGAAGGAGGATTGGAAAACATGGAAAATATAATGTGAGTTTTATAAGGGTCTGTTCACTGGTCAATTACGTCATGCTACAATTAGATCTACGTAATTTTAACAATCAGACTATAACAATTTGTGATATTCACTTCTCATACATGCAACGTGCAATTCGTGTATTCTACTGTAATTTTAGCAAAAGATTTTTAGAAATACTGATTTTCCGCTATATCCTAATGCTCTATTCAATGCAGGTAATTTTTCATTTATTTTGATAGCTTCAATGATTCTAACAGAATTCTAAGTAATGTCTACCTTGATATTCAACTATAAAGCAGTCATGTATTTTATTGGTAGTGAGCACAGAGTTAGATTCATCTGCCCGCTTCGGTTCTACAATAGATGGACAGAAATGTTTTTCCGATTGGGGACTATATCGATAAAATATAGACGCAAAATTAAAAAAAATTCGAATGTTGGATTTGAACGTAAATGTCGTCTTTCAAACTACAAAAGTCAGTAGTTACTTTAATCTAAAAGATAAAACACCAAAGTTGTTGAAATGATGTCTTTTGCACCGATTCACATGTCAGATTGATCCTGATGCCCAATAGGCAAAAAGACGATTTCACCAACGAATAAGCGAACACATAAAACGTAACTCGGCAGTAAGTACTCACTTAAGTAGATGTACTGCATGTAGCAATAAAATACATGACTGCTTAAAAGTTGAATATCAAGGTAGAAATAACTCAGAATTCTACTAGAATCATTGAAGCTATCAAAATAAAAAAAATTACCTACATTGAATAGAGCACTAGGATATAACGGAAAATCAGTATTTCTAAAAATCTTTTACTAAAATTGCAGTAAAATACACGAATTACACGTTACATGTATGAGAAGTGAATCATAAATTGTTATTGTTTGATTGCTAAAATTACGTAGATCTAATTGTAGTATGACGCAATTGACCATTGAACAGACCCTTAAGTACAGCATTTGTTGTAATGAAAGCAATTCACTTTACATGTATAATGTTAGTTTCATTGATTCTTTCATTTTTAAATTCTGTTCAATACCTTAAATTCGGTAGTTTTGAATCCTGATGGATACTTTGATGCATCCATTGGACTCAAAATTACACTTGCTTGAGGTTCGATCGGCACTTCCATTATTTTTCCTTAGTTGTCAAATATCATGGAAATTAGTGCTCGTCTGAGTGCATTGGTAGTTCGAGACCATCACTCTCTCGTCCTCTGGTGGAATTTAAAAGAACACTACTTGAATGCATCCGTAATAATTATTACACCTGATGTTACTATGTATATATTATGTATTCAACAACTATTATATATAATTAGTGATGTAAATGGAAAATTTTCCAATTTTTTCAAAATTTTCTGGAAAATTTTCCATCGGAAAATTTTGAAATTTATTTTTCGGTGATTGACGTTTTTTCCTTTGTTTTGGAGACTTATTATAGTCGTTTGAAAAGACTATGTGATATTCAAAGTCCGAAAACTTCTCTATCATCCCTGTATGTTAACTTTTGGTACCAACTGAACCTTTTCCATGTCTATTTCAGATCTTTCCAAATGAATTTCAAACATTTGATGGATTTCAGATATCTGTCACAAACTCAACTTTGAAAAGATCTTATATTCAAGCGAAGATCTCCAATTCATGTGGATCATATCTGAAATTCATTTGGGATATCTGAAATCGATTTGGAACTATCTGAACCATCTGAACTAGAAATGGACAATGTGTAGTTTGCTCTCAACGAAGATATCAGACAATGCGCCAGAAGTTTGAAGCTATCATAGATATTCTTTTACTCATCACAAATATCTTTAGTTTCCAAATATCTCACGAGTCGACAGTCTTTATACAGTCCGTTTCATAAAAAGTGGATCATCCTAAAATTTGACTAAATAAAACATAAGTATGATACAGAAAGCATTTTTCATGTTATTTCATGTCCCTAATATATTTAAATGTCCTTATATAATCTGATAAGCTATGATACAGTAACGGTTCTTAAGAAGCTAATATTTTGTGGCCCTACCCTTATTGTCAATGACATTACCAATTCGTCTAGGCATTGATTCGATGATATCGTTGATTTTTGACTGATCTAACTTTCTCCACTCTCTTTTTAACAGTGACGTAAGTTGTGATACGCCATCTGTAGATAGCAGTGAACGACGAACGTTACGTTTTAGAATACTCCATACATTTTCTATGGGATTCAGATCAGGAGAACGAGCTGGCCAAGATAATGTCCTAAGCCCTAATTGAGACTTGCATAAGTTGACTCTACTACTCCTGTGACACGTAGCATTATCATCCATAAATAACCAAGTCGATGGATCACCAAGTTGATCTGTCATTTGGCCAATGTTCATTCGTAAAACATTCACATAGCGTTCAGAATTCATGGTTCCTTGCTGTATGTGAAGTAGTTCTAACAAGGCTGACACTTTGCCTTTTGTGAATGCGATCTCGTTATTGTTCATTTGTGCTTTGTATTGTTTTCAACCGGTAAGAGATAGATTTCTAGCTGAAAGCAATCAGGAGTGCTGCCAACACCACCGCAACGAAGTCAGGAAGCTATGGAACATGAAGTCCAGTTAATCACATGTAGCAGTTACATTATTGTTGATGAATAATGGTGCTATACTGGCTCTGATTGACCGATTTTCTTTATTTTTGTTTTGCTTGATAGCTTTTGGCTTGTAGAACAACATATTACATAACAAAGGAAACAAATGTAATTTTATAAGAGTGAGGTATGATTTTGTGTAACATTGCTAAATGAAGATCAAATTATCTACTACTTTTTTTATCTATAACAGGAAAACAACTCAATATTCATGCTTGAAATTTCCAACAATGATATTAGTAAGCACAACTGACATATCCTCCAAATTTCAGAGAAATTCGTTCAAGTTTGGCGGAGTTAGACAAAGTTGAAGTTAAGGCGATGTTTAAGGGTGATCCATTTTTTATGAAACAATCTGTATCTTCCAATATGGTCGCTCATGAATGCTGCGTGGACTGTGTGCTTATACTTCATCACATGTTCATCAACACATGGAGAATTTGCATCACTATGATCAACACTGCACAATAAAGCTTAACTTTCAAGCTAACAATTAGCAAACTCCAAAATGAAGTACCGGTACATTGTTATTGCTCTAGATCCTTCACATTGCATGAAATTATACCTCTATTGTAAGGCAAGATTCACGTTATCCCAACGGCGTCTGTGTGATAATTAAAAATGCTAACAATTTAGTACAAGCCACTGGTGGCAAAGGAATGTTCAAAAATCCGCGGACGGAAATCGTATTGCTACGATCGCTTTAATTGAAATAATGATGAAATCAAGAGTTTTAGACCCAATTTATTGGTACGCAGCTGCCTCGGCAGCGGAAGCGCTCAAACTATAGAGCCTATCAAAAAAATCAAAACTTTCAGAATTTTCTACGGAAAATTTTCATCACTATATAATACGAGTAGTATACAATTATTATAACATGGATATTATTGAGTTGTCTATATGCTGCAGAGGCATGCTTTCATGCAGGATTTGTCGTTGGCATTTTAATGGCATTTAGGGCGACAGTTTGATGGCGCTATGTCGATGCAACGCCATTGGCCCGACATCAAGGAATCAGGAACCATAACTGTGACGGCCCAATGTCGACGCAACGTTGTTAGCCCGACAACTTTTTTCACGGGGTCTGTTATTCCGAAAAACTGGGATCAGCTTCAGAGCTGAAATCATTGACTGAATCTTTCGGCAGATGCTTTTAGAGATCACTTCCCAAGTACACCATGTCGAATAGCAGAGGTTTCGTTTCAGCAGTTGAGATTCGCGGTGATGGAGGCTGCATATTCCTGTTCACAAACCACGCTGGATAACCTATCTTTCAGTTTAGTTCTCTTCAAAACCTGCTATTCTTCACTTCAATGCTGCGTAGTGGAAGGATTGCAAGATCGTGCGCAACAGTCATCGCAGGATAAATCTTGAATTTCTGAACTAAAAGCCTGGAAATAGTCATCTAGTTCTGTGAAAGCATCTGAGTGATAAATAGATGCTAAAACGCTGCCATCAACATGTGAACGAAGCTGCATCAAGGAAATAATTAGTGGATTCTTTCGTAGAGACAAACGGATTAGTGTAAAATATTTCATTAATTGAAGAACTTTGTTCGGTTTTACCCACGATAACTGTCGTCCACAAACCGTCAACAAAACTTAAGCTTGATTTTGTCAAAAAATTGAAAGAGATTGAAACTAATGACACCTTTCCATCGAAGACGAATTAGACATATCTTGCATCAATTATGACAATAATAGTCGACAATAGTCCTCCGATAGTGCGGAGTCAAACAGTTGAGGTGAATCTGGATTTGAACGATGCCACGTATCGCAAATGATGTTTATTGTTTCATGTACTGCTGGAACATATGTCAACAGACTTGATATCAATGGATGTACGTTCATTGTTATTGTGGATTTTCGAATTCACAACTGTATTACGAAATTCCTGTGTCTGAAACATAGTGAGTGACTCTTGAAACGGAATGACTGTAAGAGTGGCTTGTTGAAAGATCGCGCAGTGTCATGATATATTGAGCCAACCATTGATTGAATAGGTCTCAACGGGAGATTGTCGTCATGCACTTTTGCTTAACCGCATGGACGAGGTATGTTTCGAGGTTGCATCAAGTCTCGCCGAAGATAACAGCTCCTTCCCTGCAACGAGTTTGTCAATAGTATTGTAAGCTCTGCTCTCTGTGCATCGATCATTCCAATAAACTTCACCATTCACTTCTCTAAATTTTGAGTTGTCATCAAGAATTGCTCTGCACAGCCTTTAACAGTGATTTCAGATTTTCAGTTGATCCAAGTTTTCAAAATTGGCAAAAGTCCTGGCGGTTCGCAGAGATAAGGATGCACCGAAGTGTCTCCATCATTAAATTAAAGTTCAAATATTGAATCACTTCATCCGGAGATCACTGTCAGCAGATGCTAGCTTATAACTTAGACAGGCAACGCTTTTCTAATCGGGAAAACCAAGACATTTCTGATGTAATTTTTTGCAAATCGTAATGCTTCAGCGTGGTTTAATCAGAAATGAAAATAATGTATTTCACTTTTGTTAAGTCAAAACTCATTATTCTCACATGAGATACTTAAGTACAGGAGTCGGAATCTTTCTTGAATAAAAAAATTTAGATTCTTTTCCGTGAGAGCCACATGACAAATTTCAACAACAAATATCCTAAATGCGTATATTTTCAAGCGAATCAAAAGACTTAACAGCATGATAGTTATTAGCAATTCTTCTCGAGTTATGTGAGATGACCGATAGCCAAATATTGTTGCTATTAGTATTCCTGCATTATAAAGAATAACTAATCCAGACCTTTGAATCCCCCAAGAATAAATTTCACACATTAATTAATTTATGTCTTTTCTGATTCGACACAGTGTTGTTCATAGCTTTGTAGTCTGGTTGAAGCTTCGTTAGGTTCAGCTTCAAACAGGCAATGCTTCCATCTGTCAAACGTGATCGCAGGCTGGTCAATCAATATGCATATCGACCTATCCTCTACCACTTGTGCACTCATTGACATTGTGAACTTTCTGTCATCGGAGTTGCAAGATCGCCCTGTTGTGGCTTGCCATCTAGCATCTCTAGACTTAGCTAAAGGCTTTGATCGTGACTCTCGAGATATTTTGATATCTAAAATGATCAGAGATGGTTTCAATGGCTATGTAATTTCTTTCATCATCAATTACTTGACATCTCGCCAGATTCGCTTACGATGGAAAGAGCAAATAACCTCAAAGAGCATGCTGTCAAGAGGTGTTCCGCACGGTTCATCCATTGGTCCGATTGCCTTCGCGTATTTTGTGTCAGATCTGATATGTCAAGACGAAAGATGTCGATTACTCAAATATGCTGATGACATCTACCTCATGTCCACTCTTCACTACGATGACTGTTTCGCCACTTGCTGTGATATATAGTGCTGTTCAAAGAAGGGCATCCTACAACTTGATGCAGATTAAGAGTGAGAAAATCTCTCAAATATTTTTCGCCAGAAGCTCGGTTGACAGTTCATTGTTTCTGCTCAGAGATGTCCTCATCAAGAAACAAGCGAGAATTTTGGGGATATATTTTGATGAATCTCTTTTAACGTTCACGTCAACGAAATTTGTAAAAGAGCTTCATCAAAAAGGTATCCGCGTCAGCTCAAGCAATTTGTCAATAAAGAACAATTGATTACTATCTTTAAAAGTTTCGCCCGTAGTGTTCTAGAGTTTGGCGTACTTCTTTTCACGAACTTGAAAGAATATAAAAGATTAAAAAAACCGTGTTCATTTTAAATTTGTGAATCTTGGCATTGTGAGTGCACCAATTTTGTTACGTTGTCTTATGGTCGTCTACTTGTTGCGTATAAGCTATTTCTGACAATCATAGATGATCAGCTTGTATGAGAGAATGAAGTACTGGACATCTCAGATTGCCACCTGTTAGATCAGCTTCGTTCGTGACAACGTCTAAATTGTACAAGTGATTTCAAAATTTGACTTTTAACTTGTTAAGAAACAGGCTATTGACTTTTATGCTTTTATTTGGAATCCCACGATTTCCATTACTGGGATTTTTGTATCTTTTCTCTAAATATACGTCTTTGTTATTATTTCACAAGGAGTAGGAATATATAAGTTATATCAATAATCATTAGTAATTTTTCAAAGGTAAGTCACGGCAAGAAGAAATCATGATGTATTATCATCTAATAACCGACCCAATTTCGTCAGCGGTTGATCATTTAATCGGCATTTCATTCGATGTATAGCAGCTTTATTTCTGCTTGCTTGCTCCACATCTGCGGAGGAAAGTTCAGTCCACAAATCGACAAAGTTCACTAACTAGTAGATGTTAAAAAATTACGCAAATGATAAGTTGTTATCTATTAGCAGAATATGTTTATTCGGATCATTCTATGAACTACAGAAACACACTGAGTTTCAATGCAATTTTGGGTTTATATGGTCAACTAAAGTAAGCACAGATTACATGTCATTTCATGTCTAAGATAAACACGTATTTTTTGGTTAAATTAATGCATTATTAAATTCTAAGGTCAAAAGCACAAGGCGCGACTAAAGCTACATCTGTTCAGGTCGGAAATTGATGTATACAAGAAATTACAACACTAGCAAAATACGCATTATAAGTCGTATGGCAGCATAATATACCGTTTGTTAGCTAAGACAATGATTAAACATCATTTTAAGTCCCCTAATGAGAATAGACTAAGGTTAAGTGCGAATCTTAACAACTTGTGTTTCTCTTCAAGTCATGTCATTTTTCTTAACTGACAACACTACTTTCCCCTGTAGATTAAAAAGATAAAGACTCCTGTTATAAAAAAGCATATACTTAAAGGGCACACCTCTCCAATTAAAAGCTCACACATGAGCTTCATTTTAATGGCTATTGTTGATGGTGTTGTCATCAAGAGTCCTACATTGTGTTGTCTCCTTCTGTGTAGATTCAATGATGATTGAGGTAAAGGGCCAACCCCACAGTGCTCACAATTGTATGGTTCATTTGCTGAATGTCATATAAAATGGCTAGTCAGGTTTGGGTTCGTTGAAAGCTTTCAACCACACTCCTTTTTCAGTGAATTCTTTCCCCCGGTGTGTCTAAGAACATGATTTTCCAAGTAGATTGATTGGGTGAACGCTCTCCCACACTGTTGACATGGGAAGGGTTTGTCTTTTCTGTGGGACCGCATATGAGTTTTTAACTGGATTTTTCTTTTGAAGGATTTTCCACATTGCTTGCAAGAGAATAGCTTCTCCCCACGGTGCACCTTGAGATGACTGTTAAAAGAAGCTTTTGTTGCAAAGGATTTCCAACACATCTCGCAAATGAATGGTCTATCTAAGACTTCGCCGTGAGTCAATAGATGTTTCTTCCAGTGACTTCGATAGGCGAAAGATTTCCCACAGTGTCCACAAACAAACTGTTTTTCTTCATTGTGGACCACAAACCTATGCGACTTCATGTCGCATTTTTTATGGAATGATTTCCCACACACATCACATTTGAAAGGCTTAATTTTACTATGTGTGAGACGATGGCCATCCAAATTGCCCTTCCGATTGAATGTTCTTCCACACTCCTTGCAAGTGAATGGTCTTTCACCGCTGTGTATTATAATGTGGTTTTTTAAATGGTGTTTAAGTGCGAATGACATTCCACAATCTTCGCAATGGTAAGCTTTGTCTCTTTGTGCATGCACCATTTTAATGTGGCGTGTTAAAAACTTTTTCCGACTGAACGACTTTCCACATAAGTCACAAGCAAATTGGTTCATATTTTCTGGTTGCAAAGGTAACTTCTCAACACTTGAGGTCGCTGTTGATTGCCGTTGAGGCGATGCCAAATAACTTTGATGTGTGAGCGGCTCATCAGTGCAAATGCTAGTTGAAGGCGGTTGTTCGCGGAACAGTTTCAGATCATTTAATGCACTGGCAAACTCCGTTGCACCATTAATTGATTTCAGTGTAATATGATAATTTCCATCTTCTGTCTCACTTGAAGGTCTCACTACGTGTGCAACTGAAATGAAAAATGAAGAGTTGCCATTATGAAGGCTACAGAAATGTGTGATGAAATTTGATTAAAACATGTGCATGAACTTATGTTCATTCTACATATTATACAGGTTACAGTGCTTGCATAATTCATAGGCATACCGGATCCAAAAGAGGTGTCAACTCATTGCCTGCCATACGCATCGTATGCTTGATCAACGTAAGCCACTAGCATGACATCAGATAAACGCAATTCAAGCCATTCTCAGATAGTTGATATTTTTAAAATTTATGTTCCTGACAAACAAGAATTCAAATAATACATGGATCGCTACCTTGCACACATGCAAACATAGAGTAAGTATATTAGGTAGACGAGCAACTCAGCAATTATCAAGTCCCTAATGTGTATACAGTTTCGATTTTATTAAATGAACTCGACTTGAGCCCAATTGGGTATTGATACCAAATGTGAGACATCCAATTTTTTGCGGTTTTGAAGAAATTACCACGGAATTGACTGATCATGATAGTAACACAGAAGGAATAATGGTATTTTACAGATCCTCCGTGTTGTGACAACCTTGGAGAGGCAATTTAGTCAAATTAGCAATTCAAAGGTTGCTATTACCTTAATCCTCAACATCAACCTTCCTAATAAGACAATAATCAAAAACAATGACCACAATTAACTTTAAAATATGTAACATTACTATTCAGATTTAAGAAATGAAACATAAATTTAGAGGATCATAAAATCATACCGATGAACATGGAATTAAAAACTTGAAATCTCAACCAAGAAGCACAGTGAGATCTCAACTTTTCCATAAAGACTTTCATTATGACGTGGTTCATGAAATTTCATTTATGATCAGTTCCATTTCCGCTTAATTAAGACACGACACATGTTAGCAAATATTCATGCCTTTTGATTTTCAACATGTTTCATAGTACTTATACATTGGGTTCATGTCGATAGTATTGAAACACAAGAATAATTTGCAAAAATGTAACTTTTTTTAAAACTGATTAAATAATTTTTTGGACCGCAGGAACGTAATCTCCACAAAAAACTAATTTGTTTCATATAAAAATTTTCACTGTATACAGATAGCTTTTTGAGTTGACACTCTATCTACCATGTACTTACTCTATACATGCAAACTTCTCTAAACGCGACTATTGAGCTAATAAGTTTGATTGTCTTTTCGATTAAACCTGCTCGAAACTAGAGTAATAGAATAATGAGATTTCTATAACATTTCTGGCAATTTCATGACCTGCGACACGTTAAAAGTCGAGGATAGGTAAAACTCTCGAGCTTGCAGATATTCTAACTGATCTGCAATATGCATGACCTATACGAGAAAACATAGGCTCGCGGTTGATCAATATTCAACATAGTCTGTTTGGACGAATATCATTTCTGCATCTAAACTAGCGAGATCAACGAGCTAGTTTGCCGATTTCTTTGAATTCTCTGATAATTTTGTCGCACTTTCGTGATCACATCGAAGTCGAAACTTTGGCTTCAACCGTATTTAATGAGTGTAAATTCATTTTTGTGACATTTTAGAGACTATCATCAGAAAGACAACTTGCAAGGTAAGCTATGTGATGAATATATTTACATTCGCTCATTCGGGTGTTATCGTTACTTTTGAAATGAATATGTTCATATCATATTCTTTCCATTAAGTCAGAGTACGATAATCTCTACTCTGACGTGTAGCTGCTAATTCTGATCGACTGCGTGATGTCTCATGAATGGATTCTCTTGTCATCAATTCTATGTCATCTTTTCATGCAAATGTTTGAAGAAAGTCTGAAATTTTCACGAATCACGAAGTCGATTATTAGACACACATTATTATTTACACAACAATTTAACAATAATTCATTAACTCGATCAGACCCGTGGAAGGCAAGTTTATCGGAATTGAAAAGGGAAGAGAACAGGAAGCATTTCATTTAAAGCACGAAAATTGACATGGAATCCACGAGGTTATAGTGATCTCCATTTATGTGCAGCTGACGAACTGAAAATTGCAAATAAAGACAAGTCTTCTAAGTTAGTGCGCCTGTAATAATTAACTGGTGATTGACCGTGACGTCGTGAGTTTTGCTTCTTCTTTACCGTATTTCTTTGAATAAGAGACGCGTCTCTTATTTTTTCAGATCCCTGATTGATGCGTCTCTTATTCAGGGGCGTCTCTTATTCAAGGGCGTCTCTTATTTATCAAATGTTCAAGTTTTCATTCTTTCATTAGAAAAAGATGTCTTAGCTTTTTGCTACTATTCTCTTAGGTAACCTTTGCATTCCTCACTTAGGTCTATGTCATGGGCAAATTTCGCCAGTAATTTTTCTTACATACGCTTTATCATAATTCAGATATTTTGGAAATGAAAGGAGTTTTATGGTTTGTAGTAGCATATCTTGTAGACTCATCTCATACATTCATATACCAGTACATGTTGGCCACTATACATGTAGACTAGATCTGAATTTACCGAAACGAAAATACCGATAATTAAGTAGTATTTACAGCAAAAGTTACCGACCGGTACATGACTCCAAATGCAAAGGAAGCTACCGTATAATGCCTCCTTAAATGGTAGATGAAGTAACCTTAAGTAGGCCTGCATGTACGTATGTACAACATGCATGTACTGCATGTACAACAACAAGAAGCCTTATATATTATACAATATTGGTCATGATACCCGGTATTTACTAGTAGACGACTGACTTATTTTACTAAGACAAGTAGGCCTAATAATCGCTCAGGCGGATGTAGCTACCACATTACAATAGCCTGCATGTAATATGTCTATAGCAGTCTATTTTTTGTACATGCGTCTCTTATTCAAGGGCGCCTCTGATTAAAATTTTTCCTCTCACGGATGCGTCTCTAATTCGAGGGCGTCCCTTATTCAAGGGCGTCTCATATTCAAAGAAATAGGTATATGAAATTTTCACTAGGTCGTTGCAAATGAATAGAGACCACGAAATTCCTCATTTCATCTCTATTCCGTGTGCTACCTTCGATATTTCTTGTTTTCGAGTATTGTAGAGGATAAATGAATTAAGAGACTATTTCTGATTTAAAATGCATCAAGTCAACGAAGTTATTTCAAAAAGATCAATCGAATGGTCATCAAAATTCAGATGATACCTGCATAAATCTCATGAAATTCATGCCCATGTAAACAATTCGCTTTCATTACAAGCATATCCATGGAAGCGAAAATTCGAATATATAGCTAAGCTGCATGTCAGTGAATGATGTCGCTCTACATCATTAAGGGGTCATCCATAAAGGACGTCCACAGCCTGAGAGAGGGAGAGGGGTTGACATATCCAAACATTTATGGGCGTGTATGGGGAGAGTCAAGGAAATTACGGCCGTGTCCGTAAACGCAGTTACTCACATCCTGGATAGATCAGCTTTTCGGATGCTGCTAAGTCAGCTACGATTCGCATCTAGACAATTAAACAGCTGTGTCAATGAGATGAACACGAAGTTGCAAATTCGTGTGCCATCCTCCATTTCATCTAATTATAATTGTCCTTCATTCTCTCTACTTAGACGATGATGGATCAGATCAGTAGTAGCGCATTACATGCACATGTATATTTATGAAATATTAATTCCACGTTTGAAGATAATAGAAAAGTGGCAATTTTCACTCATAAATATTGACAGATAATACAAACAGATGATGGAATTAGAGAAAATTGCAGCTGTTGCATAGGCCTACAAATTTTTCAAAATGTCGGTCTGTTTTTTACAACGACATACCTTTCTATGACAATCTATGTCCAATTCTACGCCTAACTTGAGCACCATGCAAGGAACAAATAATATTGCGATATATGTTGACATTCATGCTTTCGTTTAAATGCTATCTAAGCATGTCTTTGTTGCACAGACACTGTAACCCACAAATGGAATGCTCTGTGCAAATGCGGACGGTTTCAGGGAGAGGGGGGTCGAAAAATGCCATTATTTTGCAGACGTCCTTTATGGATGGCCCCTAATTATCATATATTCCTGGACTTGCCACCTTCAGTCACTAAAAGCGGTAAAATGATAGACAAAAGACAGCAGGTATCATCAAAAATGCATTTATTAACAAAGAAAAAAATCTTTTTTCGCAGTTTCGAACTTTAGATTCAAAATTGCCTGCTCAATGAATTAGATTTATCTTTACAGAAATTGATACGCTCAAAACTGGCATAGAAAACTCTACAGTTGCTCTTTATTCTATTCATTCACTTTCGCTATTACCGGTTTCCAGTCACGAACTGGAACACAAAGAGAAGGTTGTAACACGAACTGAAACAAAAATCAACATACAGGAGAATATGTCAGAGACAACATTCCACGCCTCATCATCTTTAATCGTTTATGAAGAGAAACGCAACTCTCTCATAGCATTGATAGTCCTTCGAATATGCAGATAGTCTATGAAAAGAGGTACTTCATCATCCGGCGTTGCTGACTTTTGGGATGAGTCGGATGACGCCATTCTTTTGACTCTGCCAAGGTTGATGGATCATGGTGCTGAGTCTATTGCAAGTATCATCCCGGTCACTCGACGAATATGGATGCTGTCTCCGAGGTCGCCTGAAGTTATCAGAGCTAAGTCCAGTGTTGCCAACGGCTCAAATGCAAAATAAATACGCAGGCCAATAATTTTTAATCAACACAAAAGAAGATCGACTGCTCCTAAACACAACTCTCTACGTGCATTGTCTTCCTTTTCAGATTTCAGTTTTGCCTTATATGAAGTTGCTGCATCAAATCCTGCAAATATATAGGGTCCATGAAGAGGGAATGATTTACATGTATTTGAAGTGACCCTCATGTACCCACTCAAAACAACACATGAATAAAATGACATTTCCTGCAATCGATTCCATTTCTTTGTGAGTAAGTTGCAACACATTTACATCCAACCAATACTGCAAAACATCCTTTCTATGATGCGAATGGTCTATTTGAGAAACCGAAACATCAACAGAGCAAGACTTCCATTCTGCTCCATTCTGTTTGCTGATATCAGTGTCAGTCCCATTGCGTGGCCGATTGATGAAACAGCTTCAAATGACTCTTTCCGATAAGATGGACGAATGAATTTGAAATCACGCAAAATATTATTAGACATAAATAGCATCTTTTGAAAATGCATGGCCAACTTAAGATAAAAAGAGCGCACACGAACAAAGCAGCCTTCTTTCTCCTCAGCATTAGAACCATCGAAAATTTTCTTGAATCCTTCACCGATAAAGAGTTCACTATTAGGACGCCAGAGTTTTAGTTCAATGATAAAGTTGTCTACTTATATGAAAATTTCTGAATGTGATCTGAAGGCAATAACTTTGAAAGTAAGTCACGATAGAGTTCACTGATGTCTTTAACTAAATATCCGTTTTTCTGGTAGTACCGCTTCTCGAACTTTTCCAAATCCGGTAAAACTGCTTTCAGAAAATTGTGAATCCTTAAGAACATCACGCCTTTGGATGTATGATATTATTTCTTGCTCTTTTGGATTGATCAATTTCTGTTTTTTCTCAACATGAAGAGTATTCATAAAGTACTCTTCCAAAGCAGGAAATCGTTCTATAAGACGCGAAACGACCAGAAGAAGTTGAAACCATCGTGTTTCAACTCTACGCAATGGTCGATGAGCTTCAAGGTCTTGAATGTTTTGGACAAATTTGTATCTTGTCCAACCTTCCAAAACCTTCGACATAATTGGCATTACACCAAAACACATTTGGACGGGCCCCAACTTCCGAATTAAAATATAATCAATTTGTAATTTTATTTTTAAATATGTGTAGCTTTAGAAAAGTACGCAGAAGTAAAAATACGCACCAGTTTTATGCAGAAAAAATCCAAAAAATATTTTATGCAGCTGTTGGCAACACTGGCTAAGTCTCTCCACAATACTGGCATCAGAAGACGCGGAAACCATTTGATCATGTGCGTACTCATGTGAAGATTGCCATAGAGGATGTTGAACACAGAAACGGCGGATATCACCGAAGCTATATACGTGATATATATCAAGTACTTATTCTATTGTGATCCTATTGTCGTTTTTCATTGCAATCTTTTGGACTACCACTTGGTATTTGGGGAAGTCAATCAAATTCAGTTGTCACCATACACAACTGCATCAACCATTCGCTCGACCACCTCCCAGAGAAGCTCGGGAGCCAGGTTTGATAAAAATGACCCACCTCGATTTGAACTCATCGTTTTTTTTAAATAGGTGGGGTTAGAAAATTATTTCTTGGTATACCTTTAGTCAGAAGCCTAAATCAATTGATGTGGCCAATTAAGAAAATTGTTTCTGATTGTTGATTATCTTTGATATGATGCCTGAATTATTGTTACTTAAATCGACAGAAAATTCGAACACGAACTTAATCAACCACTGACGTGAGTCTTAGAATTTTTTACGGTGATACAAATCAATGCATGCACAACGGAAGTAGTGATCCAATTGCAAATTGGTGTGCAGCCCGAGAAGCTCTTTGGGCAGCAGCCGTGAGCACGGTGAGGAAAAAGAGCCTATGCTTTATTCATTGATTATTATTGCCTTGACAACTGATGTGTGGTGGTGAGGGTTTGATCCTGCCAATTGACAGAGTCGCGCAAGTTGCTCGTAGCTCAGTTGGTTAGAGCACAGGTCTAGTTAACCTTGGTCGTAGGTTCGAATCCTACCAGCCGCACATCTTTTGCATGGCAATTTGATCTATTGTGTATTTAATCTCATTGTTGTTAATTATTTCCAAAATGACAGACGCACATTGGTTTTAAACTAACAAGTTAAGTATGATTACAAGAAATTGGTATAAGGCAAATAAGAGTACTCAATAGATGTTGAAGTCAAGCATTTGAACTACAGTGTATGCAAACATCGCATGAAAAAGGTTCTTATGTTATCTGTTGTACAAGATTTAATCTGGTAATTGTGATGGCGCTGCCGAGGATGATGTCCACTTTCTTTCATGTCTGGAAGGAATTCGTGAAGAACATGGTTCTTGTCTTTCATGATCTTCTTAAATAAGTTATCATCCTGCTTCTCAATCGTTTTCAAAGTATTTGCATTAAGTTTGTAGAAACCAAGTCGAATGCTGCGCTTTACAAATTTCGTGATACGGGTCTTATCAGCTTCTGAGGTGAATCCCCACCAGCTCTATTTTGAATGAAGAGGAGCCAGCAGAGCTTGTCATAAATATGTGACGGTGTTTTCTGAGTCCAGAGAAGCTTGACAAGCAGCTTGTTATTACGTCGGCCAAAAGTCAGCAGCCCTTCCACAGCGGATCACTGAACCTATTCCAATTCAAATTGCTTTATTATTTCTTCTGCCACCTGAGATGTTGTTCTGCATTGAATTATCTGTTTTACGTAAATAACTCACAAAATACATTTCATGTTACTTTCTGGTCAGACAGGCGGTTCAGTCGTGTTCTTGTTTTGACTGAGAAATGTTCAGCACATCCGCACTTAAACAAGTACGCAAGCACAGTAACACCATTAACAAATACAATAATGTATATATGTCCAACGCACATGAAAACAGAAAAAATATGTCAACAATTACAAGGCAAGTAGATGCATCAAATATTTGAATACTACTTGAGAGGAACGTTAAAGAAGATGGGAAAAGCTACTGCAATGCTGGCATGCGGCAAGTTGATATTCACCGTAGTTCGATGACAATATACCTCCCACACGATGAAGTGAGATCTTCTCGAAGAAGTCATGCAGTTGTGCTATGATCGCAACATTCGGATCAGTTTCTTCAGCAGTCCTCAGGTTTTCATCAATATTTCATCAACTCCGGCCTGCGGAGTTATTTTGTTTAAGTTGGAATGTGGTTGTAATTAATTAAGTTTAAATTAAGTTGTTTGTAATGTTGAAAATGCTTTCAAATGGCGGTTGATATCCTGTACATATCAAGATTATTTCAATGTCTATCTTTTGCAGACAAGTAGCAAAAGCTGTGTCTGTTATACTGAAGATTCTACAATGAAGTCAGTGAATAATGACGGATACTGATGATTTGTTGCGTCCACTGTACTCTAAGACGAAAACATTACGATTTGCAAAAAAAACGATATCAGAATTTCATCTCCCCATTGCATCAAAATCAAGTTAACAAGAATACTGTTTATGTAACCGCACCTATTTAATGATCATGTACACTTTCTAGTTGAAATAATGATATCCTGACGGGTTTCATATGAACATTGATCCAGAATATATGACAGCAAAACATCGTAGGACATCACAACTCTCAAGAGAACACATAACTTTTGATATACTGCTTATGTTATCTATGATATTGAGATCTTTGCCTATCACTCGTACGCCGACAAGACCGTGTTTTCCAGAATTTGGGCCAGTTTACACGTGCAACTTTATTGCCGACACTTTTCCATTAATGATGAGTCAGAAAAGAATGGACAAGTAATGGAAGCAAAGGCATGCCTTCAATAATCGTGCTTCGTGCGTTACCAGACAATAGTAATTTAGTGAATGGTAATAAAGGGAACTGCATTGATCTCAGTAGCTTGTGTGCCAGCTAAAGACGACACATCGCTATTGCTCAAACGCTCAATATCCCCTGTCTGCATACAGAAGATCGTTCCCATCTACTATAATCATTCTCACGCCTTCATTATTTTCCTTCTGTTCATCTTCCATCCCTCTTGCTCTTTTTCTTTCTAAACGTCGACATCTACCTAGCTGCTGCAATCGTAGTAAGTCAAATGCTTAACTTCTAGATTTTCTTTTCAATACCTCTTCATAATTCTGCACAGAACTTCAATACAACCTCGTTCTCTTCTTTTCTCCCCAAGTTGTTTATGATTTCCCTTCACTAATGAAACGCTTCTTCCTTATCGATTACCGAAAGACTGCTATGTCTTCATCATCTCATTTGTCATCCACTCTCACATTTGTTCGAAAAAACGGCCAACCACACAAAATGGTGTCAAGTCACTTCGACCCCATAAATTAAGTCATCTTAATTGACCCCATGAAATGGGGTTATCAAATCTACGCTTCTGCATAGTGCGTTGGCTACAGATATAGATAAATTGATGTGCTCTGTTCAATTTCCTGCCTACAAGCTGGCTGTTACAACCTCCATCTGTCTGTTTCATCGATTTTAACATCTATCAAAGATTTCAAATTCTGCGTGTCGTGGGTTATTTTTCCTGATGGATATTTCGGCTGTAATTTGCATTCATTAGTTAAAGTAAGGCTCGCAGGGGTCTATTCTGCCTATCTGAAGTCGATTCAATCCGTGATAATCAATTTATGGGGTAATAATTAATTTGTGGGGTCGAAGTGACTAGTAACCCACAAAATTCAAAAAATCATGTACCGGAGTTTTCCACTTAATATGCCCGGTATATTAACTCGAAAACGACGAAATTGCAAAAAAGTTTGGATCAGGTTGATATACCCGGGTATATTAAGTGGAAACACCACAAAATAAGCATATTTGATATATGAGATGGAATTCGTCACGTGAAGCAACAATGATTTATTACAGGTGCTTATAATTTGGTACATATGAGCTTGAAACTAAACTGTAATGAAAACAAATTCACAATTTGAATGTTATTTATTACAATTATTAGGGTATACAATGATCAATACCGTAACAAGCATCTCAATAAAATCTGAATAACAGTTCTTAGGTATTCAATAGGGTTTTCGCATTTTACGGGATTAGGTAACACCTGCTCTTAGGCAGTTAGGAGCTGCATGAAGATGGGGTAACAAGGCTATGGACAAGGAACATGGAGTAACAGATGCAATGCGTGAAACGTGAATACTAACGCGATGAAGGAACTAAATATAGACTTCCCACAATCAGCTTAACAATAGACACTTGCAAACTCGAGACGGAGCTACTAGAAATATAACTGCATAGAATAATATACTTATTGTCTATCTCAACTCAACCAATTCATTGATATCAAAAAAATGAAAGTATGTTCAGGCAATCGAGAGAAGGAAAGAGCGAGAGCGTTATACATACAGGCGAACTAATATCTAATGAATTTTTGAAGCGATTATACAATATCGGGCTTTTACCAGACGTCAGAAAAAATCGCAGGATTTGCATTTCGATTTGAAAATCTCATACCAGGTTTTAATGCGACAACGCATATTGTGTGCGATAACCATATCTACTTATTGTTAAAGCTCATGTCTGCATGAGAAAAGATAAGTTATTATTAATTCATCGACATTAAGTCACATGTCTATCTGATATCATTAGTTGCGTTGTACAGTGTATCGTTCAAAATACCCGTTAAAGAATTTATAACAACGCATAGTATTGTTCATCCTACGCTAGCCTAAGCATACTATCGTTAAATGAATTAAGCTTGCTAATCCCGGGATCAGAAAAAGTCGAGATTTTGAAAACCCTAGTAGTATACAGGTAGTTAGACTTATTCATTCGCCTAATCTTCTTCCGGTGTGATCACATAAGATACCAAGATGAGTGCTTGATTCACGAAAATCAGCAAAAGTGCTATTTCCAAGAAAATTGCTGAATGTTAGAAAGACAATGGAAGTTTGGCGCGAGTTGATATGCCAGGGTATATTAAATGGAAAATTCCGATAGTCGACAGCTTATTCAATGAAAGGTTGCTCCAGCATTTTTGTCCTAGGAGCCGTAAATGGAAACTGCTATTTCCTGCTCACAATGCGATCTATCATAATCAACCTATCATAATGGACTAGCGATCTCATGGTCCAGAGGTCGAACCCGGAAAGTGTCATTGGAAGTTGGCAGGAAGGGCATCCGGACTACAAAGCACCACAACGCTCCAAACAAAGTCTGACTTAAGTCAGCACCGTCCAAGGCCCCAGTAGGGGTAAAAAGTGACGTAAAATCCGTAAAAAAAATGCCATCCAAATAGTCCTCACGTCTCTTCTTTTCCTCAGCCTAAACCGGCACAGATTCTGAGGTGACCCACGCTGACGACAGCGAGTTAGAATTTTGCGGATGAGTCACAATGAGTTCACGTGTCCCTGGGCGACCGAGGTGGCAGGAAAGCAAGAAAATAGGCCTGACGCTTCTCTACAACTGGAGTTCCAAGTGAGCCAGTTGGCGATATCCAAAGAGACAGTCTCTCAGGACGTTGTGACGGCGAACAACACTTGAACCACAATGACAGGCAAGAGCATGATGCCCTAGGGTCCAAAACCTGGTTTTCACCATTCGGAAAACTAGAACAAAGTCGAAGCCATGAAATCAATAATACTTGTAGTATTTCATAAGATTCAAGGTGAAGTCCAAGCTCTTAACCAGGTGGATGCATCATTCGATAGTGCAGTGAAACTTGGTGGGTTGGAGATAGGCTTGGGAGAACATGAGCAAGACAATCCGGTAATTGTCTGATTGTGCACTGCAGCCATGTTCTTATTTGGCTCCACACAAGAGCTAAACTGCCTCTTGAGATGCGATGACGTAAGATGCAACGAATGAAGCAGCTGAATGGTCAGAAAGAGGCCTCCGAATCCAATCCACCAACCGTGAAGATCAAGCAAGCCGATGACCATGACGTGTCAGCAAGCAAGATTCCAGCGATTTCTAACAAGCTTGACGAACATCATAGTCAAATCCTTCCAAACAAGTTGCTCTACAGAATGCGCAAAATGACATCGTTAATGCAGCTTAAGAGCATCGTTAATGCAGCTTGGGCAAATATGAAGGCAATTCTCTTGGCAATTTATGAAGAAGTTGACCTTCTTCCACCTGCCTCGACGAGAAGCATTGAAAGACTATGGAACAATAGTACTCACCTCATACCCCGAGAAACACGCATCCATTGAGTCGTATATGAAACCCAACCCAAAATACTGAATAACACACTTATTATAAAATAGCGTGACATTTCCATCTACAGTAGTCACCTTGTACATTTGAATGATTCAAATATCAGAGAAAAACAATAGCTATGGAGCAAGACTTGCAGCATAGTCTGCTTAGGAACCATCTATTTAGTGCACACGCTAAAATTTCAGTTGTTTTGAACACCCCCTCCCTATAAGTGGAACCTTTTTTTATCCATGTGCACTGTGCTGTTGTGTAGTTCTTTGAGTCTTTCCTTGAGACCGATACTTAATGGAGAAACAACCGAAATGCTTTGAATTCCGACTGATGTAAGCCCTTGCCTATGAGAATTTCAGCATGAAAAAAATATTCGACATGATAATGACAATCAAATCAACATTTTGAGCATTGTGCTCATTTGTAATATTGCCAAAGAAGCTTCAAGAGAAATGCGAGTGAGCGATTGATTTACTAAACATTAACTGAGTACGAAGATAAATAAGTTGATATGTATTCTAAATCATGCTCAAGTATTTGCTGACGTGTTGCTGAAACAAAAAAATGCTGCTCCTAGTGACTAGACAAGATGAGGCAAACAATCGACCTAATTTCGCTTTTCATCAGCCCATACAATTGTCAGTCGTGCCCACTCATTCTCAGGTCAAATGTTTAGGTTTAGGTGGGATAAGTCCAGGCTATACAGAGCCCGTAAGTGATAAAATTCCGAACACATTCGCACAAGCGTGTCTGTTCTAGTTCATTAGTGTGAATGATTACTGTTCATACGATAATAAGGCATAATTTGAGACATCATAATCTTCAAGACCAAATAGCAATTATCATGAGGAAATTTGATTGTTTAATTTGTTGAAATGTTTTGCCAATATTGGAACAGTAACACAAGGTTTTCGTTAAATGCACTGGTATACAAATGTTTGATACGTACAGGGTGTCCACGGCACTTCAATGTCCGAATTCCAGAAGTTTTCTCGAATTACAGGGAAATTATCTTTTCAATGCTACCAATGCGTAAATGATAGCGAGGCCGTAGTGTCGTTTGGGGCATTCAGGACTAAGTATTTCGATGAAATCTTTGATGAATTTAACATACGTAAATGTCCAGATCCGAGGATTATTTATTTACTTTTTCGCAATTCATAGTCAAAGCTCCCGGGAAAAGAAAAAATGGTTTCGAAATTTGATGTAGTAATGCAAATAACAACAAAGCGGGCAGGCATTCGGTGTCCAGCGCCTTCTGAACAGCATGCTGTGTCATTTCGTCTGATACCCACGACCTCCTGGAGCGTGCGCACTAAATGGATGATCCCCAAACTACTCGTAAACCGCTGGAATCTTATGAAAATGTTGCTTACCAAGATCTGGATCATCGATGTCACATGATTCCACCGGCTCAGTCTTGACTGCCACTGATTGCACTGTTGAGAAAAATGATAGAGACATCAATGATCTCACAAAAGAAGCGATGGACTGCCCAAGACAAGCGAAATTTCGAGGGATCTATGGGAAGTTATCAGAGAAATCAATGGCAAAAACGCGTAATAAAGTTCAGTTTAAATTTGTTACTCGAACAATAACCAACATTGCAGTACAACATATGGACGAAAGCTTGATCAGTTCGCAAAAGAGTCGTCCTACACCCAACTGTGTCCCTTTGATTCACTTGAATGAGTGGAATCCATCAGACACAGATAACACTCAAAATGGCGAGATATTCCAAATCTCGAACATCAGCTGCGCTGACACGACCGATCACAGTTGAAGGTGAAGTCATTACAGATGGACTACATTGACTGAATAACTGACTTGCAGAGTTATAGAGCGTAAAGCTCTTCCTTTTGATGCAGACCAGTCTAGTTATCATGCCTTTGGGTAGCATCAAATTTCATAATTACTGTAAGAAATAAAAAATTAACATTGAAAATCCGGAAGTTCAGACTGAATATTTATTGAGTTTGAATTCACGCTGTCTCTTTGGAGGCAAGCGACAGAATGGATTACAATGGTAGAAGCTGAAACTGATAAGTAATCACACGACAAGTCACACTTAGGCTCGAGTACACATTCACTTAACTGCAAGATAGTAAATAGTAAGTATCTATTTACTAGACTGTGTGTATCCGTTTGAACAAGCCATCTCAGTGTGTGTAGAAGGAGTATTTGTGTGACTGTCAACTGATTCCGCGTTAATTTCTTATCTGTCTGTCTTTCTGGTCTTCACCTACTTTGCTTCTCGTTGTATTTTCTTTATCTTACTATTTAAGCAGTTAAGTGAATGCGTACTCGAGCCTAAGTGTGACTTGTCGTGTGATTACTTATCAGTTTCAGCTTCCACCATTGTAATCCATTCTGTCGTTTGCCTCCAAAGAGACAGCGTGAATTCAAGCTCAATAAATATTCAGCACGAATTTCCGGATTTTTGATGTTATTCCCGCTTGGCGCATACTAAGAGAAAAAATAACAATTGGATGAAATATAAAATACAGCATAGAACATTTTGCGATCAGCTTTGATAAAAGGCAACCCAAGCTTTGTATCTCTATAAAAATCATTCGCCAAAAGTTCATTTTAGAAAAAGACCAATGCACAGCTTACCAGGAATCTCTTCCGGGTTGGAAGCCACAACGGACACGATCATTACATGTTTTCTTTCATGCTTTTTCAATAAACGCACTGTGAAGGAAAGAGTTGACATTAAAACGAAATAGAAGAGATAAGACAACACACATGGATTTTAGAATTGAAAAGTTCATTTTCAAAGCTCAATCAGATCATAAGAGGGAAATTTAAAGGAGAGGTTGAATGATAGCATGCATCAGATCATGTTTCACAATGAGCCTTTGAAATAGAGCACACTATCAGCCGTGGTGCAATCAAAACCCACTGAAAAATCATCTTCTACTTGATGAATATGTTCCGTGAATGTTTGATTTAGTTGAAATAATTAATTTCTTCATTTCAGGTTCGAATATTGAAAGTCTAATCAGAGGAAGTACAAGACATTGCTTACCTTTACCAGGTCCCTTACGATCCTCTGGCTCGCCTAATTTAACCGTTTTACGACTCTTCTTTTTCCGTTTTATCTTTTGTACTGTTGATGAAAAAGAAATCATTTTATTGGAGTAATGAAGAATAACTTCATTGAAGTCAAGTTCAGAACAGCATGTGACGATTTACAAACTACTTTATTAAAGCAAAATTTCTCACGAAATTACAAGCCCAACTGAAGGAATTATTCTGAAAAGCTATTCCGAAGGTTCACATATAACTTCTAAGGCACAGCTCCGATCCGCATGACGGTACAACAGATTCAGCATTTTCATTTGCTCTCACACGATCATCTTCGTGCAATAAATGGCAATTGATATTTATGATGCCAAACTGATTGGATGTACTCGAAGCTTACTTAAATGGTTACGATTAGCGGACAGTGCTCGTCAAATGGTTGAATATCTGAAAAGCTGCTTATGAGCGCAAGGAAGATTGAATTGTGAACAGAAAACAAATCAAATATCCGCATTAAGAATGTGGAAAATTTTCCTTTAAAAGTAGCCGTTCCAATGTATCCGTGAAGCGATATCAGAAGCTCTAAGTAACTTTAATTGTAATTACAAAGAAGAAGAACGTCCTGCAGACGCCCCAAGAATTCAAATCATAAGGAAAATAGACAAAATGTTTGGCACACTGGAAGATGAAAAGCTTGTAAATACGCAAAAACTAAAGGTCGCAAAAGTGTGGGTCAGACAGCTTCGTTTTGAGAGATGCACCGCAAAAATGTGACAGGGGCCCTCCCCCTCCACCCACGGATACATGCGGCCTACACCTTCCCCTCTCCCGGGTACTTGCGGCCTACACCTTCCCCTCCCCCGGGTACTTGCGGCCTCCCCCTCCACCCACGGATACATGCGGCCTACACCTTCCCCTCCCCCGGGTACTTGCGGCCTCCCCCTCCATCCACGGATACTTACGCCTCCCCCTCCACCCACGGATAGAGTTCAGCGAGAATGCAGTGAGAAAAAATACGCACAAATTGTGAGATGTATTTCAAAATAAATCTGATGAATATTCATTGTTTCGCATAAGCGAGATCGGTGAAATCGATGTAGTTATGTAGGAATAACATGAAAAATGTGGACATATGCGAGATCAAAACCAGGCGCTTACATTAGGTGTTACACTTCAAATGCGAAAGATAAGTTTAGGTGTATATCCGTCGATGAGCCCTAACATATAATTCAAAATGCTTTGAGTGACAACTTTAGGGACAGGTGTCAGCACACTGCATGCAGGAGATCACTGACGTGGACAGAAAGATAAATAGGGAAGCTGTTCGTGGTTGTGGTTGTGATTGGATGTGATTGTGGTGAACGGAGATAACTCAAGTGGTCCACGATTAGGCAGACCTGGGCGAGTTGAGGGTCCGAAGCAGCACAAAAAGGATAAGGAAACGTGTCGAAGATGATAAAATCAGCGCAAAGCAAAGAAAGGAGAAGCTACTGAATGAAGCAAGGTACGAGCGCGTTTGGAGATGCGACCAGCGCAGATGCTCGAATCTAGAACACAAATTGTTGCAGTTATATTCCTAAACCAATTTCTGAGCACTTCAACAAATACTCTCAAGGTGATAAGAATAACCAGTATGAGAATAATAGGCTGCTTACCAGACCAGGTCTGAATATCCTCTGTAGTAGATGGGTCGACCATTTTATTCATTGGCTGCACTGCTGTAAAGAGATGATATTTACATTTGAATAAATGCGTTGAAGAAGTGAGAAGTAAAAAACATCAGAAAATAAAATGATTGAGAATGAAAAGACGAGAAATATTTTTCTACAAGACAACTTCCAAATACGTCCAATAATGTTAATTACGTGTGTTGCAGTAAAATCCAGCTGTATCTGACAGAAAATGCAACAACAAACTTGGAGATTTTGATAGTCTTTGGTAACTGAAAGATTCTTCAGAAGCGAAGAGCATTTTTACGGAGATTACTTGTGGTAGTCATAGCCAGCGCTTCCACACCGAGTGAGCTGCGAATCCAACAGCTGAGGATTATTGCAGTTCCATCACGAGTTAGTAGCTCAGCTGGTAGCGCGTTGGCCTAGACACTCAGAGGTCAGTGGTTCGAATCCACCGAGGTAGTCCGCTGCAAGACTTTTGCATTCTCCAAGAACATTCAAACAACAATTTCCAAGTATTAAGAAATCAATTGCAATAAATATTTGGTTTAACAATAAAATTGTGGAAATAGACTCGGAGACGAGACAGGGTACGCCATATCAGAACTTGTAAAAATGGCAACAATGCACCAAACGTTGTAGATCGGTTTTAATAATGGTTTTTCATTTGGATTTCACAGGCTTAGTTGTTTGACTAATACCATGCATTAAATGTTCAGTCTCGGGAAGATGAGAACTGCTGGAACTGAGCCCAAAATAAGACTGAAAGTTTGAAAATTGCCGATTCATGCAGACAATGATGTTTGAACGGTTTATTGCAATCCAAGCGTAAGAGAATAGTTTAAAATAGAATTTACACTAAAAGAAAAATATTAAAATGTGTTAAATGTTTTAACTAAAATACTTCATGTGATTACATACTCATTGATTATTTAAGTTTGTCAGGCTGCATATACAACTTGATTAGAAAAAACATCATGCTCACCTATCTGATAATAAGATATTTGATATCTGATATAAGATACTTCATTTGAAAAATATTTCGACTAAGCGTCATTTTGAAATTTCTTTTAGATAGAGAAGATGCTAATTGATGTTAAAGATAAACTTCTTTTTAGTATGCATTAATTTTAATTAAAGCACTGCATTATTATCTTGTATTCATGAACAACAGTTGGAACGTTCATCCAAGCAAGACGAACGCTGCGAATACTAGCTGAAATAAATTGCTGCTTGTTATTACAAATAAATAAAATTGTGTTTGTTCTATCAAATAGCATCAATTTGCGGCCTTAATGACAATTTTTCATTACATCTTCTAATACAGTGTGGATTTTTATTATAATTTGCATCTCAAATTCGAAAACTGGAGATAACTATCGGAAAACAACGACAATCCTTACCAGGAGTCACGGAATCTTCAGTGTTTGCGGAATCGACTTCTCTACGTCGCCTTCTTTGTTTTCTTTTCAGTTTTCGCATTGCTGAAGAGAAATGATCCACACATTGTAATATTTCATCATACAATCACACGAATTCAGATGAGACTGAGGAGCAGCACATGTAAACTTACTATCAATACTTTTAAACCTTTGGTAATACAAAGCAAATTTTAGGTGGAAACTGACACACATCAAACGGAAACTATATCCGGTCAGAATGAAACTCTTGATATTTATTTTAATAAACGTACAATGAAGAAAAATACTATACATAAGGATGTTCCTCTAACGAAAATTAGAAATTAAATGGCATAATGAGGGGAGAGAAGAATAGGGGGAGAAAAGAGGACAATATAATCAAACCTCGAATAAATCCTTTTCATGTGTGTCGTGATTGAACACCAGCGTAACTGATATGATCAATGAAACTAAAGCATGATAGTATACTTAATCGAGTAAAAGCAATACAAAAATGAAGATATCAGATAGATTTAATTGTAACTATCCGCTAATCACGAATCAATACGGAAAATGTCTACTTTCACAGTCTCAAGATATTTATAGATAAGCGCAAGCGATGAAAAGATCTTTTACAGATCAAGAGATACATGTACATTGGGTTTCTTTGTAGCTAATGTAAGTAATCACACCTCCGGTGAACTAAGATTGAACGATTGAAATCTGCAAGTGAGTAGAGCTTTATACGTCTGAACATGCTGCAGGGCCACTGAGCTCTATTTCATTCGTACCCACCGTTCGACTTCAACCCACCCCCTCCCTGCTATTGGCAGGGGTCAACCTCCTGCTCCCAGCGGCGGATGAGCTCCGCGCACCTGACGGGGGCAACCCACAGGTCCCATGGTGTGAGCAATGTCTGTATGTGTGCAGGAGAAGAGGTGTTTTGTGTTGTGCGGTTGAGATTTACAAAGCGGCAAAGAGGTGAAAACAGAGGGGTTTATATTGTGTAAATACACTTTGAAGTATTGTTGGTTGATTTGTTGGTGCGGAGTTGTGCCAGTGTTCTGCGTGTGTGTCTGTCGAGTGTTTGTTCTGATTTGTGAACTGTGGGGTGATTGCGCTGATGACTTTATTACTTTGTCTGTTTGTGAGGTATGTCTCAACGTGGTGTGTGTGTGTTTGATTGAGAAGCTGTGTTGTTGCGTTGGGTGATTGTGTGGATGGAGGTGAGATGTACTTCCCTGTGTTGAAACTTGTGGGCTTTTGTTGTCTGAGAGATGGCAGTTGTTGCGTGAGGAGATGAAGAGGGTGGTGTTGAGATTTTGCTTTGTTTACAAGCTGCTTTGCATGTAGTGTGAAGTGTTCGGCAATGGCGAGGACATGTGCTTCATCATGTAGGTACTGTGTATTTGTCTCGCGTGTACATCCGGTGGCAATCCTGAGCGCCTTGGTCTGTATTGCTTATAGTTTGTCAATGTTTGTTTGTGAGATGGTTGGTGACCAGACTGTGGATGTGTATTCCAAGAGGGCCTCTCTTACCGCGTGCATAAATCGGGAGGAAGGAACGATTGTGTGGATGTTCTTGAGTCCTGTCTTGTGTTGTGTACGGTCACGAGTGCGTGTTGTATCACAGACGGATGGATATGAAAGTCTACAGTTATTTTGATATATTCATTACACTGACATAATTGAAATCTTAGTGAAGATGAAGTCAACATTAGTTCTATAACTGCATATGAATACTTTTAATTTCATATATAACTCTCCTATTTGTTGTCTTGTGTCAAATCTCCACAACTTCATTTCAACTATATTTAATTATCGTTGAAACACGACTGAAACAAACAGCTTACCAGACAAGATCTTTACGTTTTCTGAATTGGATGATTCAACCGGCTTGTCATTGACATTCACAACTGGCACTGTGGAAGAGAAAATGATTTCTTCAAATCGATATCTTAGATTGGTTCATTGATTCAAAATTACAACAAATATAATTGTAAGTTTCAATAAATAGAATGGGAAGTTGAAATTGAGGGAGTGAGATTGAATCTACACACGATCAAAAATGTCATGGCATGTTGTAATTGAGTTCTTCGTATGATACCAGTGAATGTCTGTACAACATTCCATGGATTATCTTTCATGCTCAACTTCAAGCATAAGAGATTACTCAATAGTGTAATGCTTGTATGCATTTTAATTTACTGGGTTTTTAATGGAATGGTTTGTTTTAACTGTATGAAGAATCAAATTTCAAGCGTCAAGTTCTTTAGAATCACATTTGAGAACATTATTTTGTTGAATTTTCATTCTCATTCCACAAATTCTCATTCGACACTCATAGTTCATTTCAATTTCAGAGATAACTAATAGAAAATGTGGAAGACACTGCTTACCAGGATTGTTGGCTGGCTTCTTCTTTTTGCGTTTCCCGCTTTTTCTTTTTACTTTTTGCACTGTTGAAGAAAGACGTAAACAATTGCTATAACCACTGTTTAATAGGCAAGTTGTATTTGCATTAGTAGATATGTTGTTTCAATATGTTTATCTTTATGCAATATAAAAAATGGCAAAAAATCATCAAACTGCGATTTGTTGACAGCAATTTCTTTCATTACACATTTTCAAGTCTAACAAGTATCATTTCCATTGTGAGAAATAGTCACGGTCATTTTCTAATGTTCAACTTTTGATGAATATTCGAGATTGATAACCGTCAGTTTATTAGCCCAGCACTCGGAAGAGAGTTCAAGTTGAGCAATTTTCTTTGAGTTCATATGACATGACAGGAGTGCTCACAAAATCACATTTAACCGCAAAGATCACACTTCGCTCATAAATAACTATAGAGAATGAAATGCCGTTGTTTCTAATATTCTATTCACTACATATTCACTGCAGGATCTTTCCATAAGTGGCATCCATTTGCTACAAATAAATATCAATTCAAAATTGACAGATTTTCTGACACCGAATTTTGACTGTAAATCCTCTTAGTGATTACTATTTGCAATAACCAAAGAATTCAAATGATTAACAAAATACACAAAAATGACTCAGGGTTCATACGGAAGTCTCAATAAAGAATTCCAGAACTTTTCCAGGACTTCAAGGACTCAGAAAATGAAATTCCAAAACCTATCAAGGAATACACAACGATTGGGTGAACAGAGATAACTACACGTCTGTTTAGTATGACAATGAAGTAGCTACTAAAATTGTACTTTGCATCCGCACATCATTGTACATAGTAGAATTGAACTCGCTCATGAAATTATCACGCTGCATCATCCACTGATTTTATTCAGTTCAAAACAAATCATTGGCGCAATGGCGGAATATATATATATCATCAATTTTTCGTAAACGATTCGGATGAAGTAGAGTTATGAAGCATTGTCATCTTAAGCACTTGCTACAAATTTGCATCATAATTGCAACTAAAAATCAAGCACTTACAAAAAATTTCTCGAACCAAAAAAATTGTCAATAATAAGAAAACTCGCTTGCTGCAGTCTTTGCAGTTTCTCCTTTGAGGCTGCCCCAATTTGCTCATTTCAACAGACAAACGTTTCTTCTCTTTCCGTTCCTTTTCTCCATCTGTCTCCTTTTTCTTTGCTTCGTCGAGAGCTTCCAGAATCTTCGAACAGACTGAATCATTCTGCTTGTGAATGTGATGTTTTCAGAACCACCTGCATGCTGAACGGCATTATATTGTAAAGCCAGCATCATAATTCCACAAGCCTCTCTCGACTCTAGTTGCTTGACTTGAGGCAATTTTACATTGAAATGTACAGTGTACATAAATCTCAATGCACGTGAGTCGTGCCTTCAAATCAATGGATTGCCATTTCACAGTCATTTTCACTCCATCTTATCACAAATGTAGCACGGTTACATTAACAACTTCTAGACAAAAGAAATGGATAATCAAAGATCTCATAATTTTGCAATGAATTAAATGTTGAATCCGTATAGATGACTATGTGAGCGTACAAATTTCAAATGTCTTCCAAACTAGAGTGAAATAAGAGAACTGACCTTGACTGTTGGATATAGCAGCAAGTGTATCTAAATATAAGAGAATTCCATCAAAGTTTAAACAAGTGAACTGATTTGTCATAAATATATTTCACGAGACCTTTCGCCCGATTTTTGTCAAATGAAACTTCGGGAGGAAATAAATTTAGTGCAACATGGTCCTATACACAGAATGAAAAAGTAAGTGAATTAAAGCCTTCTTACTTCTACCCTGTCTGGAAGTTATGTTCACCCGCGCTCTCCGTCTATTATTGTGCATCCAAAAACAATCAGTATTGACTCTCACACTGCTATGGATTTGACTTTAATTCACTTTCTCTTTCATTTTGCATACAAGACCATTGTACAGCCAATTTATTTCTTCCCGAAATTTTGCTTGACAAGAGTCAGGCGTGAAATATTATTTATGAGACAATTCAGTTCATTTGTTTAAACTATCACAAAATTGATCAAGGCCACAAAATGATTCAACAGAATTCCATTAAACATAAAGAAAACACCAGTCCTCCCAGTTTAATGTCTGATAGCAGTTCATCACACATTCAACTTCTTTGTTGTTACTTTCTCCAAGTTTCTTCAATCCTTACGATTACACAAATTTGCTTAAATTGTGTCGTTTTAAATTAGGCACCGATATTCTGAACAAACTGGAGTTGAAGCAAATAATCATATGCGAGTTTGATTTGTTTCTGGATTTATTATTGATTTCAGCAATTGATTTGTAGCAGATAAATAGCAAAATGTAACAGTTGTGCGCAATTAAAAGTAACCAACGATATGGTGAATTAAGCATAATAAATCGAATACACAGTAAAGAACATCGACCGGAGATTCAGTGCCTTAGTAGTACGAATTTTTCGATGTTCGGCTATGTACTCGAAGCAGACGAATGTGTTGGAAAACAAAAAGTTTCTGAAAGTTTTTTTTTCCTCAATGATGCTCAAACAACATCCTTATTTTATTTACATGCGAGTAAATGTCTCATACGTTTTTCTACAGAGAAGTAGCCTAACCTGGCAATTATCAATGCTGATAAACACAACAACTTCGGCGTACTGTATGTGCTCTTGTGGCCCCCAGGCAATGGTCTCGTGGCTCCCTAATGGGGCCATGGGCTCCCGGTTTGAGAACCATTGGACAATTCCACTATTCTAAATAGAAAGTATGCCAAAACAATATAAAAAGTAAAATGTAAGGTGTTCGTTTGATCTAAGCAGCATTATACAGTTTAATTTTAATCAAAGAAATAAGCCTTGCTGCTGTTTACTTAAAATTCTATTTTCTCTCTCCACTTAATAGAAAATAGAATTTTAAGTAAAACAGCAGCAAGGCTTATTTCTTTGATTTAAAAAAACTATATAAATAGTGCAAAGAATGAATGAATTGAAGACAGCATTTCTTGCAAAGGATTTTAAAATCAATGTGGTAAGTGATCAAATAAAAACTGTAAATATTATTCACTATAACAAAAATTGATTCACATTAATATCACATTCCATGACTTGAATCTTGAGAAACAATAAATTCCAAAACTTTTCCAGAATTTCCAGGACCTACATGAACCCTGAAGATTATTTAACAGTACCATTACTACTAAGTTTCTTTATAAGTAGTATTTACATAACATTTCAATTTTCAGTATCGTATATTTTATGTTCATAAAGTACTGTACTAAATTCATGTGCTTTGATGTGCTGTTCTGCTTGATGCAGAATGCTTGCAAAAACGTGGCAAAATTCAGACCTTCAAAAATAGCACTAATCAAAATAGGTCTTGATGTTGACCTTCTGGTGGTCTGAATCTACCGAGTTTTGGTGAGAAGTCGAAGAAAATGCAGGTTGTCCAGTTTAATTTTATATGGTTCACAGGAAAAATGCGACTTGAGGGAGGATTCCGCTGCCAAGCCCTGTACACACAAGGTCCGAAATATCTAAACTGTTCTGCTGATTTTCATATCAACATCATCTTACTTGTCTTTGTCAAAATTTTTGATTCATTTCATTTATTTTTTGAAGTTGAAAATAGTGGCTAGCATTAGACTAATGAGATTACTTACCAGACCAGGTCTGTACACCTTCTATATTGGATGGGTCGTCCATGTGAACATTCACTGATTGTGCAACTGAAAAACAGATCATAAATGAACTTGAGGCGGTCATGACATGATGAAAGTGGTCTTAATTAACACTTGATAACAATGAGACACCAAAACTTTACTTAACAGACATTGTATTTTCTGATTTGAATGATTCGACCATCGCCTGCTGGCTATTCCTTAATAACGCTACTTAAAAGAAATATATAAAAGTGTACAGTTATTTTAGTATATTTAATTCACTGACACAATTGAAATCTCAGTGAAGATGAAGTGAACCAGAAACTCTGTCCGTGTATCAGTTTCACACATGGCACAAAATCCTAACAACTTCATGGCACTTATTCAGTTATAGTTGAAACACCACTGAAACAAACAGCTTACCAGACGAAATCTTTGTGCTTTCTGTATTGGATGATTCAACCGGCTTGTCATTGACATTCACAAGTTGCACTGTAGAAGGGAAAATGATTTGAAATGCACATGAAGAGATATCTTAAATTGGTGCATTAATTCAATATCACAGAAATTATAATTGTAATCATCAATAAATCAAGTGGGAAGTTGAAATTGAGAACCTGAGATTGAATCTGCGTAGACGATCAAAAATGTCATGGCATGTTGTGATTAAAGGTGTAGTTCGTTCAAATTTTCAACCATGTCTCAATAGCCTCTTTCCATAATAGTCAATCTACCGAACTTTGACGCACTTCCGATTCCTCAATTAGCCGCAGTCATCAACTTTAGGAGAGGAGATGACGTCATATTACAGGAGTTGAAGGAATATTGCAAAATCAGACAGCCTTTACTGCACGTGAGCAAGGAGGTTGTACCATGCTTGAAAATGGGACGTAAATTAGTTAAAATTTTCTCTCACTAGAAAACGTACTTGTAAGCTGAATGAAAGTCTGGCCAAATTTGAGATGGTGCTATCAACTAATTCTAGAGACGAACTTCAGATTTCTTCAGATGAAATGGATGTGGATTCCGATAGTTACCATGTGATGATGAGTCTTCAGAAAGTGAAGAGAATCAAGCTGCTCCAGTTCGTCTAGCGTTTGATGTGCCTGATAATTACTTTTTGTATTGATTTGCAGTACCGGCATATTTCTTGTAGTCATCCAATATTTCTAATACACCAAATGTACATTTCAGAATCTGACAGCAAATATACAGCGAACAACTATTTGTCGTATTTTGCCTCTAGTAGGCGTGAGTGTGTTGAATCGTGATAAGCCATATGTGCTTCATTTTGTTATCATCAAATACATCCCATCTCATTCAAGAATAATCTGGGTACTTCAGGTCCATTCGGAGATTTGCTTGCTTGCATACTGCAGGGTTCCTCTTTCAGCTAACCACAGCGAACCTCCTGTCTAGTGCACGGCGCTCTGCTTCTCAATAAGCAGGAATCGGCAGCTGTGGCGTCATCATAAATCTTTGTTATGAATATGCAGGCAAAGTAACGAGCAGATGAGTGTGACAGTGACGGAAAATCGTCGCAGTGATTAAATACTTGAATATTCAGGAATAAAATTCATCTCTAAAATCGGCCGAACTACACCTTCAAGTTCCATGGCATGTTGTAATTAAGTTCTCCGTATGACATCGGATCGAATGTTTGTATAGCATTCCATGGATTTACAGAACCTTTCATACTCAACTTCAAACACAAAAGATTACTTAGTAATAGTAGTAGGTAGTACTTGTATGTATTTTCATTTACTAGGTTTTTGATGGAATGACGACAAGTGTGAAGAATCAAATTTCAAACGACAAAGAGTTCTTTAGAATTACATTTGGGAACATATATTATTGAATATTGTCATAAAACGCAATCACACACCTCCAAAAATCATCATTCGACATCTCCACTTTCATAAATTAATTTCAATAATTTCAAAGTGCGTGACACTGCTTACCAGGCGAGTTGACTGACTTGATCAGCTTACGAGTCCCTTTTTTTCTTTTCACTTTTCGCACTGTTGAAGAAAGACGTAAACAAAGTGCATAACTGCTATTAAATAAGCATCATGTATTTGCATTAACAGACATGTTACTTCAATAGGTTTATCTTCATCTATTATAAAAATGGCAAAAAAATCATCAAACTGTGATTTCTTTCCACGAATGTGTCTTATCACATAAGCCTGCTCATAGCAAGCATTTTCGAGTCTACTAGGGGCCCGGATTGCATTAACAATCAGTAAAAATATGTATCGTCTTCTTTTTTATCTATTTTACATGTTCAAGTAAAGAAATATCATTTCGATTGTGAGAAATAGTGACGGTCATTTTGTAATGCTCAACTTTTGATGAATATTTGAGATTGATAACAGTGACTTTATTAGCTTACTATTTGGAAATGAGCTGAAGTTAAGTAATTTTCTCTGAGTTCATGAGACATGAATGCCCACAAAATCACATTTACCAGCTGCTACATAACTTTGATTATTGACTATAAAGAATGAAATACAGATTATTCATCTACAAATTCTATTTCTAGACCGGTAATGATATTATCTGAGAATTTGCATAAGGCCAGATCAGTCCTCGTCAATAGTCCGCAATTCATGACAAACATGTAATCATACTCATTTATCACTGTTCTGTCCCTTAACCTAGCCGTCTATCGGATCAATTGACATGAAAACTTGACATTGAAAACTGCTAGCAAATACTTGATAGATGAAAACATGGAGTTTGGCAATGGTTGAATCGTAATCGTTGTCTCCAAGTGATCCCAGATGCTTGGGGAGATATAGCTGAAGTAGACTACCACGGTTTGTATTTCACTCTGACTGCAATTACACGGGAACTATTACAAGCCCGGGTTTTGATAGAGGAAATACGTTGTATAATTTTCACTAAAATCATTCACACTAAAGAGACATTGATGTCTATTTTCAATTGATGAATGAATTTCTCAGCTACTTTATAAAATCATCAATCTATCCATAGCTTCTTCATAAGTGATATCAAAATGAGAAGAATGAGATCAAAACCCTCCTTACCGGACCAGGTCTGTATATCGTCTGTGTTGGATAGGTCGACTGTGTCCCTCTGATTGATCTTCGCAGGCTGCGCAACTGAAAAGAAGTGATAAAAATTCATTTGAAGGGGTGATCGACATGCAAAAATTTCAAAATAGCAATCATTAAATAAATATGAAAATATGAAATTCAAAATATGAAAATCTGTGGTGAAATTCATTGTAAAGCTGTCACTGCCTCTTAAAACTATCAAGTTACGGCAGAGGACTGACAGAAAGTTGACCGTGCAATCAGAGATAGATTCATTTGCGTGCGGGTTAGTCTAGAGCGGACATAATCCTATCCCAGCCATTGCACTGTACAGCAAGCGATAGAGATTGGCATAGATGTTTGTCTCTCTTTGGGTTGTATGATTGGCCAAGCGCGCGCATTGCAGAAGTGGCTCATATCAGCGAGCTCACGAACCTCAACGGTCAGATTGCAGGCAGGCCTGTCAAGTGAAAAGTACGTATCTTTGACTCAATTTTTCTCAATGATAAATTCATCAAATGGAAATATTATTCACACCGCTCGACTCTTCACGATTTAAATTTACTGACTATGAACGTTGTGTCAATCTTCTGGCTCGTCAGAGTTCTGACTTGAATTTGCATTTCCTTCAATGGAAAATTGATCTTCCTGCCCCTTGTGTCCAGTTCTGACCGTGACCACCAACATTGAGGATGTCATCTCTAGATTCAAAGAAACTCACAAGGCAATTTATCTCTGTGGTCATCAATGTGCGATGGACAACCTCGGACACTATCTGATAAACTATTGCACAAGTGACCAATCACAGTGCGTTAGACGGCAAATACATTGACGTGGCAAGAATAAATAGGCTGAAACAATCTAGATCAGAGAGAGAAAACAAATAAATTCAACATGTATGTAGAATACGACACATTCAAACTTAAAACCCTGCAAGAAAGCGCTGGTTTGGTCAAATGAATTTGGACTCTCAACTGGAGAGGGATACGACAACACTTTGCTGTACTGAAGAAATTTTCGCAGCATGACAGGTTTTTACGTTGCTGGGAGGTGCGCTGATCTCGGTGGAGACCTCTGGAGAAGACTTGATTTTGGGAGATGCTCGCCAGCACGTTCCCCGGAAAATAGAATTACAGTTGCACTTCATAGCCAACCGAACAACGAACTATGACAGACTTACAAAATGAAATTACTTGAGAAATTCAACACAGCAGCCACCGAATGAGCTATTTTATGTGCTAGTAAACACTATCATCAATAACGTCATAAACTCGCTTCCACAGAAAATTCGTAATTTGTAGCATTATGTTTGTGTTTCATTTCGAATTAAAAGAAGGGTCAGCATGAGATACCGAAACATTGCTTGTCAGACGAGATCTTAACATTTTCTGTTTTGGATGATTCGATCATATCTCGCTGGTTGATTGCATTGTTGAATAGAAATGACATAAATGGTGGAATTTGAGTGGAAAATAAATTAACTATAAGTCACATGATTCATTACAAGGATACCCGCATTCCCAACTTGCTTTTGGTTCAGGACACTTATATCAATTCAATGGCCAGCAAAAGACAGACGGCTACTTACCAGGTGAAACATTTGTACCTTCTGTGTTGTATGAGTCGATCTCCCGCTGGTCACTCAGTGATTGCACTGTTAAAAAGAAATTATGAGTCATCCAATGGAAAAATTGGGAATTAGTGAAAAAAAATCAATCGCAAGTCTTAAATTATTACCAAGATTATTGATTTTCCAATAATTTTTTATTCAAGTCAATACACGTCAACTCCAACATACATCTGCAGCCAAATTTTATGAACAAGGTATACATAATTAGATTATTTATGTATCGTATATTGTATTAGTAGACGCGTGTTTATGTGCCTATAAATCTCTTCTAATCAACCATTTAAAATATACATAATGTTTATGTATTTATGCAAGGGCTTGTATACGAGGCCAATTAAGTTTTGTTTCGGAACATTTATTTTGAATATCAAACACATCGTGTCACAACCAATTATACCGTTTTCCCACTATAATTTCACATTTATACTGTGCACAAGCTAAAACAATGGCCAGCACCAGGCCGAATGTATGCTTACCAAATGAGATCTTTACATTTTCTGTTTCGGGTGATTCGATCACCTCATTCTTGATGTTGATGAGAGGCACTGTTGAAGAGAAACGATAGTTGAAGATAAACGTCACAATGGTGGCCTAATAGAAGTTAAAATCCTACTTTCTTCTGCAGTGTATCTAAAAAATTAAGGAATCAAAAACATAACTGGATGTTCTTGATGTGTCATTAAGCTCATTATTTGACTTCAAATATCGATAATTGATAGGCCTATATCATTCCTGAGATTACCTGAACTTTCAGCTGGCAAGTTCAACTATTACAGAACTCAACTATTTAGTTTAAACTGGCAAGTTAAACTATTTATTTGAAATACAGCCGAACATGGAGGAGCTAATAAGACATAATATTTCATTTTAAGTTTAACCCTATCCATACCACGGAACTTTTTTTGAAGGTCTGAAATTTGCAACCCTTTGTGTGATACATTCAGCGCAGTGCTTAGAATTTTAATAAGTGCGGAGTATTTCTATGAAGTCTATGAATCATTTCACAATCATCTACAGCACCATAGACATTGAACAGATTATTAGAAATTCAGATGATATGTAAATACTGAGCAAACTAGTAGTAATGACAAGCATAGCTAGACCATTTTGTGGATTTTCTTCATCATTTGAATTCTTGGGTCATCCGTAAGTCGTCCTTTTCTTTATAATAACATCTGAAGTTATTTCTAAGTGCTTATCGTTTCGCGGAAACACTGAAAACGGTTACTCTTGGAGGAAAATGTTCCACACTTCAGATGTATTTTAGTTGCATTCCATCGACATGAGTTTTTTTAAGGAACTACAGGATTTGTACAGCTTCCTGAAGGCAACATTCACAAACTTTCGCAAACCGCACGAACCCTGTATGTACTGTTAAGTAACCTCCCATCACATTCAACCAGTTTGTCATAGTAAAATTCGGCAAAATTGGCTATTTTACATTTTGAATTGTCATTTATGCCGCGAAAATGACCGAGTTATGACAAACGGACACCACCGCAAGAAAGTTCACACAAAGGGAATGCTGCACCGTGAATTTCCCAAGATTCGGGGCAATAGTTTAGAAGTAAAGAAGTTTAGAAGTACGGCCGTATCACTACCCCTACTTCGATGTGTTTCTGAGCCCGGTATGGATAAGGTTAAAGGCATACCTGTGTACCTCAAAATTTCAAAAATCCTACAATCCTTCCGAGAAAATCGTACAATTTAAAATTGTCGATAATTTCAATAAAATTGCATATTCCCAACTCAATTCCCTGCAATTCCTTACTCCTTATGTATTCTTGCACTAAAAACAAACATAATAATCTAAAAAGTGTATAATGCAATCAAAACAAAACGATAATAGAAAAATAAAACAAGAAGCGGATTGCTTGTGTGTCTGATAAGAGATATGATTTTCTAATAGCAAGTAGTTGATTAATTACATAGTACGAAATGCATCAAAAACAAAAATGGTCAAATTGCAATGCCACTGCGTTCCTGCACTTCCTTCGTATAACACGATTTCAGTCGTTTAATTTCTTTATCGCTGTATTTTCTCCTTGGATTGAAGGGTCGTCCCCTTCAATCCTTCGTCCCTTCAGGGCCAGCAATGAATCAAGCGTGCAGGCGGATAATGAGTCCCGTTGCGTAGTCTTGTTTTTCCTCACTTGTGAAACGATTCGCTCGCAAGCTGCGTTGCTGTGGGGGATCAGAGCTGCACAATAGCGATCATAGGGTGGATGGCAATTGACAGGCGTTATTTGCGTTGAAGTCTCAGTCGGGGCACATATACGAGCCAAGCTGCATGATGCATCATTGGAAACCATCCTAGTCACCAACAAATACGAGTTCAATTAGGATCAGTATCACACCTTTGCATGGCCGGGCTTTCTGGCTTTTAATGTAGAATAGGGCTATGTTGACGCCTCGGACGGCCACAACTTATGATTTCTGAGTGAGCGTTTGACTGAAGTTCATGCCTCAAGTATGTAATAAAAAAGTGACTTAATCGATAGCAAAAATTCCTATCCACAATCGAGCACATTAATTTCGAAAAATTCTTACAATTAGATAAAATCGATGAAAAATCGTACGATTGGTTGAAAAATCAAAATCATCAAAAATTGTACAACTTCCGGGAAAATCGGAAGAGTACACAGGTATGCGGTTAAAGGAGAACTGCAGCTATTCTGAAAGCTCTTGCATTTAGCACGAATGCACGCAACCGCAGACGACTAGTCTACGAATGGAAAGAAGAAAACGGTTGTGTTATGTAAATATATTCGCATGCTAGAATGTTGTGAAGCGGTCCCAGACAGGAGCAAAAACACAGTCTCAACTCAATGAAAAATTCCCTATGTTTTCACACATTTCGTGCTCTGGAATCATGATCAGATGCCTAATTGACTTATTCTATGAAATACACTCGAACATATCATTAATTTCTCTACAACATTCAAAAAAAGTCGACTCGCACGAGAAATTTTATAGAGCATCGATGATCGGGCGTTTCAGTATGAGCACATTATAATTGTCAAGTGATGCGAAACACACGAGCATGCAATCGATATGTAAAAGAATGAGCTTCCATCTTGACAGTAATCTTCTTCGTGAGTTAAGTCAGCTCAAATCAAAACGAATTCAGAGACTATAGACCAAATGCTCATTTTAGAATATGCGGAGATTTAGTTGCATGATCAGATATGGCTGACCAATTCGGACAGCTGTATGGAGCTAACAATACAGTGGACGGCACTGTTATGATACTTCGTATACATTACTTTTAGCATGCCCACTCAGCAGTGTGAACGATCTGAATGATCAAAAACTACATTACTTCATTATACTAAAGCATCCATTACACGGGAAGTGTTCTCTAGTGAAAAGATAGCATAAAATATTATATTATATTCCAAACTTTGGCCTGTTCATGTTATAACTCAATAACTCAGACATGCCGGAGAGTGATTCTTGTATCACTTCATTCACTAATAGGCATATCATGAAGGACAATATTTCTGGATTGAGATTCTATAGACAATGACATACCATGTGTATTGACACTGTACATTAGGTTGAATTTTAACTTTATTTTACCCAAAATTAAAACGGCTCGTCAGTTCGGCTTGAATATTTCAAAATCACATCGACTCGAAGCTCGTCATGTACATCTCTAACGCATACGTCAATATTCCCTTTGTAGACCCTCCTCAAAATCACATTATATTCAGACCTAAGGCAAGAGATTAAGATTATTGTACCTAAGCGTATTTCACTTTAATTTACTTATTTGAATGTTACTATGAAAGTTCCAGGAATACGATAACAAGATTCAGTAGCATTTTGCAATTTACATATGACAATTTGAAGAAAAAAGGAAATAACGGAAAAATTGGTAAAAAAACGAGAAATAAAGGAAAATTTTCGAAAAAGTGGAAAATAGCGGAAATAACGGAACTCTGGGTACCATGAAGAATGGAAGAATCAAATGAAGGAAAAATCAAATCCGCACTGTTCCTGAAATTAATGATCCAAATTGCATTGGTTCGTGCTCATCAATAGTTAAAATGAATGTATACAATTTCTGATACCACATCAAATCATTTTAGTGTGTAAATAACTTCTCACCGACATTGTTGGTTGAGCCACTCAGTCCGCTGTTCTGCAGTTCTTTCTCAGGAAATGACGTCCACTCTCCAGCATCGTCTCTAGAGTCAGCACACTCACTTGCACGTCCTAAATCCCATGAGGGAGCGAGAATGTTATCAACTGAAAGACAAAACAGAACCACAAGTTTGAAAATTAATTATACATCTTTCTCTGTTTTATTGCCCAATCTGCTACTTGTCAGAGTAAGTTTAGAGTTGCAAGACTCTCTAAATAAATTCATGGATGGAACTTGATTCAATAAAGCGTCCATTGTACGGGAGGTGCATTGTAGCGTTTAAATAAAAAACACATTCGCTCCTTTCTTTCGGACAAATTTCCTTTATTGTTTTAAAAAGATATGAACAAGGGCCCGACGCGTTTCGTCCTCCCACGTTATCAAGGGCACAGCCAGGTATATCAAGGTATACAGCCAGGCGAGGGATTAAATAGTAAAAGTGAGCGGTCCATCAAATCATCTCATGTTTTCTGTTCAGAAGAGGTTTATTCTTAGCTATGTGACGACTTTCAGACAACTTCGTGTGAACTGAATTACGTTGTTTGCTTAGAATTGAAAGGTCAAAGTTCTTGATTTGTATGTCAGTCAGATTGCTGTGATCTTTATTAACATGTTCAGACAGTGAACTTTTTTGATCGTGATTTTTCAAACTGCGTAAATGTTCAGCATATCTATGTTTAAGCGGACGACAAGTTTGACCGATATAATTTTTATTGCAGATTTTGCAATTAAAATTGTTAACAATATATTTATCGTTGCAAGTAAATCTGGGTCCCACAGCAGAACACACATTGCAATGACATGCATTGTTAGGAGAACAGCGCTTTGGAATATTAGCCAAAACCTTACCGGGTTTAGAAGTGATACGGATAGGGAGTTTAAATATATTTGTTAAACTTTTAATTTTTCTGCAAAATTTATCATTAACAAAATCTAGAGATAAGTTACCAAATTTTTCACCGTTTTTAGACTTAGATTTGCTATCTTTCGTTTTACAATTGGTATTATAGAAGCCATTGCTATTAAGCCGATGTTTCATCAGAGGTATGCTAGTCTCAAGTTCATCTCTACTAGAACATCTGTCAGGGACGTGTTTCATGCAATTTTTGACAAAATTGTTTTTGACATAGCTTGGAGGCCAACTATCTTTTTGAAGCGAAATGCCCGAATGGCATTATTTAGAGAGCCATTTATAACTTAACTTTTGGGAGTTTTTGTGTTAATTTCTGAAATCATGATGTGATTTCGTCGTGATCATTTGCTGCCTGGTCAGAACAAACATTGGAATAATGCAACATTTCTGAAATATTGTCTTCATCATAAGATCTGTCCATTGTCGCATTACGGATTCATCTTTGTTGGCCTGCTTATAGCAACTCCATCAATGCAAATAAGTTCATGAAGAGCCTCCCGTTCATATGATTTCAATATCTTACCACGACAGACTAGGGCAATGAACCCTAAGCAACTGAGATCTCCTACCACCTAAGTTGACCGACGAAAAAGTCGGCTAGGTTTCATAGTATTGATTTAATCACTTTCTATCACAGAAAATGTCGCGATTTCGATCAAACAACTGCCACTTAAATTTCAATCCAAAATCGCCACTGCTCCGAAATCTAAAGCATCGCTTACCGAGTATCCTGAAATCTTCATTGCTGGAGCAATCCACTTCACGCTTTATTTCCACTAACTGCTTCTCAGGAGATGACATGTAAGGCGTATCTGTAAATATAAACACAACAGTCCTCAGATTGATCAATCTAGCAATTCAATTTTATTTGCAGAATTTTCGTTCTCACATTGACTAAATCCGAAAAATTGCTTTCTTGGCATCAAAACTTGTTAAGTGGTAAATTGGAGCACCTTCTTATCTAATGTAAATGTTCAGTAATCTTTACAGTGAGTTGGAAAGAAGTGAAAGAGCACTATTTGAATTAGGGATATACCGATAATCGGTGACTTTTCTGGCATACTATCCATCGGCCGACGTCTAAAAGAAGTGCCGATATTGATGATTTTGAAAATGTTTTTTTCCATGTTTGTGAAGCTGATTCTAGATACGGGGTGGAACCACTGGGATCTGGTTATGAAGCCGAATCAGCAACCACAAGGAAAATTCAGAGACCAGATTAGGATTTGATTTCTGGAGTTGCATTGGCAATTCGAGGTATACATCATTTTCCAACTCTCCTAAATCAGCTGATTTTAAGCAATGAGTATTTCTCATCTCTTCCCCTCTAAGAGAATAAAAGGAAATCCATGTTTTTGGTGGAAAAAGCATTAAGCACACCCTTACATTTGTGCAGTTTTTGAGCGCCTCGAACACTGTTTATTCCGAGCGCTTGCTCAGAGAAAAGCAATATTATCGCTGTCATGAGAATCAGAATGGCGCCACATTCGGGGGGACACCCGGTTTACTCATGCTACAATGAACTAGACTTTGGCTGTTACTATGGATGGAGCTTTATGTTATTGTCGATATGTTTAATTTCACTAGATGACAGTCTTCTCACGATAGCTAATTTTTCCTTATCCAACAACATCGATTTCAACAAATTGATCTCCGGCCACAATTTTAGTAGAAACATAGGTTTTTGATGTTGTAAAGTACCTGGTACGTTCCTGATGCTCAGACTTCATTTCGAGACTTTCTCTAGGGCTGTTTTGTTAATGTAGCATGTAGTATGTAATGCCTCATGCATTGTTACAACAATGAACACCGTGCAATCTACATGTCTATGTAGGCTATATAGAATGGATATATTACTGTTGAATGCAAGATCCACCTAATTTATCATTCATCTGATGACTACAGCCCGATTTATTTACCGAATGGCATTATCCAGCTGAGGCAACATATCTTATAAATGTGGCATTTATACGTCCAATTCAGTCACTAGTAATAAAGATGCATTGCACTATCTAGGAAATAACAGATTTATATAATGTAAATTATCTCCAAATCCGGTAAATCCGGCCAGATTTTAAATTTTCTAATCCGATGCACCCCTAACCTTATTGACATGTGGAATTTGTCAAGTTACAAGCGGAAATATTTACAGTTGCATGAATAGCGCATGAAACATGCCAGATTTCATATTTCTAAAGCAAAAAGCAGTGCACGAAACATTTCTTTGATTTGGCCCTCAAAATCATAAGAAACATCATTCACAATTCTTTTGATGCATGTGATTGCAAATGCCAGTATATCATCGAAATACCAGACATCCGTAATATTAAACAGCATGAAATCAAAAAATTGATGCCAAAAGAGGACACACTTTCAACAGCTTGTCTTTGATCCAACTGTAAATAGTTCACCAAAAAAAACAAAAGGTGTCGCTCAAGAATTGCGCACTGTAATTCCCCTAAACCACTCCGATTACGCAATCAGTGGTCTAGCCCAACCCCCTCCAGAGATGATCGCCATTTCACTTGCAAATTAAATTCAAATGCGTGTACTTAGGCCTCTTGTTCATTTGAAAGGTCCGCAAGCCTGTGTAAATACGGTATTAGTTGAGACTCACACGTGAGGATGATTATATCCGTTCAATCTAGCCTACAGTATAGCTGCCATATCTTGTTGGCCTAGTTGGCTTCTAGTCTTGACTTACATATATTTGCAAGTTTTACCGCGAAATGGAAATTTTGCAACACACAAATAAATCAGCATTAGTACGTCAGCATGTATGTTAGGAATTCATGTAGCAACCATGAATTGAAAAACTTCGAAGATTTTATTTTTTGCTGAGAATTATTTTGAGAAACAACAATAGGAATTGAAAGCTAAACAAAAGATGCCAGAAACACAGATATTTTTCAATATGAAATTACACATGACATTTTCGAAAATGAACACTCGACGACATGTACGGTAGTCAGTGTACATTTGGAGTGCATTTCTTCATCTAAATTACATCATGCAAAAAAGGAGGTCTAGACCTAAAGGATAAGTCAGGAGACAGAAGATTCTGACGCATTCTCATTAATTCAGATGTCCACTTTCTTTCTCTTTAATGTGGTAGGCCTATAGGCCTATGTAGTCGTCTGCAATGCTACCATCAATTGAAATACCACAAGCATTTCAACGCAAATTAACTCATCCTGCAGCTTTATTGGCCAAAGGTACAATCTCAAGGAATAATGAACCATCTAATAGTGGGCAACGTGAGCAAGCGTTGTCTAATGTTGACCTACCTTTGACTATAATTTCAAGTCGAGAGCTACTAGGAGCAAAAGACCTTTGAGAAAATAATATAATAATAATAACTTTATTGGCACACATCTGCGGTGCGCGCAGTACAGAGGCATGAAACAGCTACAAACAATGCAGAGTTCATGATACAAAAGATACAATGAATGAATGAAGCATGATAACCAGCACTGAGAGAGGAATTATGAACACGTAGAGCAGTACTTGATGAAAGAGTCGGAGAAGCGGACAGCACGGCATCTGGGTTTTTTGAGGGTGGAAGAATTCCTGTGAGTTGGGGACCTTTCGTCGAAAAGTTGACGCAAAGGGTGGTTGATAGTTATCATAACACTGTGGAATAGGCGGGTCCCAGACCTTTGGTTAGTGCGTGCCAATGTAGTAATAGTTATTGAGTCTGGTCCATGGGAAAGTACCGAAAATTATTCTAGAAGGCTCGTCTCTCTACTTTGACAAGAACTTGTAACCTTTTTTGGGACATATTGCAGCAGCACGGATGGCAGTAGGTGAGAAGGGATTGGATAGTTTGTCGGTAGACTCTCCATAAAATCTGAGCGTTACAACCTGCTCTCTTCAGGTTTCTAAGGACAAAAATGCGTTTAGAGGTCTTCTTGAAGATCTCCTTGCAGTGAATATCCCAGCGAAGATCCTTTGCGAAATGGACACCGAGGATTTTCATAGAGGTCACGCTTAGAATGACAGTTCCTGCAACATCCGCAATTTCTTCGAGTCGAATACCAGTTCTGGTGGCGATGTCCATCACCGCGGATTTGGAAGTGTTTTTAGAGGAAGCCCCGCTCAAAATAATAATCTCGCTCAATAATAATAATCGCTCAAAACTAATGAAAGTGAATAAAAAAATATTTTCTTGGTTGCGCTACTTCCAACTTTCGGCAAGGTTGCTACGTATATTGACGCTAGTGAAGGAGGGCGTTTTTTACAGAATTTTTCTAGGGCACCAATTTACAAAAAAGGGCACTTTCTAAAAGTTGGAGGGCACAATCGGACTATGTAGAACGAGATCAAAGCTTATTTGTTAATTTATTTTGCTTATTTACTAACAACTAGCAATTTTTCTTTTTTCAAAATACATTTATTAACATGACACCATTTTATTTATTTAGATTTTTCAAATCAAACTAGCAGTAGACAAGAATTAGGCCTACACAATAAACAAAATAATCAACAGATAACAGTATTACTTTTTTAAAAATAGGACTAACGTTTGTTTATTTTAGTAATGATAGAAACTCAAACCGGAACACCAAATTTATTATGATGTAGGTACATTATGTTCTCAATCAATAGATACAAATAACTAATGACATGAATTATAGCTAGATAAATTTATTTATCTTGTAAACAAAATTGATTCAATTTCGACTCCATAAATATAAGACATGGATGTATCTCTTGAATGTGTACTTTCTTAAAAATTCAATCAAATGTGTGTCATGTTTAGGGCACATTGGTAATTAATGTGTTAACTCAATTATCAATAAATAATTAATAACTCAATAAATAAAATGCAGTAGAATGAAATTGTGCTGAATGATGGAATAATTTTGATACTTTCTGGTACTCTAGTGGACAATATATGATTGGGCTATGGCATCATTTTATAGGCCTAGGGCTAGGGCCCTAGTTTATATGCAAAAAATACGCCATGAACTGAAGAGCTACCGGTACGTGCATAATTAGCTAGCCGAGTGAGAAGATGACATGTAACACTGATCGGCAACTATTCCAATTCGCCGTGCAGACAAAATAGTAGAAAGCAGAATAAAATACATTTATGGAGACTTAGAGAATATCTGGAATGTTTAAGAGACTGAAGGAGGCCTAGCATGTATTACAATCATTTTCCACAACTTTCATTAGCCTGTAAAACAATCCTGGATTTTTCGAATTTCTTCCTATTATCAACTCCTACAATAGCGGTCACAGTTTCGGCGACTGCACTTTTCATTCAATTATTTCTTTTCATTTTGGGCTTATACACGCGAGGAACATTTTCTTCTACTTCAAATTCGAGCACGATAGCTAGCACCCCCCCCCCTTTCCAAGACTATAGTGATGTGCCATAATTTCATATGCCTTGTAAACAAAGCTGTCACTTCAATACATGAACGCGATATTTTGATTTTGTGATCTAGTACTACTGCTTCATCCTCGCAGTTGTGCAGTTGCATGCATTTTCTTTCGAATACAACTTCACTCACATGCTCTGTCATCTTATCGCTATATACTGAAAAATCTACATCTAAGCGGGATGAGGGGCTATATCTTCTTTATTTTTTGCGTGCTTTATATATTTCTATGATCAGACGAAGTTTTCTTTTGAAGCTCCTGTCTGTTGAAATCTTGCGGTCAACAACGCAGTATATGAATATTTTTCAATTCTGTGACATTAAAAATTATATTATGGCATATTATTAAAAGGATTTTGTTTCAAATTCTGTTGCATAAAATGTTTAGTATTTCGCTAATTTAAGTATACGAGGAGTCTGCCCAATTTAAGTTTGGAGTATTTAAAAATTAGAAAATGTTGTCTTTGATTACGAGATGGATGAAACCAATGAAAACTTTGTAAATTGTACTGAGTTTGTGCCATGACCTTTAGGAGAATAAGGTGGATTGATATGTTGACGTCCTTGACGATTTCGATTGAACGATATGAGCCTGAAATGCCTTACAGCTTCTGAATATGATTTGGTTGAATGGATTGATTAGTACTAGACCGACGTGGGAAATGTTGGCAACGCTTGGCAAAACGTCGAAAGTGCACTTACATTTAATGGATACAGAGGTCTGAAAACATCTGTCGTGTGTGAACATGCAGCAAATTATACAATATCAATTTTGGCAATGTCCCAGACATCGACATCGAACAACAGCAACTAATGCTCAATGTTCGATGACTGTGGTCCCAGAATATGCACTTGCTTTTTGTTGGTCAAATAATATGTGACAGCAAGGATAAAATATATTTGACACCACTGGTTCTTCACACATATATTAGGTATCTTATTGTTTGTCACATGTTTGCACTCACAGTTTACACTGTTTACATGTTTGACTAGTCATGTGTGTGAAATCAATTGTGTTTGCTCAGTCTAGAAAGTAAAGTTTTTCTTCGAACCTTCCCATGCTTCGAGCTTTTAGTGCTAGGTAGTTTTTATTTATGTAATCCGATGTCTATGGGGTGTCATATGGACAAGGATTCCAGCTCGAATCAACTAAAAGAAACTTCTGCAATTCACAGCGATCGCCTTCATTGGACAGAGACCAACAGTTACTGTATGGACCGAAGCATACACATCCGATGTCTATAGACCATAATAATGTTATCCGATGTCTATGGACCGAACCATGTAAAACAAGTAAGAACGAAGCTTTGGCTCACCGCAAACAAAGCCCAATTTTCACTGCTCTCACAGATACGGGTACGGGCCATTAAAATTTCATGATAGATTTCATGTTTGTAGAACTTACATTGTGGTAGAACTTCGTTCTTATTGTGAAGCAATGTGCAGACACATCTGTCTAACCAGTGCCTAGCTAACCAGGACTCGCACTAGTGTTGTGAGATGCATCCACATTTTTATGTAGGTGGGCTGTGTTTTCTCAAGCGTTGAAAAAGCTTAAATCAGATTTCTTTTGAAAACAAATTTAATTTTTTAAGAGAATTATAGTTCTAGAAATTGCAGAACACGCTGCTCCATACAACAGAGAGCATGCTCTGCAAACAGAGAACCTGCTCTAACAGAAAGCAGGTTCTGCTTTTCTGCAGGGAAATGTTTGTTTGAATGCATAATACATTTATTACCAATAAATGTAATGATCATCACCGCGCATTCAAAATTGTGGTCTTGACAACCGAATGTAAACTAAAAGTGCTAAGGATGTTGACTTATTATACTTTGGCGACATGTAGTGGAATTGTGATGTATGGCATTTTATTTATTTTTACTAATATTGGCATGTGCAAGGCCATTCCAAACAGTGCTTATGGTCATTAGCAGTGACTATTTCTTGAATTCTATGATTTCAAGAATTTGCCATGCTGGCACATAGATTTACCTGAAAATCTATCGGTAATGCGGATGCAACTCACCACTTTCTGATTTTAAGTCACAAATCTACATACTTCTGATGCTTCTTTCAAACAGGAAAAAGGAGAGCCGATGATGTAAATTTACTTAAGAATCAGCGATCACTTTCCACGCAAGGTGCAGTTCAACTTCTTAACGATTGAAATTGATATATTGTCCAGTAATCATCGAGTCATGTGTCGGAGTTTGCTGAAATTCGTTTGAGTAGGCCCTATTTTGGCTGTGGTTGCGACACTTCATTCACTGAAAAGAGTGCTACTCCATGTATATATGTAGATGCTTGAACCCAATCATCCAGCAGCACTTTGAAGGTCAAAATTCTGCTTCGTAGCCATTGATGAATTGCTCCCACATTTATAAGGGAAATGATCGTCAGGTGGTGTTCGTAATGGAAATTTCTATCCCATTTTTATTAATGATGCTCATAGCCTGTTGAACCTCATTAAACGACCATAGACCTACTTGATTCAATGACGAAATGAAATTGCTTGTGAAGATACTGCAACTTTAAATCACGTCAAACTTCCCCTTTTATTCTGCTTATTTCGATCAGGAGTTCAGTTACGTCTTTTTCAGTTCACCAGTTTCTGTTGATTCACTGGAGAGTCTGATGCGTTGTGCAAATTGGCGACGCTTTCAACATCATGATGTCAAATCTTGATGCTCTATTTGATAGGTAGTTAGGTGTCATAGTTCAGCAGCCTACATATATCAGCAGCCTATGTACCATTTTCAATAATGTAAATGATTCTCGAATGCAGGATGTCTCATGAGGAAAAGAAGGAAATTTTCTTCAGGTATAGCACTAAATTGAGTTATTTTTGCTACATAGGGTGTTTTGAAGTCGTTTATTACTAAGAAATAAGTTTGCTTCGCTTAAGAGATCACTATATTTCTCAAAAACACAGAAGAATAAGCAATACCAAGCATAGTGTAGCTAAACAAATCAACTAGGCAAGACACATTCTGATTAGTACTTGTTTTATTGGGTGATTTGGAGTCTCTTGTTGCAGAGAAATGTGAGGCATGGCAATACCCATAAAGAAACATTGTATATACCGGCTCATTTGGTGCAACAGCCGCGAAATCAAAATTTTTCCAGTTAGGAGGTACCATGGCCACTGCCAAGAATGGGCCTATTTCAAATTCTCGTTTCAAAAGCCGAAATTAGTAACTTATAACCCTCAAACGAACACCTGCTTACATTTGTAAGATTTCAAATTCACTTCATCAGAAAAAGATGTTATGTTGGCATAATGAAACGAAGCTTAATTTCCATGTATATCCGGATATGTGTAAGATCTTCCATCATCTCCATTTTTGGTATGGGTTGATCACTTCTTCTTCGGTCCAGTGCGTGGACTCTTTAATCCGCCCACCTACTTGCATTTGTAATATGAGTTTAAAGCAATTGTGTCCCGATGTGATTTTATAAATGAAAAATAACGCCAGAATTCTCGTTATACTCGTGTATTACCACAAACGCGTTTCGTCTCCTCTCAGTCGGTGTGACACAGAATGAACCAAAACTGATAGAGACATGAATACTGTTTATATCGATCAAGCAATGGACAGTCACTGGTCAAGAAAGTGCGAAGTGAATAAGTAGTAGCTAAAGAACATGCATAGAAAAATTACTAGTAGGAAAAGAAAAAAATAGAAAAACATTGACGACATAGATGAAGAGAAAGTAAAAATTACTAAGGTAAAAGTAACGTTTACGAGTCCTCCTTTTGAGCACACAAGTTTGGTGTAAGCCGCTTTATTGCTATGGCCTCGAGTATGCGCAAGTGCCAGGGGCTGTGATGACGGTAGAGTACCTTGAAGAGCCACTTCGCCTGTTGAGCAGTAGTGCCACACGTTTGCAGATGCTTCGTGATGGAGCTTTGAGGAGTCTTCTTTGATCTTGGGGGCTTCTTCTCAGCCGTGTTGAGTCACTGTGGGATGTGCTCATTGATGCGGTCCCAGAGACGTCGTCTTGTTCGGTTCATGTAACTGCTTCCACAGTTGCATTTGCAACCGTAGATTAATGAGCCGAAGTCAGAGGTGGTCTTTGGGAAAGCGAACTGGAACACGAGCTGTGGAAAAGATGAGTACGCACTTTGCAGCGCCATAGATTCTTAAGAGACATCGGAGCTCACGTTTTGCGTATACTTCATTGGAATACCCTTTGTATGGAAGGTGGACGTAGATCACCTTCTTCTCCGGGCCACTGACAGTCGGTTGCTCCATTTGAAACTTGTGACATCGAATGAATTGCAATGGATATCCGTTTTCTAACAGGATATCATTCGCTTCGCGCATACTTGACCTGTGACTGTCCATTCCTTGATCGATGTTAACAGTATTTATGTCTCTATCTGTTTTGGTTCATTCTGCGTGTCACAACGACTGAGAGCAGACGAAGCGCGTTTGTGTCAATGAGTATAATGAGATTTCTGGCGTTATTTTTCATTTATAAAATATGAGTTCAATTAAAATTCTAGCAATCCGTCTGGTTGATATGTATGCGGCATCATTTCTAATTTTCGACAACCAGCTTTCATTAGTAGATAGCTCTATAGATGCCCTCACAACAACAAATATCTACAGTATCGATGCTTGAAGATTCTTAAATATCCATGGTAAATTTCATCGCCAACAGATAAGCTGTAGGCTTATTGCCGATGTGCTATTGCGTTTCAAACGGCACGTACCACCGCAATAGTGGATTATCCAGTCCAAGAACGACAAAGCGCTTTCTAATAGCAATAATGAGGAAAGCAAAAGCTCTCAGTCCAGCCGAAGGCAATATCAACAACAGAAATCCAGTGACATTTTAGCCGAAATGATACCTTCGCTTGATTCATTGCTATTGTTGGTTCATGCATCATCTGACATTATGGTTTTCTAGTTTCATGCTGATAAATATTTCTGTCAGTCGTACAAAATTTGTGTTTGTTTTGATTTATCTTCATTTAAAACAAGAATGGAGTCAAGAGTACTTAAATACCGAGCAAGGCCAGTGTGGAAACCCAAGTGTCCTCGTGCAATGAATACCTAAGAAAGCCTCTGTTGATAAATTTTAATTTGAGGCACTGCAGAACCATTTCACAATATGACCATTTCCACAAGCAACCGGAATCAGCCTCACTTACATATTGCAGAGATCAAATATATACATATAGGCCTCCTATACGAATAACAGGCCTATTCAAGCAAGTAAGGATAATTCTGATGTGGTTGATTGTGAAATTATTATTAGTAAATGTACCAAGTGTTATTACAAGGGTTTTCACGCATTTAATATGAATTTTGAACTATCTTACACTTGTGAGCAGGTGGTCAAAATTATGTGCAAAATTATCCAGTCTTTTGAGGGATAAAGGATCAGTTGTAGTAAATTGGTTATTGTTTCCCATCATTCATTTTTATAGGTTGCATTGAATTGTAGGATGAAAACGCTTGCACTAGGGAACCAAGATCAATCTTCGAAAGGTTAAAATTGATCTGTACCGACCAAAAAGAGATATTGGCAAAGAAAAGTCACCGTCTGTTTGCGACAGCTTAGTCGAAATTGGATTGTTCAGCAGGTTTTGCAACTCGATGATTCTTTATCTCGGTTAATTGTGCTCCATTCTGATCGCTTGTAAATTTGATTAATGAATAAATACAATTTTAATTAAAGGTTCATGATTCCCATAATCTGGTTTCCAAATCAAATCTGCCTGCCGATATATTTGTACTCAGTGCTGTTTTAATTCCACTGAGTAGGTGCCGCTCGCACCGCACGTAGGCCCCAGATCTGTTATTCGACAAACAAAAACCAAGACAAAGAAAAGTCGTCGTGATGGAGGACCGGTTTCGTTTCAAAATCTTTCTCAACTATATATATATACATATATCAGAAATATTGCCCGTATTGATTATCAGGTGAAACAATCATAACAATAAAATATATATACATAATATGACTTGTGTTTTAAATTATTTATTTAAATATATATTTGTTTTTCTTTTTAATATACATATATTATATATATATATATAATTCAAAAAGAGAAATTGGATAAAGTTAATTGATATAAATGAAAACTAGGAGATGTCTTCAGTGTTACCGATTTCGGTGTATTTTAGGTCGTATTAACACCTCGTCAGACAGCTATCTTTGATCCATATTGAGAGGAGGTTTGAATTTAGAAATAAAATATCTTTCTTTGATTTCTCTCTCGGATCTGCGTTATTTGGAAACTGATAAAAGGCGCAGGTTCAAATCTGATATCATGATCCTTAGCACATGTAGCTATGTGTTTGGATTCAGTTTCCCATAACTCATCACTTTTAGATTCCTCTTTCTTGACGTTATCTAACCACTTACTAATTTGAAGCTGTGACTCGTCTGTTGGAAAAGCATTTTCACATTTTTGCATTATTTCATGGTCAAAACGCTCATAGAAGTCTTTCTTAATCTTTTCAGCTGTTCGGTTCGTTAATTTCATTTTTTACATCGCTAATGGATAACATTTACACAAATTCAAAATTACAATCCAATTCTTGAGGAAATGACTTTGTAAAATTCCTTGGAACTCTTATTATTAGACCATTTATGCCATTTTCATGAATATCCGCTTATATCAGCTTATAATCAAAATTTCTTATAGATTCACAGTACAAGAATTTTCTCTTCGAAAGCTGTTGATGCCAATTACTAGCAAATGACTGGTTGTCCTTCTCATTCTCTTTAAACTCGCTTTTTAACTGTGTCATGTCTGCAGTAATTCTACCATATAAATCTTTTACTTCATCAGCAACCATCTTCTTGAATTCATCTTTCAGATTCTTCATTAAAACTCCATTCATTAACTGACCGACGGACCCGCATTAGATGTTATCGGTTTCGTACTTTATTGGGTGCACTTCATCAGACGCCACTTAGAAATAATTTCAAACTGAAAAGCAACTATGCATGATCTTATTTTAGAGAGGGTTTAAACTTTGAAATGAAATAGCTTTCTTTACATTCCCTCTGAGATCTAGTTGCATCATTAGAAATTGTTCGCACCCAGGCAGAAGTGCTTTATTCAAACTGTCATATTGTATTTATCAATGAATGGTTTTCTACGTATGTTATTAATATTATCAAAATCTTAAAATGTTTATATTTGTTATTAAATGTTTTAAAGAATAATTCAACTTTGTGTAAGGCAACTTTTAAAAAGTTTATTCTCAATATTCTTGAAAAGTGCAATGTCTTGCGTGAAACATGTGAATATTCTATCACGAATATTCTTCAAGCTTCGAATTTGTGTGTATGCGAATTGATGCCATCACAATGGTTACTGACACTGCTTGCAGATAATCCATCGTGGGCATTTCTCCATTTGAATAGTTTATGCGGATTCATTATGTTCTTATGGTTTTCTAGACATTTCGCCGGTATTGCTCCTTGTGTCATCGTTGATCAAGTAGTATACTCCATTTTTGCTTGATTTGAGGATAGCTAATTCATAAAAGAATAGATGGATGCGTCCCGCGTTTATGCTGAGGTTATGATGGTGGCTTTCAGCAGCATTATTCGTGCAATACAAACCATCTCAGACACTCAAACACATTCAATATGTTAATCTTAAATTCAGGATCTCTCTGCATTTCTTTTGACCCGCTGAAACATACTCGTATTAATCATTCACGCACAAGAGTTTTGTCAAAATAATCTGTTAGCTTCGGCTCATCTATAAACTTGCTGATTTCTTTGATTGGTGTCATCAATTCTGACGAATCAAATTTCTAGGAAAGACATGGAAAAGTCTACCATCATTTTAGCGCTGTCTGTGAAGTCAGCCGAGCGCAGCATGCATCCATTGCACGCTTCAGCTAAATCAATAAACAAGAGTTTTGCAAATAACGTGTAGCTTCGCTCATCTATAAACGTGCTGTTCTTGATTTTCACAATCGTCGGTTGCTTCTAAAAATATGAAATGGCGACCATACATTTTACCTGTCTGGGAAGAAGCACAATCTTGCTCCTTTGCACGGTTCAGCTAAATCGAAATAAACTATAATCTGTTAGCTTCGGCTCATCTATAAACTTGCTGATTTCTTTGATTGGTGTCATCAATTCTGTCGTTTCATTCTAGGAAAGAAATGGAAATGGCTACCATCATTTTAGCGCTGTCTGTGAAGGAAGCATCATCTTTGCATCCTTTGCACGGCTTCAGCTAAATGAAATAAACAGATTTTTATTTTTCCATCCCAGCTCAAAGTCGATTAGCAACCATTCAATCTCTGGGGTAGATTGTCAGTTTGGGACGTTAGATCTAAAATATTCGACCATTATTATTCTAATATTGTTCCCCAGATTTGTCTGACATCAAGACAAATGAAGGGAAGCCATCTGTCGCATCTCCTTCACAAGCAGACGTCTCTTTTACAAGCTGACGTGTTCTTCATGTAATGATAATTCTAAATACACATTTATATTTATTTTCCCTCTTTTTTAATGTTATGCTGTAGGTAGTTGTTGCTATATTGAATTGATAAAGACGTAGTCGAATGCTTTTCAATATAATTTATTATTGACTTTGTCTTAGTTTTTTTAGAAAATTAATCATATTAAAGAAATGCCTCATCGACTTAATCTGCGGTCAATAACTCAATAAAATAGTGTTTAAAATCAAATGTCAAATTTTCTCAACTGAAAATACACGCAGATTTTTCAACTCCAAGCTTTCTGAGTGACCTGACTCGGTAGGCATACAGTTTTGCAGTATGCAAGAGATGCATAATATTATGTGAAAGTTTCAGTTGCGACCTCGCACCCGACACAACTACGTGATTGTTTTGTCTGTTGTTTTTTATGATGGAAATAATATTTCTTTTGTTGATTTGATGGACCTCACTCTACACATCAGCCCATTACAACTTCTCTCCTCCTATCTCGCATATTTTCGAGCGGTCATCGAGCAATTCTCAAGACTTCCTTTTTTCATTTGCGGATCTTTATGGCTAACCATTTCGTTGATTGAAGATCAGATGTTTGTTTTACAGATGAATATTCTCATGTCTATTTCTATGAATCAATTTTCAATTTTCAGAGAACATGTAAAGTGCAATTGATTTTCAATCCGCATTTCTTCAGCGGTTCTTCTAAACAGTGAAAAATATTCCTAGTACAACTATCAATGGCTCAAGTCGATTTCTATTCACGTCGAAATCTGAAACCGATTGGAGACACTTTAATGAGAGAAGAGGAAAGAAAAGCGGCTAACAAACGGCAAGTTCTACGCCTGAGACTTTATTGCAATGGAGACCGGTTCTTCAAAGGGAAGAAAGTGTGTTTGGATCCTCGATCATACAATTCATTCACTGAATTCATGAACCATCTAACATCTCATATGCCACCTGATATCAACCTCCCTAACGGCGTTCGTCAGATTTATACTCCGAAGAATGGCAATCGTGTAGTGAATATGGAAAGTCTGAGGGATGGCATGGAATGCGTTTTAGCAGGAAATGAGACATTCAAACCAATTAAATACGGATCTCAAGCATTGGAGCCTTGGGGTAAAGGTATGTTGACATCATGTGTTCATTTACCTATCAATAATTTCGAGAACCATCAATCCTGTGCCCGCGCTTCAAAGCTGTACTATCAAAAGTCTCTGAAAGTGTCTGAAAATCAGAATTCATTGATTTGAATGTGTCTGATAAACCCGCTACTCCTTCGAATGTGTCTGATGAACCTGCTACTCCTTCGAATGTGTCTGATGAACCCGCTACTCCTTCGAATGTGTCTGATGAACCCGCTACTGCTTCGAATGTGTCTGATGAACCCGCTACTGCTTCGAATGTGTCTGATGAACCCGCTGCTGTTTCGAATGTGTCAAAAGTTTGTTGACATGACATTTTTTTAAATTGTATTAAAAACATTCAATGCATCTAGTTATAGTCTGGCAGCCAGAACGAGTTAGAGAGGATCAAAGAAAAACACATATAAATCCAATGGGACGCAGATTACAGTTTTTGGCTAAAATGAAATTTTCCATGTTTTCGCTCATCAGCTGGAAAGTACTAAGTCTAGGGCCATAAGTTTTGACATGGAATGTCTTCAGGTCATTTCCTATGATGTGCATGTGCTATTATCATGTTTCTGATCGGCAATGTGTGTGAGAATGTGGTTGAGTGTGGATTAAGTTGCTCAAAATGTTTGTGTTTGCCGACATTAAGAGGCTCGCCAAATCTAAATGTGTTTAGGTTTATAGACGGGGTGCATGAAAATGAAAGGAAATGACCTGAAGACATTCCATCCCAAAAATCATAGAAAACGTTAAAACTTTAATTTTAGCCAAAAACCGCAATCTGCGTCCCATTGGATTTACATGTGTTTTTCTTTGATCCTGTCTGACAAGAAGAGGAACTCACTAGAACTCGGCAGACGTGCAGATTCGTGGTAGGCAGAATATGCACATCACTCTGTGAAAGTCTCATTGTCGGCCTCGTTCCCTGCAGAAACTCGTTCTAGCTGCCGGACTATTACACCCTTCACATTTTTTCTGCTGAGCATCATGAATCAGCAGAAAAGCACGTCATTTGAGACATCGATATTAAGAAACTTGGCAAGTTCTCATCTCATCCGAGGTTTGTGTTCCGTAAGTAATTGCTCAATGTGATTCTTGTGGGTGGTGATTTGAAAGCAAGCCCTTTATAGAGGACTGTAAGTGCTACGTAAGCTTCAAAAGCAAGTCTCCCCAGCCACATGAAAATTGCTGCGGGCTTTTGTAGCGAAACGCGTTGAAACTGCATTCTACTAAATGCATCCGCGCCTTGATCTGCGGCCTGGGCAACTTCTCAACTACTCTCCCTGAATAATAGCATTGTACTAATGCTGAATGAATAAATTAATAAGTCTGTCTACCCTTGGAACATTTCCCCTTTTATATTCACCATTGCTTGATCGAAATCAAAAATCAAATCTCTCCCTTTTTATGTCACGAGGTTATATTGAAAATAAAATGACCCGACGCGTTTCGTCTTAAAAACTGTCTCAAGGGTACACTGACACGGCTACATGATGCGGGTTATATACTCAGGTCTCGGATTTGATATCTCCTCACACTAGCTCATGACGTCTATTCATTAAATTAGGCATTTTCGACGCAATCCAGCGAGATTCAGCCGTCTTAGTAGATCTCGCCGATTTCTGTTTATCCAAAATACTGCAGTTGAAATAATTAATGTCCATCATTTCAGCGGTATGGTGTTTTAGATGATGATCACTCAGGGCACTTTTCTTGTCTCTATTTCTGACACTACGTTCGTGCTCATTACACCGTGATCGAAAAGGTCGACTACTTTGATTAATGTGCTTTATTTGACAGATTTTACACGAAACTTCGTAAACTAAATATTTGTCGTTACAGTTATATTTAGGACCGATCTGTTTACAAATGTCACATTGACAAAAGTCTTTATTATCTATTTTAGATTTTTTTGTGTTCTGTAGCATCTTGCCTTGTCTGGCTGCAATTCTCATGGGCAGACCATTTTTACGTTTTAGTTTATTCATTTTTCTATTACAGCTATCGCTGACAAAGTCTAAAGATAAGTTTATCCAATTAGGAGGCTTATCCAAAGGTTTTATTTTTCTTTTATTTTGATATGGTTGAAAACCATTTTCCGAGAGTCCTTTATTCATAATATCTAAAGCACCAGACTCTTCATTCGGATTTTAACAGCGTTCTGAAACATATTCAGTCACCTAATGAAGTCCCCTTTTATGTAAATAGACTCCAACCAGCAGCTCATTTGCCACTATGGAATACATAGACCACCGTTGAGAAGCACTGCTCTAAATTTTCAATTGAAAATAAGCACAGATTTCTGACTGCAAATCCGAGTTGTGGTAATTACATTGTCAAAACTGCACTCATTGTGCAGCTCTGTCGCAGTGACTAAATGTTTCTATTTCAATGTTAGGTATTAGAAATATCCTCACATTTGTAATATTAATTGCATCAACAATCTCTCGTCTGTGGGCACAAGTGTTTAATTCAACTGTGCTACAATTGCTCTTCAGACATCATTGAATAAAACATGACGCCAAAAATACTGAACCTTAATTAAATCGTCAGCATTTTTGTGTGAGTTCAGTAGGGGCAAAGACTTGGATTGTATTTTAGAGGAGAAAATTGCGGTGATTTTGTCAGGATTTCATTGAGCCAAGTGCAAATGAAGTCCTAATTCAAACATTTTTGTGTGGGTTCAGTAGGGGCAAAGACTTGGATTGTATTCTGCACTTTCTCCATGTCTATTTCAGATCTTTCCAAATGAACTTCTGACATTTTCAGATGTATTTCAGATTTCTCCAATTGAATTTCGGATATCTTCAAAGTTGAGTTTCTGATCTGAAATCGATTTGGAAGTATCTGAATGGACATGGAAGAGGTGTAGAGGAGAAAATAGCGGTGATTTTATCAGGATTTTATTAGGAGCCAAGTGTAAATAAAGTCCTAATTCAAACATTGTTGAATGAAGAATGCCTGCAAGTGTTGGGCTTCAGGTGTGAAAATGTTTCTGTTCGATATAGCTGCCATGGAAAATCTCTCTAATGATCAAAAGTAGCACAGACGAGCTAACTCATAAATGCTGTCATTCAACTTTCAAATCCATGTTTCCCGTTATACCTTCTGAGTGTAAGATGATGAGCATCAAATAATTAAAATCTGAAAGAAAAATTTCGCTAAGATTTCATAACACGGATGAAACTGTTATCTTTTAATGAAACTATCAAAGCCAGGTAAACCTGATTAACATCACCATTCGTGCATGTAACGATTATGTTGTTTCATCTAAGAACCTGTCGAGTCATCATTCCCAATTTCCTCTTAATCATCACTGTTTGAATGCTGTTGGAACAAAGTTGAGCGTGTGATACCTCAGTCTGATTTCTACGCTGGTGGCAAAGAATAAAACATCTTTCATGAAATACTTCAAAGGTAAAAGAATGCCAGGTTAACTTATTTTAGTTTAATAACAAATGAATTCAAATGAATTTCTGTCTCTTCACGAAACTATCTTCAGGGAACTTAAATATTCCTTCTACACTAATAGTTAAGGCCCTTGAAGAAAGCTTGGTGAGGAGACAGAAGTTAATTGGAATTAATATGTTACCATCTCTACAAAAATTTCATTCACACTTCTATGACAGTTGTTATCATACATTATGTACCGTGCAAAATATCTTTAGTCAGATGAAGCTCATTCTTGCTATTGGTAAGATGTAACCCAATACTACCTGCCGCATTTTCTATGTCTCGTGTGTGAATTTTAAAATGTTTTGTACAGATGTTAGAAAAATTTTGCAATTTCCTTCCTAGCCTGACGATCTACGGATAGGAGCTGCTTATAAATATATATATTCATCTGCAACAACTTAGAGAATCGGCTCTTTCTAACTTAATAAAAATGACACTTAGCCGAAATATTTTTCAAGCTGTGCTAATATAAGTTAATTCAGCATTCTCCTACTTTTGAATTATTTACAATGAGTCAATGCATGACTCAAAATAACCAAGTTGACCCCAAGTTGAAGGAAGCACAATTCTCATACAATGATGAAAATCATCCCAACAGTCATTTATAATAGAACATGATGCTTGCTAATTTGATTTATTGAAGTAGTCCTGATGAGGACTGATGGTTTTCTCCAAGAATCACGCTATCTCTTGTGTGAGTGGCAAAGTAAATGCTTGTGTTCAAGACACGAGCTCTATCATACCTTGTGTCGTGTCAAGCCTTCTCATTTCGTGTCATGTTTGTGAGCATGGTTCTTTGTGTGGAGCGCTTGCTGCATTTTCATGTTGGCAGTGAATCATAGTAAAATGTCAGTTTGAGATGATTTGGTGACTGTCTGTTCTGGGTAAAGGCAATCCCCTCGGAAATTCTCTTTCTCCGCTATACTTTTAATACAGTCCAAAATTTCCATTGTTAAACTTTTGGTAGCTCTTAGTGACTCGAGCTAATACGAAATTACAAATACAAATGATGAAAGATGCACATGCACAGCAGGAGTGAGTGAGTGGTCGACGGTTTTTGACAGGAAGGGATTCATCATAGGTTGGAGGGGAAAAGTAATGCATTTCCTGTGATGTATACTTACTTACTTTACTTTCTCTTCTTAACGTCTTCTTTTCCTCTTCTGTTGAGGGTTGGACGATGTGAGACTCCTCCATCGAGAACGGCCCTGAGCATCACTCGCAGATATTCCCAGCTCCATCATGTCCTCATTGACGATTTGGAGTCATGTCTTCCTCGGTCTTCCATGAGGACGGGAACCTTCGACCATCACGACGCCTGCCTGATTGCTGCATCTATATTTCGGCGCTTGATATGACCGAACCACCTAAAAGTTAATTGCTAAAAACTTTTCGTGATTGTAACTGACGATTGTGGAGCAATCTGCACGATTTTTACCGGACACAGTGGCTGCGAGTGTGTCGCCAAACGCCTGTCTCTCTGTATATATTTTTTATCAATAAACTTCTACGGATAAATCACCGGGAGAGCATTATATATTACCTTCAACCTATGAGACTTTTGGCACTGATCTGCCAAAATAACTGCACCTTTGTGCATCGCTCATGCTACATTGGAATTTTATTACATAAGTTGTATATATAGATCGTGTATCAGTTAGATTTCAGTTGACTAATGAGCTTGATTCCCTGTTTTTTACGAGTAGTTATTAAGCCGTTCAAGTGTGGTTTGATATAGCGCTCTTTTCCATGTTTTTCATGATATCCTGGCTAAATTATGTGATGCACTATCTACTTTCAATTATCATACTGCAGTTCATTTCTAATATTCTTTATGTGCTGGCTGTCAACACTTAAGTATGAAGAATTACTGTTAGCGTGCCTCTTCTCATCAAAATTGTCCTGAACAAATTACTGTAGGTATGGCAATTTCATGAGTCAAGTTCTATTATTCGTATTGTTTCACTGTTGATTGGATTGACAATTTTCTATTTAATTAGAGGTCATTTTGTTTTCGCGTTAGTTGAATTTGTCATTAAATTAACTGATGATAGCAATGGACAGAAAGGTTGTTAACTCATGCATCTAACAAACTATCTGTGTTAGCATGCGTGTGGCGATCTTTTGTTTCACTCTTCTGATCGTCTCTGGGTCTTAGCTATGTGATTCAGAATGTAGGATTGGTATTTTCAGATTAATACAGGTTCAAGAACACGGTTGATTAAAACTTCGGTCGTCGTGTGTCTGTGCTTGTATATATTCATAATGATCAGGTGGCCATTTTTGTAAATGTATTCTCCTCGTCGTGTGGTCAGAAATTACCCTCCTTATGGTCATTCTCTGCGACAACGTCTTCAACAAACAGGGATTCATGCGGAAAACAGTGAGTTAACTTTACTCCTGTTTAGAACTTCTTCGGACTGATGGAAACTTAGAAGTAGATAATAGTACACTAGAATGGAAGTTTGATATCTTGCCCATGTGCAATGATGGCACATGGAAAAATCTATGGTTTGTAGATCTGCTTCGATCTAAAACATCGTATCATAGTCAAGCTATTTGCCAAGTTGGTTGTGGAAGTTGTTGGCAGCAAATTGCAGGATTTTCATGAAGAGAACTTTAAGTGGGATGGCAGCATTGTTTCATGTGAATTAGCGTACTACCGGTATTCCATGGATTAATATACTGTGTCTATTTGTGGCAGTAATTGACAACTATTTTTCAATACTGGAATACGAATCTAAAATTGGTTCAGAGACATAATCGAATGTGGTCGGTTTACTGGTTGTAAGAATATCTCAAGAATTCAAAGATAAAATTTCTATTATTGGATAATTTCTCTTTCTAGCGGTTAAGTAACCTAGCGCTCTTCTGGAATAAACACACTGAAAACTTCTTTAGCGACAGTCATTTCTCAGATAAATGAAATGTCGTTGGAACTCTTCAATTAATCACTAAATGATTTATATGACATAGTGTGATGATACTTTGGAAGCTCATACTCGAATGCATGCAAAGGTTTTGAAAATTGTTCAAATATATTGAACAGGGGAACCCTTTTAAGTAAAATGAATACTCAGATTTCTTGGCGTCTGATTTCAAGCTGGAGCAATGCATGCTCTGTAAATCGACATTACAAGTTGCATATATGTCTGATTATGCTCTTGATAGATTATAGAAGCGATATTTCAAAATGATGAACGCACAGAACGTTTTACAGGATTTCCTTCTTTGTCATCCTGTCGGCGCAGTATTTTGTAAATTCACTATTGCTTTTGTGTACATAATCTTTGGACAAGGGGCAATAATCCAGATCACAAATTGACTTGATAATTAAAAATGCCAACCAGAAAACAAGAAAGCCAGCTCGCAAAAGTTGCATTTTGCCCCAACTAAGTTCCCCCGGCGTGTGCAATTGCATTTTCATGCAATTTCCATTCTAGCACTTTCTATGGTATTGTTAATTTCTATGGATGGAAAGATGGGTCATTGAGGATATTTGATTTGAAAATTGAATAAAAGTTGTTTGCGCAACAAGTTCAAAGTATCCATCTCTATTGCATTATTCGAGATCAACATGTCTATGCACGAGCCCGAAGGGAGAGGCCATGGTTTGTTGATGAAGAATAATGCACGAGTTGAGCAAGTAACTTTCACAGGATCCTCAGAATTTATGACCATCAGAATTTTATAGCTGCCGAAAGTCTACTTCTATTTGCTACGGAATTGTAGATATCAGCGGTATTGAGATTTTTATGTAGAATTAAACGTTGTAGAGGATGAAAAACGTTCCATGTGCTAATGTAGTCCAATGAAGGAGTGCAATAAAGGTTGTTGATTGAAATTTGTACACTCTTAAGAAAGCATAAACTTCATAATGGATGCAATAATCATAGAAATCATTGCACTGTGAAATATATAATCTATTCAATTGACTTTAACATGACAAATAAATTGTCTTTATCACGACCACATCTCATTTGATTTCAAGGATATTGGTTAGCAGTTACTGTGTGTCAAACTACAGATTTTTCAGGAAAATCAAAACTGTGTGTAGATTTGGGTGCTTATCGACTGCTCTTAAGCAAACTTATGTAGGTTGTCGATATTGTTTAGAATCTCTTTTCTTTGACTAGTACAACACTCATATTCAATGACCACAACATTCCTGTCCGGATCAGATGTCTGTGATGAATACACTTCACTTCGTTCATATGAAAGAGTGTTACTTGCAGTTGCTTTCTATGCAAATCATGAAATCATGTTTAAGAAATACCAGTTCAACTTAAGTCTGCAGTCAATATCTCAATAAAAAATCGTGTTTACAACCAATGTCAGAAATTTCCATTGGAAATACATGGGGTTTTCTGTCCAAGCCATCTATGAAGTGCATACGATCGTATCCGGCAGGCGAACAGTGAAAGCTTCAGGCACGACCTCGTTCCCTGCACAGCATGATACTAGCTCCGGGACTATCACTGCAGACACTACCTTCTAAAATCTTTAGAGGTCTATACTCCATGCGCTTCCGAGGCTTCGCCTCGTGCTACATTAGATAGAGTACTTCTTTCGAATTCTTGAAGAGGAAAAAGCCGGAAGCCCAAGGACCTAAAGTCTGAGCAATTTGAAAGCAGTGCTCTCTTGGAAAATAAAGCTCAGTAAATCTAGATAATTTGTCAGAAGTTATCCTAGATATCTGTGTTTTACGGCGACTTCTTCACTTCAAATATCTATTGATGTCATAATGAAATTTCTATGATGAATGTAAGTAGTTTTTATTAGAAATCAAGCACTGTTCTGGGAGAGTGTCAGAGTGGGAGCGAGATATCCTCTAATACTATCTATGCATCCGTCAACTGAAAATTTTCAAAATTACCAAATTTCTTTTGTTTCTCATTCTTTTTTTATCACGTTATAAGTAATTTCCTCAAAGAATTGTATGGAAATCATACTATTAAATCATATTCATTATACTAATTCTGAAGAACAATTCGACGCGCGGTTATAACGGAATAAGAAAAACAGTCAAAAGTTATTTGAACAGAATAATTATTCCGCCGGTCTGTGGCCGCTTCAGCTGCATCGTTTACGTTACAAAGATTTCACAAAGACAAATTCAAAGTTGTGATAATACTATCAAAGTCGCATTGCATAATCAAGATATCTCTCTCATATGCTGTTTGCATCGATGTTGAAGTAGAAACCTTTTAGGTTGGAAATTACTATGATATCGTTAATCCAGGCAAATTCAGTGAATGATATTCTTGTCTTTTGTTAATTAACACAACTACATAATTATGCGAGAGACATCTTGACTATGAAATGCGATCTGACTTTGATAGCATTATCACAACTTTGTATCACATTTTATTTATCCTTGTGACGTAAATGATACTGCTGAAGCGGCCAGACAGGAGAAATAATTATTCTGTTCAAATAACTTTTTATTATTTTTCTTTTTCCGTTATAACTGCGCGTCGAATTGCTCTTTAGAATTAGTATAATAATTTCGATTTAATGATATGCTCTATTTTATCATCTATGATATGCAGACAGCACAAGAATCTCGGCCGGTGGCCTTCTGGTGGTGCAATAGTTTGAACATAATGTCATGTAATAAACTTGTCATGACCAGACAGCGGAAAATCTTGTTCACTCGGACAATTGATCTGTCAGTGGACGAAATTCATTAGATATAATTTTTGCAATGATGGATGAGATCATCGAAGAGTCGACAGAAGATGAATGCATGCGATGAACCAAAACTCTGACAGACTGTTCTTGGTGTTACTTTAAATAGCCGCTTCAACTGGAAAGACCACATCAAGAGCGTCTGCTCAAAAGCCAATAAGCGTTTCTATGCTCTCCGAAAGATCCGATACTATCTGGCTCCTATAGATCTTCACAAGGTTTACCAATTGTATATTCGGAGTATCTTAGAGTATGCATTTCCTGTGTCTGTTGGCATATCTAAAGGTGACGAGGAACGTTTAAACCGCATCGAGCGTCGAGCACATCGAATCATGTATCCGCCCAACCTTAAAGTGTGTAGATGTGATGAAACAACGCTAAGAGCCAGGCGTGAACAGACAAGTCGCAAACTGTTTCGAAATGCTGAAAAGAATATTTGCTATGCATTGCATCATTTGATCCCTAAGAGACTCAATTATTCTCAGCACATTCGCATACCGCTATGTAGAACAATGAAACGTAAGAATTCGTTCATACCTTTTGGATCTCTCCTAACGAATCGGTCGTCTTGACCATGGTCACTCACATTACTGCGTTAATTGATGTAAATTTTACATGACTTTGTATCTCTGCTCAAACTTACTTTACTCTCATTTGAACATTGTATTTGAAGATTTTCATTCATTTTTCAAATATACACTATGCTACTATTCGCAGCGGCTGAAAGGCCTCGCCAATAAAGAGAAATCGACGACATCGATCGTTTTGGGCTTCCCTCTCACGAAAAGTTACTATACTACTACTACTAGACTGAGAACTACAGTTTCTTTGATTTATTTGTAAAATTTTAGGCGGACTCGGGTGCTTATTCGCTAATTATAATCACATACTTGTAGTGATCACCATGAATGTAAAATCAATAAAGAAGTAATTAAAATACAATTACGCATGTATGACTGAATACTGATCTGATGTCTACTTGATTTCCCTTGATAAACCTTCTGAATTCTTGTCAAAAGTGGAGCGATGATAAATGAATTGCACGATTATTAATTCTATATTTCCAATCACAAGGGTTTGATATGCTAGTACAAGTTGAATAGCAAGTGTAGGTGTAGATTGTGAAACCTAAAAGTATGCAACTACTGTTTATAGTCAATAGCATTTCTGCAGATACTATACAGTTTTAATTGAAAACAGAAATATTTTCACTTAGAAGCAGAGTGGCGCCTACAAAGTGAATCACCTAATTTTCTTACACCTCAATTTACCGAATAGAATTTGATTATTATTAGTATGGCACTTGGTGTTTTTGCTTTTATTTGACTTCGTCACATGATGCAGTTTTCTCAAGAAAACTAAATTTTCATGTCATGACCCAACTATATTTTGCCTTCCATCCCAAGACATAAATTTCAATAAAAGCACTAATGCGGTTTCTTTATGTGAGTCAACATTTAACATCGTTTGGGCATAATGAATTGATTATTCTAGTATGTGAACATTGACATTAGCATTTCGTTTTCAGTTTAGAATGCTTAAATTGGGGTTGTGCTTTCCACTCGACATGTGAAAAATGAATAGCAAAACGAAATGTCTGCAGTACTAGTTGTGTATTATGAGAAGTAAAATGTCTGAATTGTGAATAGGCTATGTGGACGAGTACATTATTGTATGATATGTACAAGGAATATGTTGTCAACCAATATGTCGGTTGTACTGATATATCGACCGATCTCTGATTAACACTATCACTTACTGGTAGAATTGTTTACATCAGTGCATCCCCAGAAATGATATTTCATTTGCTCGTCATCATGTGCTTGTCCATTTTCAGTTTCCATTTTTATTGCTAGAAGGTAAACGCGTGCAACTTCACTGTGAGAATGACTCCTGCAGAGACGAAAAGTTTCATGAAAATCATAAAATTATCGATTATTTCAAAACAACGGCTTGTTACTAATGACTGCTTCTTATGCATTTCAGCACAAGTCGATTTATTGTTCAGACTTTGCACTCAGGGGAGATGACTGCGCCATGTAAAAAGTTTCAGCTAGCAGTGAACCCCTCCACGCACTTGGACGTGTTTCAAAATCATTAGATGACTAATTACGAAAGAATTACCACAGATTAAAGTGAAGTGTCATTTCGTATTTATCAAGCAGTTCTAGTGGGAAAATTTTTCAATCTCTTGTGCAATATCACGAATGCAATCTTGAAATCAATCTTCATCACAACCTTCAACAGCCTTCGATGACTAAAGTGAAGTGAATGTTAAGAATCACTCGGTTTTTAAGTGACCGAAAAGCATTTCGACCTGAATGAGAAGATAAATTGCAAAATGGAAGTGCTTAATAATTGCTGACGCTAGTAATGGAGTGCACATTATAGTCCGGCAGCCAGAACGAGTTTCTGCAGGGAACGACACCAAATGTGAGACTTTCACAGAATGATGTGCATCTTCTGCCTACCACAAATGTGCACGTCTGCCGAGTTCTAGTGAGTTCCTCTTCTTGTCAGACAGGATCAAAGAAAAACACATGTAAATCCAATGGGACGCAGATTGCAGTTTTTGCTTAAAATGAAATTTTGTATGTTTTCGCCCATCAGCTGGAAAGTATTAAGTCTATAGTCATGACTTTTGGCATGGAGTGTCTTCAGGTCATTTCCTATGATGTGCATGTGCTTTTATCATGCTTCTGATCTGCAATGTATGTGAAAATGTGGTTGAATGTGGATAAAGTTGCTCAAAATGTTTGTGCTTGCCGACATTAAGAGGCTCGCCAAATCTAAATGTGTTTAGTTTTATAGACAGGGGTACATGAACATGAAAGGAAATGACCTGAAGACATTCCATGCCAAAAATTGTGACTCTGGGATTGGCATCTTTCTTTTAATCAGAGAAAACATGGAAAATTTCATTTTAGTCAAAAGCTGCAATCTGCGTCCCATTGTATTTACATGTGTTTTTCTTTGATCCTGTCTGACAAGAAGAGGAACTCACTAGAACTCGGCAGACGTGCAGATTCGTGGTAGGCAGAAGATGCACATCACTCTGTGAAAGTCTCACATTTGGCGTCGTTCCCTGCAGAAACTCGTGCTGGCTGCTGCCGGACTGTGAGGTGTACATCATTCTGTGAAAGTCTCACTTTCGGCCTCGTTCCCTGCACAAACTCGTGCTGGCTGCCGGACTATGAGGTGTTCATCATTCTGTGAAAGTCTCATTGTCGGCCTCGTTCCCTGCACAAACTCGTGCTGACTGCCGGACTATGAGGTGTACATCATTCTGTGAAAGTCTCATTTTCGGCCTCGTTCCCTGCAGAAACTCGTTCTGGCTGCCGGACTATTAGCATTCGAATCCTGTCAAATGCAATGTAGATGTGTAATGTATATCTTACTAAATCGAGGATCTGCCCTAGAAACTGTGATTGATAAACAGTATGTAGATGAAAGACTAAGGTAAGTAAATATCAATTTAGCTATGTTTCACCTCTTATGAACCGATTTCACGTTGTGACTGCTCGCCAAATTATTGGTCACATTGTGCAACGATTAAGACAATTGGCTTGAAAATTGGGATGCTGCCTCGAGTGTGCAAATATACCGAGGCACATAATGTTATTTTTAAACGGAGAGAAAGAGAAGGAACCTTGCTGACCTATGGTTTGACCATTTTAGAGTGTTATCGATGTCGCGTGCAGTTTGCTTGTCATCATTGTATTCTAATCATTCATTTTCACATCACCTTTTATTTTTCATAAATCTTTCTACTATTGAGAGATTGAGCCAACTGTGATCTGGGCTTCATTTCGATGTCTGTTTGATCCAAAGCATTTTTATTCAAATTTTTCCAATTACTTGAAACTTCAACGTGAAATACTGTAAGATATTTAAACTCTTTCTTCATGGTTGCTTCCAACGTATTTGTTTTTTAGAGAATAAACTTGGTAATCAAATTGACAGCTGCATTGCGATTTGTCGTGTTGCTTCACTCCTTATTTGTTTTCTAAATTTAACTCTGAAATGAATTGACTGATCTTTCCAATTTGAATAAATGGAATTAAGCGTGTGAATAGCTTTAACACATCATCGTGTTGTTTCCCTTAGGTATCAACTGAAGATTGACTGCATTATTGATATTTAATCACTGAAATGTCATTTTTAGTTGTTGGTTTGATAACAATTTGCTTAACAACGAAAGTAAATTACGTGACTTACCAATTAGTGCTTTAGTAATATCAGAACGTAATTGCTATGAAGTGCCATGTACATTGTATTGTACAGTGTATTAGGCAGAACGAGTGATGTGGGAACCATCTGTCGCTCTATGATGTGAGCTTCAGTCTTCCGTTGAGAGGGTTGGAGATTGAAATAGAAGCATGAAGTGTTATTATCTGCTGCTCTTACTCTGCCTGATTAAAGTGGAAAATGATGATTGTTTGGATGTAATTGTTCTGATAAGGCTCTTTAAAGTGTTTGTGCACCTGTTTTTCTGCACATATATGTTTTAATTATACATGAACTTATAATCCTATGATGTGACCTATTTCGGGAAGTGTGTTAGAAAGGATAAGCGGATAGCGCCATATTTCACGACCTACACCAACCGCTTCTCTAAACGAGGATAGTAAAGTTCCGCTTTGTAAATTGTGGGAGAATCAGGACGTATATGAATTTGTTGTTGTAGGGCCTGCACATGAGAGATTAGTGCGATGACTTGCGGAGTTATTCTGTTGCGATATTGATTGATTTTATTTGTAGGAGATTCGCACTTGCCTTGTGCAAAGCATTGTAGACTTTTTGTTATTTGTGAGTTGACTAGGTGTTATAACAAGAGGATAAAGTAGGCAGCAGCTTGACAATTGGGAGGATATGTGTCTTTTATGCAAGCATCATGTAATTGTGTTGTGTGCACGTTTGGCATTGGTTCGTGACACGAGGACTAGCATGATCATGTTTCGTGACGTGTTCGTGTCTTTACGATTATGGTCTCGTTCTATTTTCGTATTTCCGTTTGAGATAATTTGATGTCATAACCTATTGTTCATGTAGATAAAGGAAGACAAGCTGCTCAATTTCATTCCACGAAGACAGAAGAAAGATAGACAGTATTCATTTTTTGTGTTCCGATGGGAAGGATCGGCTGGAGATGCAATACAGCTTTCAACCTGTAATTGGCCGAGGCACAAGCATCAACCACCACCTGTACCGAATGCACCTTCTAGTAGACGAACCTGTGCGGAGCACAGCGCATGTCTCAGAAGCGGGATATGTCATGAGCGAGAGACCGTGTTCCAGGGTTCGCGGGCCGGGCTTCAAAAATGTGGAGCCCGGGCTGCCCGGGCAGCGCGACTCTTTAAAGTTCTATAAAGTACTGCTGTCATATTGCGTTTCTCTCTCCTTGATAATATTTCTTTATGAAAAAATGTCTTGCTGCTCCACACCCTTTATCTTTATGATGATTTCTCTGATGGAGATATTTGCTTTTGGAAGATCTGGCTTTAGTTTGTGGACGTCTCTACCTAAGGTAGGCTCCGCCTAGGGACTGCACAATCACTTGAAAACACACAACGTGAGCCTGCTGAAATATCAACAGCTATCGAAGCCTAGCCGTTGCTAGAATCATGTGACTTTGGGATATGATTGTCAGTAGCAGCAAGACATGTGGAATTTCCCTTCACTACAAATTCTATTAACATTCGCTGTTTCTAGGCTTCGCTAGCTGTTGATATTTGAACAGGCTCACGTTGTGTGTTTTCAGCTGATTGCGCATTCCCTAGGTGGAGCCTACGCTTACTGCTAAAATCTTGTTGCAGGCATAACTTTAGGCTATATTATTGCTTGCCAGAGTAGAAGTATAGGACTGCTTCCAAATTGACGTGTTGCTTCTTGATTCTACCTGTAATTGATTGCTTCAACTGGCAATAAACTGACATTGTTTTGAGATCGCACAAAGTCTCATGTGTTTCCCGTATAGCGGCTGTATTACAAGTTTGAAGTAAAAAATGCAATAGTGAAGGAGAGGAGATCGCCGTTGAGGCTGTTCCCAACTTTATCCGCTATCGGTCAGACAGCCGCGTCGCCAGAAACAGATGTTTTGGGAGAGGGCGGAAGTTTTTCTGTGACGTAATTGCTATTGCGTAATAACGCAAGTGAAGCCGCATGTTATCACTAGATTTTACCATTATGCAGAATAATAATAATCTTTTCAAACTTCATGATGATTATTCAGAGCATCTTGATGAACAGCGTTTAGCTACTTCTGTTATAAATCTAGAGCAGTTTTAACAATAATCACTGAAGAATTAATCCAAATAGAATTATTTTCTGCTACTACCTCAATTTTCTCTTCCACAGAATGATTGTTTCCTATAGAATTACATGAATTACTCACAAGATAGATATTATAAAATACTTTCGTGATAGACGGTTGGTGATTCATGTCATGTTTTAGAAGTGTACTTGTGTCTGTGTTCTTGTTTTGACTGTTTCGTGTCTTGTGTGTCTTGTTGAAAGTAAATTTCTGTGGACTGTAGATTGTAGCAGAAGGTCTTCTTCTGCTTTGATGATCAGATAAACGACATGCTTCGATTCCGTTATAGGGATGCCGTTTGTATGTGCTACCTCATTATTCTGCCATTTCATGTCGTATAGAATGCTCACATCACATTCTGGTGATGGTTTTTTTCATCTGCCTTTCAGGAGCCTCCGGATTGCCCAGTCAGGCGTATGGCTATCGGTTTGGTGGTCGCCTAGGACCGCAGCTGGCTGGGGCCGATGACAGTCAATACGCTGGCTACAATGCCTTTCCTCCTTCGCGGTTTTACCGACAGGTTCGGAGTAACCGTTATCCGTATTTTCACCCAGTTCCAACCTCCAATCGCTACAAGATCCTCCGCGGCGGCGATGGCGAGGCTCAGTCGAAGCCTCGAGTCATCACAGTAGTGCAGTCGGGACCACGATCGCCCCGCAAAGTCATCAAAGTGCTGTTAAATCGACGAAGTGTGCAGCCGTACGAGCAACTTGTCCGTGACATCTCCACGCAGTTCGGTGCGAGCGGAGATCCTGCGGCAACCGCGAGTGCACCACGGGTACCAGATACTCGTCTGTTCACAGTGCGAGGCCGAGAGGTCCAAGGCATCAGTGACTTCTTCCGTGACGATGATATGTTCATCTGGGTGGGCACGGAACCCAATCTCAGCCTCCCTGAAGTGTCGGACATCCTCCATGACATCTTCCCCGACAAGGAATGGCATGTGAGGAGTCTGATGAAGGACTGGGAGAGACGTCTACGCCGTGCAGAACGGATGAGACGCCGGCATGAACAACTTCACGGTCCGACCAAGCGGCATCATCCCCGCCACGACTCCCATCCACCTTCCAACTCTCTCGCCTCCTTACATCTCGGTAAGTGTCTCTTCAATGAAAGGAAAATGTGAAATTAGAAGCTGTGATGTTCAAGTAAATAGGAATGAGCATCAAAACGTAACTTCAATTGTATTTATGATTCATAACAAAGATCTGTCGCAGTACATTGAATATCTAGAGAGAATGACAACCACAGAATTAGATATTTTGTTTATCTGCTTCCGTTTGCTAGAAGTGTGATTAATTCGAAATTGACGGCACATCGAGGAACCTATTAAGAGGGCAAAAAGGAATTCCTAATACCTTACAGAGATAGGCAAAAAAGTCGTGCGTCGCTTGCAGATTAATATGAGTTCCAGCAAAGTGCTTCGATTGCCAAAATTCCTTCAGATTCGAAGACTTCAGATCATTGCGCACAAGTTTTCTCCATAATGTTGGCCCTTCCGATCATTGTTAAAAAAAGTAGCAGGCGTACGAAAATTAGTTCACTTGATGATCCTCTCCTCGGCATTTCTCACTGTATAGTGCATACATTGAATCGAATGTTGCCAGACAGCGATGTGTGTTTTGGTGTGTGCGAAGTGATATCACAGCACGCACGCATCTCTCACTGACTCTGGTGTCCTCTGCTGACAGCTTATTGTTTGCCGTTTCCAATAGCAAGCGATACACGAATTATCCATTCGAGAAGGAGCAAGTTGTCTAATTCTGTGATGTGCCATTTCGATATTAAGGTTAGATACAATTCTTCCTTTCTAGGAAACCGAAGCCCGCGCAGATGAATCTAATTCTGTGATGACAACACTTAAGTCAATAAAAGACACCAACACCCTTGATTCCCCGATATTTTATTGACTTAATAGTTGTCATTTTTAGATGTACTGCGACAGACCTTTGTTATCAATCTACTGTGTGACGTAGTCCAATGACATGCTGATGCTGTCTCGCTGCAATATGAATGCTGGTAGCATTCTGTCGATAATAATTAGACAATAAGCTGTCGACATCACTCAGAGATGACTTCTGTCTTCACTTGCATTCCTTTTGAACCGTCAGCGTGGCCTAGTGAAGAAGGTGCGAGCTCGTCTCCACCACGGACTTCGGTTCGATTCCTGGGTCAGGCGAGTGTGGTCGGCGTGGCCTAGTGAAGAAGGTGCGTGCTCGTCTCCACCACGGACTTCGGTTCGATTCCTGGGTCAGGCGAGTGTGGTCGGCGTGGCCTAGTGAAGAAGGTACGTGCTCGTCTCCACCGTGGACTTCGGTTCGATTCCTGGGTCGGGAGATTGCGGTCAGCGTGGCCTAGTGAAGAAGGTGCGAGCTCGTCTCCACCGCGGACTTCGGTTCGATTCCTGGGTCAGGCGAGTGTGGTCGGCGTGGCCTAGTGAAGAAGGTGCGAGCTCGTCTCCACCGCAGACTTCGGTTCGATTCCTGGGTCAGTCGAGTGCGGTCGGCGTGGCCTAGTGAAGAAGGTGCGAGCTCGTCTCCACCGCGGACTTCGGTTCGATTCCTGGGTCAGGCGAGTGCGGTCAGCGTGGCCTAGTGAAGAAGGTGCGAGCTCGTCTCCACCGCGGACTTCGGTTCGATTCCTGGGTCAGGCGAGTGCGGTCAGCGTGGCCTAGTGAAGAAGGTACGTGCTCGTCTCCACCGTGGACTTCGGTTCGATTCCTACGTCAGGCGAGTGCGGTCAGCGTGGCCTAGTGAAGAAGGTGCGAGCTCGTCTCCACCGCGGACTTCGGTTCGATTCCTGGGTCAGGCGAGTGCGGTCGGCGTGGCCTAGTGAAGAAGGTGCGAGCTCGTCTCCACCACGGACTTCGGTTCGATTCCTGGGTCAGGCGAGTGCGGTCGGCGTGGCCTAGTGAAGAAGGTACGAGCTCGTCTCCACCACGGACTTCGGTTCGATTCCTGTGTCAGGCGAGTGCGGTCGGCGTGGCCTAGTGAAGAAGGTGCGACCTCGTCTATACCGCGGACTTCGGTTCGATTCCTGGGTCAGGCGAGTGTGGTCGGGGAATCAAGGGTGTTGGTGTCTTGTATTGACTTAATAGTTGTAATTCTCTTTAGACATTTAGGGTTTTATAGAAGAATGAATGAAATGACCTGTAGATTATCTACTTTTCCGTAAATTGAACTGTATCAAAATTCTAGACTATATATCGAATTCCATTGATTTGGCAAATATCTTCAAAATTGTCACTTTTACTTCTTGAGAGTGTCATAGTTACTCAAAACAAGCGAATGTTATAGTTTCACAGCAGCACAGACGTGAGCTTAGATGTTTGTTTAAATTTACATGATGAATTAACTGACTCACATGAAGCACATGGTTGTGTGTATTACAACAGCAGAGAGATGATGTGGGATGATCATTGATCAGTCCGAAGACAGACTGTTTCAATTTGGTCAGGATAGGTTACTTTGAAAGGCAGATTTGTTGACTGATTCTGATCGGAAAATGTTAGTTACAAGTCCAACAGTTGAACAACTTCAATAGATTTATACATAGAATAGAGTACTGCACAAATGCAGTACAATTGGGGAATGGGGCGTTTTATTGGTCTCCGAAATCCAATTGAGGCGAATTGGACGGCCTGGTGACCTGCTTGTGCACAATTCTCACTCACAGCTTCATCATCAAAGCAGGAGCTAGTAATACTTAAGCACAAAAGTAATCGGATCACAATCACTGTGAGAGCAAGATCTCGCTGTTATATTTTCCATCAATATCTTGCAAGAAGTGTATTGAACAATACTATTTGATTTTCATGGACATTTTGTCTCTTAAAACCTTTTTCTATTCATTTTTCTAGCCGTAATGCAATGAAGTGTAACTATGAGTTGATTCTGAGATGTGTTCAGTACACACAGCACATGAAAGTCTGTAAAACGATGAATTACTGTCGTGTAATACTATGAGGAATGTCAAGCATCTGTAATTAATCTGGTGATGATGAGATAGTGTGCAATACTTGATGAGATGAGAATCCATCCGTCTTTATATCACATCACAGTCGCTAGAGAACGCTTTCCTATTCTTCCTGTGTGCATTTCAGTTGATGATTGTTTATTCCGGAAGATGCTGGAATTTCAGCTGGACCTGCTAATGTGTGAAATTCTATTCTTGCTCAACATGGATCGTTTTTACAGACCCGTTCAAAAGATTTTGCGCCATATATCAATGGCGCATGAAATGCTATATTATTGCTTGATTATCAACCACTCCTACATTGTATTCATCCCTACTTGAAGAAATTTTATTTCATGATACTTTTTCCATCAATACGAGAGTGCATAATTCATCGAACCTATGGAAATGGCACAAAAACCAAAATTATTCGGAAAAGTCGGTCGTCCAAAAGTTTTTGCGCCTTTATACTATCGGCTGTAAATGAAGAAAATAGTCAACATAATGAAGGAAACTATCTTCGTGATGCTTACAGAAGTTATATAGGATAGTCTTTCTCGAGTTAATATTTCGTATGACCTTTTGCATTCAATCTCTTTTGGATCGAATTCTTTCTCGCGGGATGTTGTTTCATTCTTCAGCAGCTACTTTCCAGAGGTCTTTCCGTGTCACTGGAAGACATTCTCGATAATAGAGAGGTCTGGACTTTGAGCTGGCCATGACTGCCTTTTCTGTCATCCCATTGTTTTACAGTTTAACAACTGAACTGCGTTTTTCAATTGAAATTCGTGGCATTTTAATGCTTTGCAAGTCAGTGAACGTGATTGTTCTACTCTATGGTCGTATTTCAGACAAATTGGTGATAAGGATATGCGGTTAAGAAAGCTCTTTTAAATTCAATAATCGTTCTAGGCGCAAAGATTTCTGAACGACCTTAAATTTTTGAAAAGCTGACTGAATGTGTCAGATATCAGTGGCATTTTCAATGTCGCCTGATATCAAAATTGACAGGCTTTCTATGCAACATAAGAATTCAGACTAACGCAAGTTTTGTTGAGCAACAAGTCAAGAGTTCGAAACTTTCTACGTCTTCAGAGACGGCCGAAAAACGTATGTATAAGTCTGCATATGCCTTCAAATGGGAAAATGCATGCACTAAGTTTGCATTAACGACACCTGTTCACTTACCGGTAATCACTTTGGAAGTTATGAAAGTTATACTAATCTTTCTCTTTTGTAACGTAGTTGGCAAAACGACGGGAGATCATGTTGATAACGTGCAGAGTAAAAAGTTAGCTGACCTTTGTTTTACAGTAGAAGTTCTATTAATAAAGCTACGTTTCTATATCTAGTCTGGTCGCGATTTAGAAGCTTAACATTATTAATAGAACCTCTGTAACATTTTTTCTGTATGAAGTAATTTGTAACGAAGTATTGTTCCTTGAATTTGTCTTATATCTTAAAATGTTGTCGATGTGAGGACGAACTGACAGCTAAGAAGGTTCATCGTAAACAGTAGAAATGATGAAATAGGAACTAGTTCATCCACACGACTTCGCTATGATTCATTCCAAATTGAAATACATCTGTCATTATCAAAGCTGAAAAGATATGTGCCCATAGTGGACCGCTATTGCTTTTGAAGCTGGGACATTTCCATAACGACGTCTAAATGTTTTATAATTTTAATAAACTTATAATTAATAAGACTTAAGGTTTGTCCTTAAGAGGACAGGTGGTGCGTTCCCACCGGCAGACATTAAACGTTCAAGGCGCGTCAAACTTTTGACTATCCTAGGACTACATTTTAGAGCCAAACTTGACGAGATCGGTGTGGAGGACCTTCCCACTAGTCCATTTTTCAATCAGCGCTTCTAAAGCGGGGCTGAACCTTACCCCTAATGGTCCTTTGACTTGTGATCCTCGACAAATGCATGAATGCATGAAGGTCTTTAAGCACAAAGACTTGACGGATCTGATTGCGTGCCGGGCGGACCTTCCCGGGGGTCCAAAACATAGCGCTATACGGGCTGGACTTCACCCTTAAGTGTACGAGATCATACAAGGCCGCTTAACAAGTGATCTCTTTGGTCAAAGTTTCTGGCTCGATTGATTAGGAACTTATATATAAATAGACACTTAGTAATCACCATGTCAACCCCATGGAGACCAGTAACCGACACAGTCCATTCATCACACTAGGGCAGTAAGCGATAAAAAAACAACGTTAAAACAAATAAAACAATAGCCAGTCGTCAGCAGGTACCCGCCTGGTCGCGTTTCGGCCCCTCTACCTGAACGCTCAAGCCCAGGCGGGCGGGGCCCCGCATAAACTTATATGCGGCTGGCATTCTAAAATCTTGTTCGACGAGCGAACATATGAACTGATGAGATATTGTTGCGACTAAGTGTGAAGGACTGTGATTCTCACCTTCCACACAAAGAAACGATTGCACTAGTTCAAGTTCTAAGGGACTTTGTTACATGCAAATATGTTAAATGTTTGCCAACGAGGTCTACATTGGGAGGAGGCAATATACATGTACATTCACTGCAACTGTAAATCCCGTCTAAGATACTACACAGCATCTGCAACTGACAAGAAATTTCATGTTTCAATTGTTCAAGAATTTCAACCTGCTGAGGCGAACTGGCCCTCATCGCCCTTCGGACTTTTACTTTGTCTTGATGGTGTGATTATCCTTAATGTTGTGGTCTTTGTGGCACAGTGGTTAAGTGCTTGGCCCAGTGATCTTCTCAACGCACCACATTAAAGTCTGACTTTGTCAGCCCCGTCCAAGCAGCAAGTATGGGGAATAGTGACGGTAAACCATTCATTTCATCATCATCACATGTTGACTCTCATTTCATCATCTGTTGCCGGACTTCGGACGCTTTCTATTGACCAATAAAGTTGCTGAATTGACTTTTTACGTTAATTCATAATTAGCCTTATTATTGACCTTGCGAGCATTATTAAATTATGGCTGCTTGCATTCTGTCTAGAAACATGGAGCTGCGCTTCAATTTGATTCCTCTTATGTAAGTCTTGAAAATAGATAGAAGTTAAATGAAGTATTTGATGAAATTTTATCAGCCCCACTCGGATATGAAGCTATCATACAACACTCAGTTGAGAGCAGGCACTTGCATTTGAAAAATATCAGTGATGAAACTGATCAGTCACAGATTGACATAACTAGCTGAAAATGACCAGAAGCTGTGAAGGTTGCTTCCAACTCATTGTGGAAGTGTTTCTCTAAGATTCAGAAATGAATTCTTTATACAGCGACGACCGTTTTATTTTTACTTCGAGCACAACGCGAGAAAATCAAGTTTGAGTAGTATTTCTGAAATATGAGTCCATGAATCATGTCATGATCGTCTGCTATAACATCCAACGAATAGCGAGTTGACTGGATTGAAATTAAAATGTTATGTAAATACTACTCATTGCGCATTCTTAGAGGACATACAATTCCAAATTCAATATGATTCATTATCATTATAATTTATGAGCTACTTTCCATGCACAAATCAATCTCTTCGATCTCTTTTTTGTACTCATAAATAACTTCTCAGTGCACACCGCTGTTAGGTATCGTACGCAGCATAAATTTCAAGAAAAGAAGACATCCGTCAAAGTTGATGATTTCAAGTTTTTAATTGCTCTGCGGCATAAAGATGAGCGAGTAGGAATAGCACCATTAGATAGTTCACACACAGAATTTGTAGTACCGCGAGTTTGATGAGATTCGGAGCAGTACTTCAGAAGTTACGGAGGAGGATGAATCAGTCCCAAGATATCAATACGCGGCATGGATCAGGTTGGATAGATCCATATTAAGTTCATCGCCTAGAAATGGCGATCCTTGAGCTGATTAAATAACTAGATCACTGACTTAGACAGGTCGTCTCTTCTTCCGTTTGACTAGAAGGGAAGCATTCGAACATGTAACGTAAATGAAATGGCACAATCTGCTGACTAAATACCATAGCAATCGAACAATGAGCAGCCAGTTCAACATTAAACACGCCAAATTGTGCTAATTTTCAGTGACTGTTATCAACCGGATCACACAGCAAAGAGACACAGTCGATGCCAAGTTCTACAGAGAAGTTTGTGAACGTTTTTTCATGCGCCTGCCAACTTTTTTTAAAAATGATCGGAGGGCCCAGCATCATCGAGAAAACTTTTGCGCAATGATCTGAATTCTTCGAATCTGAAGGAGTCGTTGCGATCGGAGCATTTTGAAGGAATTCAGAGCAATCCGCAAGCGACGCACAACTACTTTTCCTATATTTCTGAGGCATTAGAAATTTATTTTCGCCCACTTAGCAAGTTCCTGCATGTGCCATCTGTTTGAATCAGTTTGCACTTCTAGGAAGGTGACACTCCCAAACAATCTAATTCTGTGAACACGATAAACGATTTTCTTAATGCTTTGAAACGGAATCCGCAATCTCAATTCTTGGGGCTTCTGTATATTGTAAAGCAAATATCAAGGAAGCGATGTGAAGTCGTGGATCAACTTTTGCCTGATGACGATTTGCACATACTAGAATTGTGTCAATTTACGATCAGTAAGCTGCAAGTTCATTCAGTTTCTCATCTTCTACCAAACATGTTGTGGTCTTGATTAAAAGGAATTGATTAGAAGCGTTATTTAGTACCAATCATAACATGAATTCAATAACTGCCTGTCTACAGAAGTGTAATCTCATGATCAATTTCATAGTTGTTACTTTAGCTGATCAAAAAATTGTTGATACTTTGATACATGTATGACTGATCTTTCAGATATTTTACTCTACTTCTTTCTATCGTGTCAATGGTTTCATCACTTGGCGATGGAAGTGTCTTTGAAACAGTAGTCATCTTTCTATAACAACATTCAAGAACACATTTGTCAATTATCAGGAAGTTTATTGAAAGTTGTAAACCCGTTTCCCAAACCTGAGGGTTCCACTGTTTATAAACAATTTTTTGAATGCACATTGACATAATTGACGTGTGTCAAGTGTCGACATACCTTCTACTCCACACAGGCGGCGTCAGCAAGCTTTGCCATGTCCTTTCTGTTTGCAGAGCGTGTTTCTGCCGTTCACAACTCACATACAGTAGAATTAGTATGTTAGAGATTATCGAAAGTGGTGAAGTGTGCAAATACAAAACGCTGGGCGGTCGCCGTCATTGCTGCTGTTATAATGTCAATGACAAAGTCAATTTCAAACTCTCATGACTTTTCTAATTGATTTGGAACGATATCATTCGCGTTGATGGTGACCATTATGACATCGTTGATGCAAAGATAAGTACAGCAATAGATAATGTGCTCGAGAAACACTTGATGCGCAACAACTGAAATCCTTGGATCATTTGAAACATTTATTACAGTTTGAGTGGCTAGCGATCACAGATCGCGGAATGTTACTCATGAAGAACGTCATCAATGATTTGTAACAGAATTGTATAAACGTAATGTTTTGTGTTCTGAGAAAAGAATTTATTCTATTCATGTAGTAGCTGAACCTCCTAAAAGCTGACAAACGCCTGTTGCCATGGAAAACATTTTTTGGCGTCTTTCGTACCAACAGAGTTGACCATTCTCAAGTGCCATGAAAGTGCTGCTGAAATTAAAGCCTTCATTTCATCATTGATGGCGTTCGTATCTGGAATCCAACTTGAGTGCAGGGAAGCGGAGTCCTATCATTTTGATTGGACTCCGACTCCGGGTGGCAAGAATATAAAGCCAAGTTTTTAGAAAAATAGCTGGTAACCTATATCATAGATCATTATAGGCTTACATGAGCCTGATTATAGTGATCATTGTTGCATCAAATTAATCATTTTCTATGAAAGTTTGCCAACTTTGCACATCACTTGTGCTTCACACGGTTTTTGTACAGACTCCGACTCCGACTCCGCGAAATCATTCTCGGCGATATGCTGCCATAGTTTGAGACCTATTCTAACGGGATTCATCTCAAAACAGTAGGAACTCTATCTGCTCTCATCGTTCTATTGCTTACTTCCCCGTTTTTCGTCCCTGTTGAACGGGGTCAGACGGTTACTGCCTTCTGATGGCGCGCCTCCACTCCTGTCGATCGTAGACCATTGCTGGATTCAAGTTCAGAGCGTGAAGATCCTCAGAGACGACTTGCGACCTTTTTTTCCTTCTACATTCGACCTCCAACTGGATAGATATTTTCGTCCAGTCATTCTCATTTCTTCTCAGAATGTGGCCACAACACCAGAAATACATTCCAGGTTCATCGTCTTTCTTAGGTCTTCACTCCTGTGTCCATCGGCCAGCCTCACACCGCTCATTCGTTTCTCCATTGCCTTTTCTGTTCTTTCTATCTTCATGATCTGATCATCTCTCTGCTACATCCTCGTATAAATTGTAAGAACAATATTGACTAAGCAGGGTTGTTGATGATTAATGGATTATACGACTTTACTTGTTATAACTAACACTAGCATTAACTTGTTCTAAATTCGTCAATCAAATGTAACTTAAAGTGCCTGTTTGTCATTTAGGAATGTCAATTTGATGTTTCGCAGCATTTTAAGATTTAAATTCATTCATGTATATTTCACTGAAAATTGCTAAAAATATACGTAGTGTCTGATCCTATTGATTATGATTCTCCAAGTTAGTTTTGCTGCTCAAATAATGAAGTCGAAATTCTGCGATAATGCATTTATTGTAAAGGTGACAGCGCTTTGATTAATCACAACTACGATCCACTTAATATTAGGAGAGGTCATGATTATCAGTGGAAAGTGAAGTAAATTTAGAAAGAGTTAATGAAATGTGAGTGCCTTGCATCGGATCGAAGCATTTGATAGCCGCAGTAATAAACTTATATTTTTAATGCTTCATGCTCGTCGATGTTGTCGGAGATTTCGAGTGTTCACCTTGTGAGATAGTGTTAGTCGCGAGTAGATGCATGTCGCATTACAGCGGCTTCTCATCGATGTTGTCGGAAATTTCGAGTGTTCACCTTGTGAGATAGTGTTAGTCGCGAGTAGATGCATGTCGCATTACGGCGGCCTCTCATCGATGTTGTCGGAGATTTCGAGTGTTTACCTTGTGAGATAGTGTTAGTCGCGAGTAGATGCATGTCGCATTACGGCGGCCTCTCATCGATGTTGTCGGAGATTTCGAGTGTTTACCTTGTGAGATAGTGTTAGTCGCGAGTAGATGCATGTCGCATTACAGCGGCTTCTCATCGATGTTGTCGGAGATTTCGAGTGTTTACCTTGTGAGATAGTGTTAGTCGCGAGTAGATGCATGTCGCATTACGGCGGCCTCTCATCGATGTTGTCGGAGATTTCGAGTGTTCACCTTGTGAGATAGTGTTAGTCGCGAGTAGATGCATGTCGCATTACAGCGGCCTCTCATCGATGTTGTCGGAAATTTCGAGTGTTTACCTTGTGAGATAGTGTTAGTCGCGAGTAGATGCATGTCGCATTACAGCGGCCTCTCATCGATGTTGTCGGAAATTTCGAGTGTTCACCTTGTGAGATAGTGTTAGTCACGGGTAGATGCATGTCGCATTACAGCGGCCTCTCATCGATGTTGTCGGAGATTTCGAGTGTTTACCTTGTGAGATAGTGTTAGTCGCGAGTAGATGCATGTCGCATTACAGCGGCTTCTCATCGATGTTGTCGGAGATTTCGAGTGTTCACCTTGTGAGATAGTGTTAGTCGCGAGTAGATGCATGTCGCATTACAGCGGCCTCTCATCGATGTTGTCGGAGATTTCGAGTGTTTACCTTGTGAGATAGTGTTAGTCGCGAGTAGATGCATGTCGCATTACAGCGGCTTCTCATCGATGTTGTCGGAGATTTCGAGTGTTCACCTTGTGAGATAGTGTTAGTCACGGGTAGATGCATGTCGCATTACAGCGGCTTCTCATCGATGTTGTCGGAGATTTCGAGTGTTCACCTTGTGAGATAGTGTTAGTCGCGAGTAGATGCATGTCGCATTACAGCGGCCTCTCATCGATGTTGTCGGAGATTTCGAGTGTTCACCTTGTGAGATAGTGTTAGTCGCGAGTAGATGCATGTCGCATTACAGCGGCCTCTCATCGATGTTGTCGGAAATTTCGAGTGTTCACCTTGTGAGATAGTGTTAGTCGCGAGTAGATGCATGTCGCATTACAGCGGCTTCTCATCGATGTTGTCGGAGATTTCGAGTGTTCACCTTGTGAGATAGTGTTAGTCACGGGTAGATGCATGTCGCATTACAGCGGCCTCTCATCGATGTTGTCGGAGATTTCGAGTGTTCACCTTGTGAGATAGTGTTAGTCACGGGTAGATGCATGTCGCATTACAGCAGCCTCTCATCGTTTGTTGATAAAGTGTCAAGATTTGAAAAGATAGTTTGATAGAATCTTCGATTTATGCAGCGCGAAGCTCTCTGAGCGAATATCTGTGGTTGAAGTCGCTTAATTGACATAGGCCTATTCGTATTCAACTCATGCAAATTTTGTTATCAGAGTCTGCACCTTTGCTTCATAAACTTAAATTAAATGCATATTCACGCTTTAGCTGATTCACGTGATTATGAGAAGGCATGTTACACTTCACGGATGGAGGAAATAAAACAAATACTTTTGCAAATACTTCTTGGACATGAAAATGAATTCAGGGTGTATTATTGCGAGAATTTGTGTAAAGTGTGTCTCTGAAGCCCCTTGTATTCTCTGAAAGTGTATTCACAGTCTTCCATCTGCTCAGAGATTGGAAAGATTGATTGAAGGACATCGGAAAAGATGTAATAGTGCGAATCAATCGATCTCCGCTGTTAAATTTAGCAATCAGTTTATTTCAATGAATTGTCAATAATCATTAGACTAAAATGAAGATTTTGATTAAGGGAATATCATCTAATGTTCTGCAATCAGTTTCCCCAACTCACTGATTGAATGTTCTCCGAAATTGATGATTCATATTATTGACACAGCCAGTGACTTGACGAAATGTCGACTCGATCGACTCGTCGCTGTGATTGTCACTGCCATTGACAATGATCATTTATGATTACATGCATGTGTGCACTCTTAATAGTTTGTTATGCATGTTCATTCCGATTGCATCAAAATACATGTAGTATTGGTGTCATACATGTATAAGGTTCTCGGTGTCCTACATACGACGTCCTCATGGTGTCTTACACAAGACGTCCTGACGGTGTCCTACATACGACGTCCTCATGGTGTCTTAGACAAGACGTCCTGACGGTGTCCTACAGACGACGTCCTCCTGTTGTCTTACACAAGACGTCCTGACGGTGTCCTACAGACGACGTCCTCATGGTGTCTTACACAAGACGTCCTGACGGTGTCCTACATGCGACGTCCTCATGGTGTCTTACACAAGACGTCCTGACGGTGTCCTACATGCGACGTCCTCATGTTGTCTCACACAAGACGTCCTGACGGTGTCCTACATGCGACGTCCTCATGTTGTCTCACACAAGACGTCCTGACGGTGTCCTGTATGCGGCGTTCTCATGTTGTCTCACACAAGACGTCCTGACGGTGTCCTACATGCGACGTCCTCATGTTGTCTTACTCAAGACGTCCTGACGGTGTCCTACATGCGACGTCCTCATGGTGTCTTAGACAAGACGTCCTGACGGTGTCCTACATACGACGTCCTCATGGTGTCTTACACAAGACGTCCTGACGGTGTCCTACATGCGACGTCCTCATGGTGTCTTACACAAGACGTCCTGACGGAGTCCTACATGCGACGTTCTCATGTTGTTTTACTCAAGACGTCCTGACGGTGTCCTACATGCGACGTCCTCATGTTGTTTTACTCAAGACGTCCTGACGGTGTCCTACATACGACGTCCTCATGGTGTCTTAGACAATACGTCCTGACGGTGTCCTGCATACGACGTCCTTTCAAAGGCTGGTCATTGCACATTCAACAGCACTCTCGCATATAAACATTAGCATAGAAAGTTCTATTTCAACTGTAGAAGCAGACTTAATCAACATTGCTTTTCATTTCAGCATCAAGTGAGGATGATAAGCGAGATTCTGGGTTCGACGAAAGTGAACCGCATTTGCATGTTTCCGAAGAGGAGACGGGACGATCGACGTACCGTGGTCTACAGACAGAACTGCCTCCTTTGCGGCCCGATCCGGAACAGAAAACGGACACGTCACGGCGAAGAGCGTCCGATGAAGAGCGACGGCGTCATGGCCTTCCTCTCCTACGTCAGACAGGACAGTCAAAAGACATACGACGCCAGCTTCAGCAAGTAAGGAGAAACTACCACCTCTCCCGAGTCAATTGAACTTATGAGTAAAAATTGAATCTATAAGAATGCAATTTGAAATTAATACTTCCATTGTGGTTTCCCACACTTAGACCCAGTCCATTTCGTAGCTTATCTCAGCAATAAGTCACTTAGTTGGTCTCGTGTTCCCTGCTTTCAGAAGTGGGTGGCTGTCTTCTCTTCTCAACATGCGACCAATCTGCAGCCACTCCTTTTCATCCAGCGGCCTCCATCAACCCCTTCATCCATTTACTCATCAGTGTTCCTTCTGTCGTCTTTTGTTCTTCGAAGGACACCCTCTTCTGTAGATCTTATGTTCCCTTGGTCTCTGAGCCGTGAATTGAGAGCATTCGTCAAATAATAAAATCATCAAAGCTGCTGGAAATAATGATGATGCCATTTAAGAAAAAATAAGTCCGGGTTGCAGACTCCTTTGTTCAATTAACTCTGGAAAAGTAATAGTTTAAGGTAAGGAGTGTCTTATTGATAGTTTCACTTTCTTGCAGGATAAGTTTGAACGTCGAGCGCTCCGTCGGCAGCAAGCTCTTGAGATGGAAAGGAAACGGCAGAAACAGCAAAAACAAGCCGAAGAAGATCAACAAGAGGCAGAAGCTAAAATACGTCAGAGACGAAAAGAAATGAAGGAAGCAAGAGAAAGAGAAGCTCAGGAGAGGGAAGCAAATGAAGCTAGAGAAGCAAGGGAAAGACAAATTAAGGAAGCGAAGGAGCGGCAAGCAAGAGAGGAGAAAGAAAGACAAGCAAGAGAATTGAAGGAAAAGCAAGAAAGAGAAGCGAAGGAAAGACAGGCAAGAGAAGAGAAAGACAAACAAGAAAGAGAAGCGAAAGAGAGAGAAAGACAAGAACGGGAAGCTAAAGAGAAAGAGTTGATTGAGACAGAATTGCGAGAAGCAAGAGAAAAGGAAGCTCGGGAGGCGATTGAGCGGGTAAATCTGGGACAGCAAGAACTCGGCAACGCAGAAGATGACGTATCAGAAAATGTCCCAGAGAAGGAAATAGAAGAGAAAGCCTTTGAAGATAACGAAACCAAAGTGGAAGACAAGTAAGCCATTTTGATCATTTGTAGGAGTCAACGATCTGCTCGATAGTTGATTAGTATTCTTTACTAAGCACTTTCTCATTCTGATGCAGATATTTCAAATCTATGTAATTAGCCTTCATTTTTTATGATTTCCTCAGTCTTTGTGAGATTTAAGGATCCTTGCCCTGGGTTTTCAAGATCCAGTCGTCACCGGTTTATGAACAGTCTCTTGGCAAGCCCGCCCAAAGTGCTATCGCACTCACTTTCATGTCTGGTGACTGGAATAATCTCCTGTCCGGGCTATTTAGCCCCATGCATGCACATACGCCCGTATTACATTCCTACTGTATGGTTTTCCTGTGTTTTGTAATCTGTCAGGATATTTGCAATCCCAAATTATGCGTGTAGAGCGCCGAGCAGCTCGCATCATTGGTGAAGGTATTCAGCCTCAGTTTTCCTCTGCTCCTGATAGTGTTCGAAGCTAATGCGTCAGGTGTTGACTACAGAGGATCAGCCTCTAAGTGAACTATTTCTTCCGCACGAAGGAATTCTTGACCTTTACGTCCATCAAGTGCCCAAAAGAAACGTTTTAGCTCATCTTTCACTAGATTTTGTTAATAGTTTTTATAATGCCCATTTTATTAATTGTAATGTGCTTACTTTCATGTTAGCCAATAAAGAATATTCCATTCTATTGCTAAAACTTTGCCATAACACTAAGAATTTGTGGTGGTGTTTGCGTTATATAACCTCTAAAAATGTCTATTGTTTAGGATCCTATCCATCCGTCCAGCATGCTGTGAGGAGTTATGTTTTCTGATGGAGTTTTCAGATCAAGAAAATGCAATTATGAAGTGCTGCTGATATTCAACGACGTTCTCTAGGATTTTGGAGGTTATCTGACTTACATATCATTAAGAAAAGTCGTTGACTCTCTTGTCTATAGAATGTTCGCAGCATTAATGATCAGTTGACATATCTCGCGTTCAGGACCTCACCGGACACCGATATTCCCATTAACATGCTGCTTAGAGATGATGCCACTTAAAGAAAATCATGTGAAGATTGTCGTGATGTTTCATGGTAACAACACGCTTCTCGTTCACTTCACCTTCAGCACATCAACCTGCAAAATGTTCTCAGACTGTATAAACGCTTTCTAAAGACTGCTGTTGAAATATGAAGCAGCGAGGTATAGTGGAAGTGCTCCTGAGTTGACTGAGTAGAATTTTGTTTACCTTTCACTTGAAACCGCATCGACACGAAAGCAGCACCGCATTGATCTGACCGTCGTTAGGAGGATTTTTTTCTCACGCAAACTGCATCAGTGAAATTGAATTCCATGCAATTCAGTCCTGTACAAAGGAAAATATTTGAGTTTTAGCGGAGGAAATGCCTTGTGCTCATTTCTCGCTTAATTACTCGGCTTAAACAAAGTTATTAGATCCTGAAAATGAAATGGGTTGAAGCCAATGCATTTACGCGTCTACTTTTCTACCGATTTCCTTTCGGTAGTGAGCAAAACGCAGAAAAATGGCTGTTTCCATCTGAGAAGGTAGAATTATGCGGTTAAGAGAGAATTTGTTCTGTGCGAGAATACGTGACTGCCCTCCAGCAGATCACACGAATTATCCTTCCATTTCACTCATTTAGTTGTCGAGTAGGGAGAGAGAAATTCTTGGCACGTCATTTGGTATCAAGTAGACTCTCAGTTCATATTGCTGAGAGTTCCTCGAAACTGCGGCACAATAACACGACGCCGTGTAGTCTCCGTCTGTCCGTCATTTGGTATCAAGTAGACTCTCAGTTCATATTGGTGAGAGTTCCTCGAAACTGCGGCTCAATAACACGACGCCGTGTAGTCTCCGTCTGTCCGTCATTTGGTATCAAGTAGACTCTCAGCTCATATTGCTGAGAGTTCCTCGAAACTGCGGCACAATATCACGACGCCGTGTAGTCTCCGTCTGTCCGTCATTTGGTATCAAGTAGACTCTCAGTTCATATTGCTGAGAGTTCCTCGAAACTGCGGCACAATAACACGACGCCGTGTAGTCTCCGTCTGTCCGTCATTTGGTATCAAGTAGACTCTCAGCTCATATTGCTGAGAATTCCTCGAAACTGCGGCACAATAACACGACGCCGTGTAGTCTCCGTCTGTACGTCATTTGGTATCAAGTAGACTCTCAGTTCATATTGCTGAGAATTCCTCGAAACTGCGGCACAATATCACGACGCCGTGTAGTCTCCGTCTGTCCGTTGTTCATGTGACATAGAATTCGCTTCATTGAAGGTCTGATTCCTTCAAGTTGACTGGTTTGTAGTGAATATCGTATCTGCTGTGCAAACGACGCAGTTCGACGCCAGCGCGCCAGGGGTCTGTTGCACGAAATTTTATCTTTCAATAATATTTACTGATAAACAAGAATAGATAATTTTATGGATGAATTTATTAGATAACAATAATTTTCGAATAGAATTTTATGAGCTAATGAAATTTCATTACCTCGTATTCTATCAGTTGTGCTCATTCATTTTATGAGCTATTGAGACTTGTGATTTTGTCTGATAAATATAGAAACAATTAACTGGTTGATCAATCTGAGAAGATAGTTAACACTCAAATATAAGTCATTTATGCAACTAGAATTGAACTGCTTGCTAGCAAAGTTTCATGCGATACATCCTTGGTCAACCCATAATAGGATCAAAGCGAAAATGTACGTTCCAGGGAGATATAAATGTCTGCGCATTACACACAGCTTCGTCGAAGGAAATTTTATGACTCTTTGAGGAATAAACCTCAGCTAGACGTCACCTATATTTATTAATTAAGACAGCACTACTCGTTGGTATCCAATCAGGAAATTTGACTGCCGATAGGGCGCAGAAATAGCTTCCTTATTGCAATCCTTGATAGCTGTAGATTCCCACGAATATCTTAATGATTCATTCATAATGAATGAGGGACGCGTTATAAACTGGATTCCACTTTGTTTAGTAGAGGCTTCCGAATTATTCCTCAGATAGAAGATTCCATTTTTTTGTTGGATGGATTGGAAAAATTGAATCTTCTATTTGTGTAAAGATTGGAGAAGCCTCTACTTAACATACAGTACATTCAATTCCCTATGTTTTAAAGAATTCTAGTTTGTGCTGACCTTCATCCCTTTCTATTGTATATGTTGCCCTGACAGCGATCAATCGCAAGTAGTGAATACCAATATTAGTAAAAATTTCTATTTAGTGAAAAGCTTATCTGAAGCATTTGTATAAGCCAACCGCATTTTATGATTGATTTCATGCAGATAATCTTAAGATGTAAACCTAATGGAATTTGATGCATTTTCAACTCCTTTATAAGGGCATACTTGAAAATATCAGGATATACAGGATCAGCTATGATGTAAACCTTCTATTTTCGGTATTTGAGCCGATGAAAAGCTTATCATTGTGCAATATGTGTGTCAAGCCTCCTGCTGATGACCATCTTGTATTGTTGATCGCTCACGTAATGCTGAAATCACAGTGATGCTGCTGTCTACCTCCTGCCTACTTATTTTCATGGTTATTCTCTGCTAAGTTTTTCAGCACTTTTCGATTGAGTGATAAGAGTTTGCAGTAAATAAAGTAGATGTGACTTGCACGTGATGTAGGGCCCATTATCGTACATACTTTGACCACGCTGTGGGGTTATTCACAGCCTTCATCTCTTCAAAAATACAGAGAATAGAATATTTTCATGATTTTAGTCTGCTCATTTACGTCTATTTCTGTCGCAACCAAGTAACTGACGTTTTCAAGCAAATAGTCATTTTAAGTTGGTCAAAGTCTCTGGCGCTTTAGTTATTTTGATAGCGTAATATGTTTATATTTCAGATAATCACTTTTTTGACAACATTTTGTGTGTAAAACGATTTATTGATAGGGAGCCTTGTATTCAAGGCAGAATTGTTAGGGATGCCGAGGCCCCTTTCTCTCTGATGTCGGCGACAATGCGCTCTCATCAACAGTAAGGTATAGAAGTGCATGTAATAATAGCTGAATGTCTGACAAAGCTGTTTTTGTGACGTAAAGTTTTTCAGCAGGTTTTATTTTCTGCTGAAAATTCAATTTCTAGTTTAAGTGAGCAGCTACTATAGAGGAAGTCAAAGAAAAGAAATAAAGCAAATTTTCTAATCAAATAAGATATTATAAACTTCTATTCCTTCAACACCATTTATTTCTTTTTTGGGATCACTCCAAATCTTAGTTTCATAGATAGTATCACTATCAGCAAGTTGTTGAAGTTTGCCTTAATTCTGATTCATTGTTGGCTGGAAATGTTGTTATTTCGCCATTGAGTGCAGTTAGTTTCGACTATATTGCCAAGTAAAAAGAAAAATGCAAACAAGTGCAAGTAAATCTCAAGTAAAAGGAAAATTCAAATAGCACAACATTCGAAGAAAAGTTGTTGGAAAATATGTCTTGAAAGCACAGAATTAGACCGGTCGTCTCTTCTTCCGTTTGACTAGAAAGGAAACATTGGAACATGTAACGTTAATGAAATGGCACAATCTCCTGACTAAATACCATAGCAATCGAACAATAAGCAGCCAGTTCAACATTAAACGCGCCAAATTGTGCAAAGTTTCAGTGACTGTTATCAACCGGATCACACAGCAAAGAGACACAGACGATGTCAAGTTCTACAGAGAAGTTTGTGAACGTTTTTTCCTGCGCCTGCTAACTTTTTTTAAATTGATCGGAGGGCCCAACATTATCGAGAAAACTTTTGCGCAATGATCTGAATTCTTCGAATCTGAAGGAATCGTGGCGATCGGAGCATTTTGAAGGAATTCAGAGCAATCCGCAGGCGACGCACGACTATTTTTCCTATCTCTGTAAGGCATTGAAAATTTCTTTTTGCCCACTTATTAAGTTCCTGCATGTGCCATCTGTTTGAATCAGTTTGCACTTCTAGCAAAGTGATGCGCTTAAACAATCTAATTCTGTGCTTGAAAGACTAAGGATTCACTTTATATGAAAATGGCTATGTAGCTGAAATTAGTTGTGCATTTTTGAAGAAATCAAAACTATTCAAAAACACACTTGATGCATCAACATGCCAGATGCTTTCCAACCAAACCATAGTTAACGAACAATCTATAAATCAGATCTACTAGGGATAATATTCAGGGAATCAGTTGCAGATTTCATTGACGCGTAGCTCCTGCAGATAATTGCTTCCCGGAAATTTGTATCTTGTATTAATATTGTTTCATACACCTGATATTCCGATTTCCATGTTTGTGAATTTTCCGTGCACCAATCTCAAACTTGAACAAACTTGTACCCGGAAATTCGTTGTAATTAATATTAGATCATTCACAAGCATGGCCATCCACGCTCGTGAGGTAAGCGTGAGGTAAGAACAAGATTGAAAAGCGTTCCCTGTGTGAGTTTGAATGTATCAGTGAACAGTTCTAGCACCTCTCATTGGCTAGGTAGGTGGATGTACAAGTATTTTAGATAGAGGAACTTGATTTGGAACAAATGTCACTTTTCCTTTCAGACAAGTGGGGACAGAAGAGGAGATTCCATCTCCCATCGTCTCTCGATCTCCGGACCGGCCGGATCGCTTGTCTGTAGTCCCGGAAGAAAAGCAGAGCGTCAGTTCACGCAAGGAAGAATTCGCAGCGGCTGAAGCGGCGGCCAGGAAGCGCGCAGCCGATGCAGAGGTGAGTGAAACTGCTTCCTGTGATGATGATATTTCTGCAACACTTTAACTTACATCACTCAGTGCAGTGGTCCTTTACCGACTTCCCTCGTACATGTGCAGATATATCGTGTATTGTCGAGAGGGACCTACTATTGGCTTCGAACAAACAGCGGCTACTAGTAAGATGGTTGAATTCTACTATAATGCGACGAATTTGCAGAAGGTGAACCGACGATATGAGTTACTTTCACCGACAACTGTGTGTATGAAAACCCAACCATCTTGTCGCCCTTAACACTGATTGTTTTGACGAAACTCGTCCGGTGATCGGTTTTTAGCAAATTTCTGTCGCAAATAGCACTTTTTCTGACTCATTTCGTTATAAATTCATTTTATAAATCTACCAGCAAAGTGTAGCAACAAGAGAAAGGGCAAATACCAGAAAGCAAGTAGAGAACATTCAATAAAAAACGCTGCACAAACACAAACAAGTTACAGCACAAATACAGGACACACTCATGCACACCAGCACCAGCTGAAATGGATATCTGATTTGAGCTGGCATGAACTTTAAGTGTGGCAGTAAATGAGAAATCCCAGTAGGAAGGAAAGTTAATGAATTTTCTGTCTGTCGGTATCTGACTATTCAAATCAGCAGTGAAAGGCTGTTTCAATGGCGGAGATAATAATTGCAGATTCTTGTGCAGTTCGGCTGCGATGATGTCATTTGAACGACTTTAACTGCTGCTGTAGTTAGTGCCCGTTGTGTTGATGCAAAAGATTGTTGGTTATGACAACAATAGCTTGCAGAAGAGGCCTAAGTGGTGCGGATTGCAGGCCGTGACAATCAGAGAGATTAGTAGCCGAGACGAGGCGATTTTTATGCAATTATAGACCTGTTGCTTTTGATTTACATGTCTTAGATGATACTGGATCAGATTTTCCGTGATCGCAGATTCATGCGGTGAGATTTAGAGGTTATTAAGGCTGACTGTAGATATTCGGTTCACGATTGATGCCTGTATGACCGGCAAGGGTGATGGATGTTTATAATAGGCATTGCTGGTTTTGCATCAGCTAATTACCTTGCATGCCCACGGTTAATAGACTCTCTACAACACAGAATTAGATTGTTAAAGCGTGTCACTTTACTAGAAGTGCAAACTGATTCAAAATGATGCGCGAACTTATTAAGTGGTCCAAGAAAAATCCTCAAGACATTGCCGGAAGGAAGAAAAGTCGTTCATCGCATGCGGATCGCTGTGAATTCCTTCAAAATGCTCCGATCGCCACGTTTCCTTCTGATTCGAGCAATTCAGATAATTGTGCGCAAGTTTTCTCAATAATGTTGGTCCTTCTGATCATCATAGAAAAAGGTAGCAGACGCACGAAAAAAGGTTCACAAACTTCTCTGGAGAAGTTGACATCGTCTGTGCCTCTTAACTATGTGATCCAGTTGTTAACAATCACTGAACTGTCCACACATTGACGTGCTAATTGTTGAACTGGCTGCTCATAGTTCGATAATTATGGTATCACGTCGGCAGATTGTGCCATAACATGTTATGAAGCTTCCCTTCTAGACAGATAGATTAAAGGAAGACATGTTTAAGTCTCAGACGCAGCGCGAGTTGTACATTTGCAGCTTTTATTTCTAATATGTGCTGTCATCCTCTATTGAATGCTGATGGGATTCTGTCCATGCGACGAGGACTGTTGCTATGACTGATGGGATTCTGTCCATGCGACGAGGACTGTTGCTATGACTGATGGGATTCTGTCCATGCGACGAGGACTGTTGCTATGACTGATGGGATTCTGTCCATGCGACGAGGACTGTTGCTATGACTGATGAATCTCAGCCTCCTCTCAATCCAATGCTTTGATGGTTTTCATGAATTCGATGAAATAGTTATTACTCTCTTCACATATTCTCGTTGTGGAGTTGGCTTACCATCGTCCTTTCATGCAGTTTAATTGGTCTGAGTTTTGACAATTATTGAACTTCATTGGGTTATGCAAGTCATCAGTCAATTGAAATTACGTCTCGTGCACAACAATCTGATCAAAAATGTTTGCTTCGCGAGAATACATTCACTAAACTTACTGCTGTGAAATATAATTGTTCAAGGATGTCATTGCATTGGCCTATAATTTCTAGACATCTGTTTCTATGGTCTTGTTTGATTCGAGGACTACCTTCATTTTATCTAACCGCACCAGTTAATCTGGCGATTTCATGCTCTAGGTAGGATCGTAATCACGGAGTAAAACTGAGCCCGTGCTCCCGAAATGAAATCTTTGCTATCACGGGCTTAAAAACAGTTACATTACAAAATTGCAATCCTTTTGAAATCATGCTTAAAATAGATCATAATAGATCTATCAATGATATTTGTTGTGCATTTGATGAGCTTGCTGATAGCGTTAACTATGTTTCGTAGCTGTGCTTCGCGTGTGCTCAAATTATGATTGTTGAGTAGCAAATGCACATGCATGAACAACATAAATGATATAAAAGCATTATTTCGATGTGTAATTGTTAAACGTCTATGATCAATTTTAACCATCAATTTGGTGGTGTAAATGGCATACCGGGGATATCTATTAGTATCATAGAAATTGACAACAATAGAACCTCTAGAATGGAAGTAAAGCTTCATGCAATGCACAATAGTGGCACATAAATCGCACGCATTTTCACTTAGATGCACCTGCCAACGTCTGTATCATTGGGTTAGAATCAGTCACATGAGTAAATCGAAGCTTTTAATTGGTTCTTCATGCCCCAACTTAGTTCCCCCGGATGTGCCGCGACCTTGAGTCAATTTCCATTCTAGCGAACTTCAGATAAACAGTTTATTTCTATGATTAGTATTTATCAGGTGGATGGGGGCAGGCGCGATGAAGTCTTTCCACGATTCCGAATTGTATGACTCAAGTGCACAATTAATCGAAAATCACGAAATGTCTTCTCGGATTTATCAAATTCAGTGATGATCAGTTCACAGCTAGTCTAGTTGCACTCTTCTGAAATTCATCATCAATTCACGTCTGTACAAATCGAGGTTAAAATGTTATTGATTGACATTTGTAATGATCTACTTGTAAATTTGCAGGAATCCAACATGAGGACATGCCTGTGTATAAAGCATGTAAGAAAAGTTCAGAGAATCTATTACAAATCTTTACAAGTATGAATAAACACCAAACTTGTTCTCTAAAATTTAATGCATCCTAAATGCAATGGTTTTTATTTTTGACAGGATATATTCAGACCTTCTTGGAATTGGATGTAGTAGCTTGACTATTCTGATAAATGGATAGACTATTTGGACAATAGACTGTCTTTTTCTGATAGCTACTTGATTGAAATGAATGTATGGAAAGTTTCACGTTCTTCGTTGTTCATCCCAATCCTGATTCACTTAAACCTTGAATGGCTGGATGATTGGCAGTTTACTGAGATTTTGTCAAACGCTGAAAATGTGACCCTCAATGGATTTAGAAAACAGCCTTCTTCTTTAATTATCGCGAGCATTTCATTAAAACTTACTTCGCTAAAATGATGCGATCCTTAAAACTACAGAATCGTTCAAATCGTTCATTGATTCCGCCAGAGGAATGACTGAGCCCCGCTTATAATACAGCCTCTTTTTTCATGATGATCATTAAAACCTATCATAATTCTTTAACTTTCCATGCCTGCGGATGGCATTCAGATGTGAGCGATCAATTAATCTGTTACACATCAACTAAAATTTAAATTTGCAAATTAATACATGTAAGATTCTGTATTGTATTGTATATTTTTGGAATAATTGATAATCATAAGAACAGTTGGATAACACAAGTGACTTGAAAAAAAGGAAATGCACCAAGTGAGTCGAATCATCGTGGAGGAAAAAGTGAGAAGAGAAAGAGTCAATTCTTTCACTTGCAGTAAAAAGAGGAATGTTGGCCTACAACCTGGTTCAGTCCGTTGTAATGTTGTTGAGCTTGATGATTGTTGCTGGAAAGAACGAATTTCTTCTTCTTGAGGTTTTTACCGTTGGCAAAAGAAATCTTCCAGAAAGAGCAGACTTTTGAGGGCAGATAGAGTGCAGAGGATGCTGAGGTAGTAAGTAAGCTGTTTAGTAAGCGGATGGCAGCGGCTGTTCGACGCTTATCCAAACAAGGAAAGCTACTGCAATCACATTCTTCAATGCAAATAATTCGGTGGGCTCTGCGCTGTAATTTTTGAAGTCTCAGTGAGTCCACAGAAAGCATGCCGACGAAAAGTGGTGAGTAGTACTCAATTGCGGAGCGGATCAAGCATTGATAGACAGACACCAATTGTGATCTATTCAGTACAGGTCTCAATACTCTCAAAGCATACAAGCGTCGAGATGCACACTTGATGATGTAATTGAAGTGTTCCTCCCATTTCAGATCTTGAGTGACAATGACACCCAGAAATCTTATTTGGCTGACAGAAGTTAGATCTGGAATTACTGGGGCGGGACATTGCTGAGCTCTTGATATCCACATCATGTTGCACTTTCTGAAATTGAGCGAAAGACCGACCGAATTTGAGCATTGCGTCATATTGCTGTGCTCGTCGAAAACCGGATCAGGTGGTCGTCGGACGACTGGAACCACAAATGTGCAATCATCAACAAATTTGACGACTGTGGTGGAGGGACAAACAGGCCTCAGCAGTCCAAGCACTAGATCGAAGAGGTATACTCCAAGAACTGAGCCTTGGGGAATGCCTGACATGACTGGGAGAAGGTTGCTGTAGTTATTGTAAATTTTTACCCTCTGATTACGGTTTTGAAGGTAGCTGCAAACCCAATCAACGAACCCAGAAGAAAAATCGTTGACCTGTAGAGCTGCAATGATCGTGTCGTGTCCCAGTTGATCGAATGCCTTACTGAAATCATATGACATTACTGCAACACCCAACGTTTGACTCTGGTCTAAAGCTGATGTGATCGAGTCATGTAGACATGTAAGCGCCGCACTTGTCGATGAAAATTTAAGGCCACCAAACTGAAGAGGTCCAAATGCTCCTCGAAACCGACCGATCAAGTCATCAGAGTGCAGGATGAGATTTTCGCATATTTTTGAAGGTATCGTCAGCAAAGAAATAGGTCGCAGATTTTTTTTGAGGGAGGATTGCTTTTTTGGGATTGGACAAATTATGCTCTCTTTCCATAACGAAGAAAACTGACGTTGCTGAATAGACAAATTGATCAAGAATAAAAGATTCTGACTCACAAAGAATAAAAAGCAGATCCTTTCATGTATCTATTCAGTAAATCAAGACAAAATCAAGCGAGGTACTACGAATATGGTTAGAAAATGTATTGATACCCGTGAGAAATGCAGCTTTTCAATAAAAGAGACAATTTTCGTCTACCAAATGGGGATCTCGGGCTCGAATCACCAAACACGGGACTGGCGAGGGGCATCGCTCCAGTCCCAGGCGCGGACTCAGTCACAATAAATTTCACAATCCCGGGCTTACAACCCTAACTCAATGATGTTATTGATAGCGTACTGATGCAGAATATGTACAGCATGTTGAAAATTATTCTCATTCACGTAGAAAATCACTGTTAGTTTATCGTTTGTCATTACTTTTGTCATAAATTTATATCAGAAATCAAATCCCAATAAATCGAATCCAAGCATTTTAATAATCAATCATATTATTGAAATTATTATATTATATATTTATCTAAAGAACAATTCGACGCGCGATTATAATTTCAATAATATGATTTCCAAACAATTCTTTGATAAGATTATTTATTTAACATATCATAATAATCAATCGTTTTTGAAAATTAATGAAATAATATTGTTTTTCAGTCTTTTAGTGTTTTAAAAGACTAAAAGACTGAAAATCAATATTATTTCATTAATTTCAAAAAATGATATCAGAGTCTTTCTTTACAAGATCTATTGAAATTACAAAAATTAATCAGTCGCATTCAGCAAATTACAAAAATTATGTTTTTTATAAATCAGAACATTACTATCAAGAGCGACTATATCTAAGTCTCTTTTTGTTGTTCATCTGCAACCTCTCCTGTCAAAAATGTGTCAACTGCAGTCAGTTTTTGGCATCTTCTCTTTCACTGGCATGGTCGCCGTCAATTTTAAGCTATTAGTTACGAAACCTGACTTATCTTGCAATAAAAATATCATTTCAGGCCTATCGGATCCACTTACTGAACAGAGAGGCTCTTGTGTTGCATGATTTTAATGCATTGATTTAAGTAATAAGCGCCGACTACCTGTGAGAAGATTATCAGCTAAACTATCACTTCCAAACTAAATATTGACTATTTGCTTAACTCCACGTCTCAGAGTCAGGTTCTCTGATCGTGTTAACTATTCATTGCTTCACTGTCATCTGGATGGTCGTCTCCTGCGTTATATTTAGCCTGATCGCTCAGATGAACTGACAAGGTCAACACTGATGACAACCAAAAATGTCAGCTACGATAATACAACCAACACTAAACGTACAATGTAATGTGCTTCTCATCAACACTAGCGCTTGTCAAGACAACAGACTCCTCACGCTTGGGGAAGTTTCTGTACGGTGATATCCAAACTTTGCTGACAAACACCTCCATCTACCGGCCATTGTGCTGCTGAGAATTGAAAAAGTCAACACTGATCCTTCATTCGATAAAACAGAGTGAAACGTCAGCTGTAGTGAAAGATGAATGCTGTTTTCTGGAAATAAGAAAGTGGAAGGAGATTTGATGTTGAAAGTGAAATTAGAAGGATAAGTTGTTTGAATTTAGTATTAAAGTTGCTGAAGAACATTGCCGGAAGAGTTTCTCATTGTCGCTTGTATCACTGTCCAGTAAGAAAAACATTTGTTCCATGAAGTAATTTTTGGCGACCGAATCAAAGAACATGTGCCACTTTGGGTAACACGTGGTCGAACGGGGAAGACTTCAGCGTCTGTGACTCATCAATTAATTGATTGTTCCTTGGCTCAATAAGTGTGTCACTTTGCTAGAAGTGCAAACTGATTCAAAACGATGGCACATGCAGGAACTTGCTAAGTGGGCAAAAAGAATTTTTTAATACCTTACAGAGGTAGGAAAAATAGTCGTGCGTCGCTTTTAGTTAATGAAATTACTTAGAGAATTTTCTTTTAGAGATTCCGTTGCTCTTGATAGAAAAATATATTTAATAACCTAAAAGAGGTCCCACGTTTATTGAAGCACAACCATTTTAATGGACTGTAGAACTCAGAACTCTACTTTTCATGAAGTAGGCTCCAACACATAGATTGACAAGCTTGCTCAAAAGTTTGTATAAAATGACGCAGTACGGGTGGTGTGTTGTCATTTTCAAATGATAATTTCTCCGTGATGCTGTTCGCTCTGAGCTTTTTGGATTGAAATCCAAGGGATATTAGAAACTGCGTGGTGCTCAATGATATTTACTTTTTGAGAGTTTTCGCAGCGAGTGGTGCCATGGATAACATTTTCTTGCAGTTTTGTAAAGTTCTGGTGCAATAATAGACTGAGAGAGTTTGCCTGCTCTTCGTTCACGATGAGGCTACCTCATCTGCATCTTGGAAGTAGACGAGGAGGCTTTGTGAGTTTGGACGGCATTCTTCTGTTTATGGCTTTTAGGAGGAAGTAGCATATCTGATATCCCCGGCGGCGGTTCTCAATTTTATGGCACTGAGAAAATTGTGAGAAAACTTGTGAAAGTTGAAAACGAGTAATTCACATCCACGTCAGCGCTGAATCCGGGTCCGAATTCTGACCCGAATTCAACCCTGACAAGGATTTCGAATCTGTGAGTGCAATTTCAGGGTTCAGACATCTTGTATTGTAGCTGAGGCCTCAGAGTTCGGAATATGCCTTTCGTTTCCATCAACTGCATGTTTTCCCTTGACTGTCTCTGATGAGATTGATGACAAGTTTTTTAATTAGTAACTCTTGGACTTCGTTTTGCAGGCACAGAGAAAGAAGGAAGAAGAAGAAAGGAAGGATGAACCCGCTACTGCCCGACCTGGTGATGAAGAGAAGGAGAACAAAAAAGTTGAAGAGAAGAAAGGCAAAACCCGTCGAACTAAAGGTGGCAAAATCATGCGTCAGTATTCCCGTGCAGAACATGTTCTCGATAAGTACGAACTTGGTAAAGTAATGGGCGATGGTAATTTTGCCATTGTCAGAGCGTGTAGGAAGCGAGAAAGCGGCAATGAATACGCTATCAAGGTGAGCATTCCGAGGACGAGGCCTTTTATTACCTTGAAGCATTTTCCTAAGGGACTTCAAATCCTTGAAGAATATATATTCATGATCAAATATTTTTCATGTTTTCTTGAAGGTGACTTCTTGAGGGATGTCTATTTCTTCCTATACACGTTTCTTGGTTTCTTAAGAAGCTATTGTTTACTCCAACCAATTTTCTTGCAGCTCTTCATGAACGTTATCAAAAGCATTTCTGCTGTTTTCATCTGAATACTCTGAAACCGCAAAAACGCCTTTGAATCACGCTTCTATGAGTTGCTGCAAGGTTCTATTTGCATGTCATTCATGCTTTATTCGATGCATACATACAACTGCGACTCTAATGATTCCATTTCATACGCGCTTGTTACTATAGATCTTTCAATGATCCTACATTTGCTAAACTTGCTGACCAAACAACAGATTCATTGCAACAATTCCAACAACATTCTGAACAGTCATGTTTCAAATGGCTTTTTTAAAAAGGCATTGGTAGCTATGAGGAGAAGAGAGTGCCATCGGATGAAGGGTTGTGAGAATTCGGACACTTATCCCTTTATAATCTATTTTGTGTGGCACATCCACTCAGTAATTGTAAAATTCAACTTTTCAGTTCTATTTCATCTTTCTTAATGCTGCATGGCAGATACAGCAGCTACAAATCAACGTCTCAGACCTTAGCAACACGAATATATGATTTTCTCGGAAAAAGCGTCTCATATAATGCTAACATTTTCTAAAATTGAGAATAATCTAATACATAGCTTTATGCACTGTCTTTGAAGAATTTCGACATCAGTTTATTTCAAGATAATCAAAACGTTGTGTAATGACATGATAATTTCCTGCTTTGGTTTCACTTCTCTCACTCGGCCTTCAACTGGACCTACATTCTCACATCATCTCAATAAGCATTGGTGGCGTATTCTCCGTACCTGTGGGCCTTAGCAACAGCTTAGTTAGTTTTCAAGTCTCAATATCAGATCAGAAATGCTGAGATAGACGAATTTTAGCGCACACGATCGCAGCAGTTGCTTCCCTCAAAAACACACACACGCACACAGGCCAAGTTTACAACTTGTGTGCTACTGTGGGTTGCAGCGCTTGCTTTCGTACATGCCTTCTGCCTTCTGAAACTTTGGCGCGGTCGGCAAGCTTACTCGACAGGTCATTAGAATTAAGCTGTTGTTGGACTCCTTCCATGGCAAAGCCATAGAGCATGGAAGTAGAATGAAAGCTAACAACATACTATTAGAAGTTATTGATGAAAGCTGAACAATGGAAGTGAGATTCTTATTGATGTAGATTGCAGATACATTAATGAAAATCCTTTACTTTCATCTGTGGGAAGTGTGAACAGTGATGTAATTTCAGTGTCAACAATCTCATGACGTGTTATCTGATAATTAGCCACACTTGTCACCTGTAGTGTGTTCCACAGTGCAGAAGACGGAAAATTGACTGTCATCAGCAGGAAATGAAACTTCTCACAAAGAAAAGAAAAAAGAGTAATTACAGAATACATTTTAACAGCTCTAAATATGAAACATGTGAGTGATTGATTGAATGGCTATAATAAACGCAATAAACTATTGTATTGTTCTTTTCCGAGAGAAATACTCTACAGAGTGGCCCAGAATCCTTGACCGATTTTAATCAGCTCTTTATATTGGCTGCTTTATCTATAAGATTTGAAGAAAAACATCATTTCGCATGATAATCATACACTGGACAATTGTCACTTAATTTTCTCTCGATTTGTCTTCCTTCATTCGCAATGCATTCTCGTAGCCTTTTTGGCGCATTTCGAAAGACAGTTTCGCAAAGATTAACGGTCAAGTTTGAAAATTCTTCATTTATAAAACGACGAAGCTGGGCCATGGATCTCGGGTTCCTTGCGTAGACTTTATCTTTCAAGCAACCCTTTAAAAACAAGTCACAAGGTGTGAGATCTGGGGATCTGGGACTAAATTCAATGAGACTTCTTCCGATCCACCTGTCTGTAAATTGCCATCAAAAGCACTTCGCACGCTCAACGCGTAATATGCTGACGCACCATCCTGCACAAACCAGTTCATGCCATCATTCGTAGGGAAAACATGTTCTTTAAGGACTTGCAAGTAATTTGAAGCATTAGCGTTATAGTGATCTCAGCTCATGAACAATAAACATCGCATTTTCATTGCCATTTGACGTTGAAAATGTTCACAAACCAGCCGAATTGACAGATAATCAGATAAGGATTGCAGGCTCACAATGAAGCTGTTGAGACAAAAATCTCTCATTGGATTTATAAAGAATCTATGTACATGCGTGTAATTGTAAGTCAATACGCATAGGGTCATAGAAATTGATAAAAGTAAAACCTCTAGAATGGAAGTAAAGCTTCATGCAATGCACAATAGTGGCACATAAATCGCACGCATTTTCACTTAGATACACTTGTCAACGACTGTATTATTGGTCTAGAATCAGTCACATGAGTAAATCGAAGTTTTTCATTGGTTATTCATGCCCCAACTTAGTTCCCCCGGCAGTGCCGCGACCTTGACTGAATTTCCATTCTAGTCAACTTCAGATAAACAGTTTATTTCTATGCATAGAGTAGTATGTGAACTTCAATATAATTTTTATTTACACATCTCAGTTTTTATTTATGACATGTTCTTTCATTTTTATACATGTACATACCACAAAGTTGAATATATAAGTTTAGAAAATAAGTTTGTAATCAAAGATTTTTAGAATAGGCCTTTGTAGCTTGAAAATTCATTGGAATTTGGTAGTTTCATAAACAGAAGTGAGTTCTCCACATATTCTACAAGATCAACGGAAACTCAAGATATTCTTCGACGGGTACTGCTGAATGTCAAAATAACAGGTTGACGTTTCGGGTGGTACACGCCTTAGTATTGTCCGGACGGAATGAAAGCTAAGACTTCGTAAATGCTGATGCTGATATCAACATCGAGGTCCCGGATCTACATTTCAAACTATATAGAAAAAAACTCACAACGTTATGAACCTACTACTATCAATGAAATACTGCACATCTAAACAGAGAATGTCGGAAAGCTAATAAGCGCTAATCTGAATGCCGCAATAGTTATTCATACGTTCATTTTAATTGAACTTTTGATATACATGAGACTCTAAAATCAGCCGCTTATGAAGATTCCGAACACCATGAGGAATGATTTTCAATTTAACAGCAATAAGAGAATTAGAGTGGCGTTGTAAAAAGTGGTCTCTCAAGGGATGAATTTGAGGATCTGAGAAAAAAGAGTTCATTTATCCAGGACTTTGCCATTCTCTGCGTCTCTCCGATATAAACGTGAATTCAGATGCAGCAATTGATTTGAGAACTTTCATTTTTTATGATGACAGGTTTTTACAGAAATTTCATCTTAAAATTTTACTTGCTCATGAAAGTTTCATCTTAAAATTTTACTTGCTCATGAAAGTTTCATCTTAATATTTTACTTGCTCATGAAAGTTTCATCTTAAAATTTTACTTGCTCATGAAAGTTTCATCTTAAAATTTTACTTGCTCATGAAAGTTTCATCTTAAAATTTTAATGATGTTTTTTCTGAAGCTTTAGTCGTACGTGATGAATTTGATGAACATATTTTGAAAAGAGCGGTAGATGATTACTTGCCTTTCTGTCGGCAGTCACAATTGTGACAAGTTATTTATTCATTCATCATAGTTGCTATGTCAACTTATGTGTGGTGTTGAGGGTTTGATCCTGCCAATTGACAAAGTCGAATACGTGGCTCGTAGCTCAGTTGGTTAGAGTACAGGTCTAGTTAACCTTGATCGTAGGTTCGAATCCTACCAGCCGCACATCTTCTGCATGGCAATTTGATCCATCGCTTATTTAATTTCATTGTTGTTATATCCGTACATTCATGAAGAACGTTCATGATGACTTGCCGCCACGTCAGCGATGTGTTCGTGTCAATGGTTTGCCATCATCTTGAGCACAGGTAGGGAGGATCGGTGTCGCACGGTAGCACTGTTGGTCGTGTCGCTTTCGGTCTGATGGACTCCTTATCGAGCGTTTTGTTATAATTCTTTGAACGTGAAATACGTCAACAATCCATGATTTGAATGAAGATTGTGATTCTGTGTTCATGTACTGTTCGTGCATTCTTTGGTCTTGTCATTATGTTCACTCTATTTTGTACCGATTATGTCATGTGTTCTCTGCTCGCTGTGGAGCAGTAATAAACCTTTTTCTTGTTTTCTCTACAGATCATCGACAAATCCAAGCTTCGTGGGCGAGAAAACATGATTGAGAACGAGATTGATATAATGCGGGCATGTTCTCATTCTAATATTGTGAAGTTGAGAGAGGAGTATGAAACCCCTTCCGAGATCTTCTTGGTCATGGAATTGGTGAAAGGTGGAGACCTCTTTGATGCAATTACACAATCAGTGAAATTCAGTGAACCTCAAGCGGCTTCAATGGTAAATGATCTCACACAGGCACTTTTCTATCTTCACTCACGAATGATCGTCCATCGAGATCTCAAACCCGAGAATCTGTTGGTGGTGAGGAACAAAAATGGAAGCCTGTCTCTCAAATTGGCAGACTTTGGACTCGCCATGGAGGTGAAGCGTCTTATCTACACCGTCTGTGGCACTCCGACCTACGTGGCACCCGAAATCCTGGAAGAAAAAGGTAATTCTAATTGTGATTGACTTCATGATCAAATATTCAGTCCAGTCAAGTTCGGCTCACTTTTCTGCATCAGATGGGACCGGGTTGATCCGAAGGCTTTTGAGTTTGATACTTTCTGCCTTGTTAGAAGATGTTCTGACCATTTCAAAGATTTTTGAGTTTGTCGTAGAAGACTTTCTGGTTAGTCAGAAGACTTTCTCGTTGGCAAGAAGTCTTTCTGGTTGGTCAGAAGACTTTCTCGTTGGTTAGAGGACTTTCTGATAGGTTAGAAGTCTTTCTGGTTAGTCAGAAGACTTTCTCGTTGGTCAGAAGACTTCCTCTTGGTCAGAAGACTTTCTCGTTGGTCAGAAGACTTTCTGGTTGGTCAGAGGACTTCCTCTTGGTCAGAAGACTTCCTCTTGGTCAGAAGACTTTCTCGTTGGTCAGAAGACTTTCTGGTTGGTCAGAAGACTTTCTCGTTGGTCAGAAGACTTTCTGGTTAGCTAGAAGACTTCCTGGTTGGTCAGAAGACTTTCTCGTTTTTCAGAAGACTTCCTGGTTGGTCAGAAGACTTTCTCGTTTTTCAGAAGACTTCCTGGTTGGTCAGAAGACTTTCTCGTTGGTCAGAATATTTCCTGGTTGGTCAGAAGACTTTCTGGTTGGTCAGAAGACTTTCTCGTTGGTCAGAAGACTTTCTGGTTGGCTAGAAGACTTCCTGGTTGGTCAGAAGACTTTCTCGTTGGTCAGAATATTTCCTGGTTGGTTAGAAGACTTTCTGGTTGGTCAGAAGACTTTCTGGTTAGCTAGAAGACTTCCTGGTTGGTCAGAAGACTTTCTCGTTGGTCAGAAGACTTCCTGGTTGGTTAGATGATTTTCTGGTTAGATAGAAGACTTCCTGGATGGTCAGAAAACTTCCTGGTTGGTCAGAATACTTCCTGGTTGGTTGGAAGACTTTCAACTGTCTTTGGAAGGCTTTGATTCCGTCGAAAAGGTCACTTGGTGATATTCGGGTCAAGTGAGAAGGATGATGGATCACATTGTGTTGGAATTTGTGGTCGTTCATGCAGAATTAGGCAAGACAAAATCATTATGTCAGTTGTTCACATTCACTGTTTGATGAGATCAGTCTCATGCACTGGAAGAAGTTGATTTGCTTTTTTCCATTTCAGAACCAAAACAGAGACTTCCATTTTGCTAATTCATCGTTTTGAGTTGTGTTTGAACTTCAATAAACATCTCTAAATAACATTTCAAGACATAGAACTGCATATTGGTGTGAGTGAATCACGGTGCGATGATGTAAGAATTTCCGTCTCCTTAAACATTTTAAATACAATTGAAAGTAGTCGGGATCATTAGGACTCTTCTGAGTCTAGCACTGGCTATGGGATGCAGTTTTTGTTGAAGTATGAAGGACTGTCCACCAAAATGCTCTGATTTTCACTTCTTTTTCAGTCTGTCGGCGCTTCAAAGCTTCATTACTATTGTGATAGAAGCAGAAATGTATTAAAGCTATTTATATGAAAAGGTTTATGGTCAATTAACATATTTTATTGTAGATGTGTTTTTTAAAGCATACACTTCATTTGCGAGTGCAGCCGTATGTGAAAGCATTGGTCACAGTAGATCGTCTGAACACAATATGTTGAAGTCAGTTTCATGTGGATAATTATAACGGTGAGAGACATTCAAATTGCAGTTCGTATTGGTGTAGATGGTCATTACTGCCACTCTCGTGTATCGCCGTTGCAGAATAGAATCTCGAAACTCCTCTAACTGGAGACATGAATAGATACTTGTGATGCAAGTCGACCATTCACATACTTTGACTGCTATCAGGAGCTTCATCGAAATGGAGCCCTTTGGATGATATTCACAGCGATACTTGTACAGAATCGCTGAAGGCTTTGTCACTGATGATATGTTTTGTTTTCAACGTTGTTATGGCTACTTTCAGAATGATTGGAAATAATTTTTGTAATTATCGTTAATTATCATCAAATTTAAAACAGAATTCAATCGAACCATCGGCGTCCAGCGCCTCGAAACGATCGATGCCAACGGTCGGCGGAATAACTAAAAATCTTGAAATTATAAATTGAAAATTTCAAATTCAAATCATTTCAAAATCAGTGTATTGAAGGGGACGTACATGGATTATTCACTGACATTAACCATGCAATAAACAGTCCATAGAAACACATCTCGTTACTTAAATGCACCATTGTACACACTGAGATGCCCATAGCTATCTGGCATTTTGCTACCATAATTTATGATGCTGCAAATGGGTTAATTTCATGCATTTAAGGATGAAGTATAAAGTGAATGAAAAGTTATAAAGTTGAATTCATTTTTTCTTTCTGAAATTGAAAATTGTTTTTGAGAATCACATTTTGATAATGGCGGTAGAATGCATCGCGGAAATGTATCGATATGAGAAAACAGATATTTTAACCTCTTCGCTATTTTGTAGTCCCAAAATAAACAAATGTGAATGACCAGGGAAATTATTCAATACAATGAAGATGTAAATAGAATGATTGAATATTGAGTTATATCCTCAGTTGAAAAATGGGAACAGATCTGAATAGCTGTCATTTCATCCAATATCAGGAATCATCAGCAGGCCTAATGTACATCTCTCAACATCGACACAACTCCCTATTTTAAGTCGCAGTCATGCCCGTGTAAAGTTTAGATATGCAATTAGCAAGTTAGTGAAATTCCGACGGTTATTCATTTATTATCACTGAATAAAATGTTTGTGATGTTCAATGAATGCCTGTCGAAAATTTCACTAACTGGCCAATTACAAATCTCAATGAAGATGTTATTTCGTCAACAGTGTTTTCATAATTAGTACAAATATCTGACTGGTGCATGATAATTACGACTGAATGATTGAGTTTGGCTATTTCTGCTAATCTTTCTTCTTAAACATTTTGGTTTATCGATCGCATTGTCACATTTTAGCTAAAGATGGATCCAAACCTAAACCCGAGAAACACGATGTGTAGGTTTGAAATCTGCTACATGTTCGTACAAAACATTGTGAATTAAACTCTTTCAACAGCAGAAATAAAGTCATGCTTAGGTCATTGCCACCGTCATCGTGGATGTATCATAGACAGTCCTTTTTTATGAAACGTTTTATGAAGAGGTGTGTAGCCGTGTACTAGTTCGTGGATAAAATTTGCACCTATTCAATTCAACCGTTTTACCATACATGTAGAGTGTGTATATAGCAGGTAGACTGCCTACTCAAAAATATGTCAGCATGCAGTGAACACTTTATATCAAATGATTCAGGTTTTGTGAAGATTGCCTTCCTGCGGTCGCTTTCTAAGAAGCTGAATATTTAGAAATTATTCCTGTGTTTCTATGATTGTGACGTGAACCGACTATATAAGTAGTATGAAACTAATTAGATATCAAAAGGAATGAATGTTTACTAGCAGTACCTATCCAAATTAATCGGAAATTGAACTGAATATCAAGGAAATTCCACATCATAATACAGGTCTTCATGAAAATCTTGAGATCTTATTCTCTTTTCTCGGCTGAAATTTCAAGTTTTTAACTCACTTCTCATCGGCATGATTTCGTGATTCTCTAAATTTAAGTTTCATTTCTTGAATCTAAATAATTATGTGGACCCATTTACAGCTTTTAAAGATAGTTATGATCATTGTCTTGCTCTTCCAGTAACAGGTAGTTTGTGAGATGATCGAAGAAAATACTTCTTCAAAACTGCAAAAAATGTGCATGTCTTACTTTGGTACTGGGTCTCAACTCGAGTTCATTTAACAAATTCGAAACTGCATGCACATTGAGGATATCGTTAATACTGAGTTGGTACTCTTCCTAATATACCTACTCTATGGTGGAGGGTGCATTTTGCTGGCCTTGTTGATCTTCACGATGCGCTATGCCGTTCGAGGCTGGGTACAATTGCCAGATGACACCGCCATTTTTCATGCGCATTGAGGATATCGTTAATACTGAGTTAGTACTCTTCCTAATATACCTACACTATGGTGGAGGGTGCATTTTGCTGGCCTTGGTGATCTTCACGATGCGCTATGCCGTTCGAGGCTGGGTACAATTGCCAGATGACACCGCCATTTTTCATGCACATTGAGGATATCGTTAATACTGAGTTGGTACTCTTCCTAATATACCTACTCTATGGTGGAGGGTGCATTTTGCTGGCCTTGGTGATCTTCACGATGCGCTATGCCGTTCGAGGCTGGGTACAATTGCCAGATGACACCGCCATTTTTCATGCACATTGAGGATATCGTTAATACTGAGTTAGTACTCTTCCTAATATACCTACACTATGGTGGAGGGTGCATTTTGCTGGCCTTGTTGATCTTCACGATGCGCTATGCCGTTCGAGGCTGGGTACAATTGCCAGATGACACCGCCATTTTTCATGCACATTGAGGATATCGTTAATACTGAGTTGGTACTCTTCCTAATATACCTACTCTATGGTGGAGGGTGCATTTTGCTGGCCTTGGTGATCTTCACGATGCGCTATGCCGTTCGAGGCTGGGTACAATTGCCAGATGACACCGCCATTTTTCATGCACATTGAGGATATCGTTAATACTGAGTTAGTACTCTTCCTAATATACCTACACTATGGTGGAGGGTGCATTTTGCTGGCCTTGTTGATCTTCACGATGCGCTATGCCGTTCGAGGCTGGGTACAATTGCCAGATGACACCGCCATTTTTCATGCACATTGAGGATATCGTTAATACTGAGTTAGTACTCTTCCTAATATACCTACTCTATGCGTTTTATCAATGTTGACCATTATAGCGAATCTTTCTTGACAATTTCCACATTAAATATACATTTACTTCTAAATACACTCGTATATGAAAAATTATAATAAAAAGATCTTCAAGTTAAAAGGATAACAAAACATTTCTGAGGTAAGGTGTTTTGTTTGAACTAAGTGCGAACAAATATTGAATATATGAGGACGTTGTCGATCTCGAGAGTGATGACATTATTCAAGAATTCCTCCGACGTGATCGTCAGGATGATATTACCAAGTTTTGTACTTCTAGTCATCTTCTGTTTACTTTGATTTTGAAAGTCATTGAGGAACGGCTGTTAATGTTCGTGATTTCGGAAGACAATGGAGTTGACTTGGCTACAGCGGAAATTTCATCTTAGTTACGAAATGGCTTCAATGAATAGAAACAATGTTGTAATTATTTAAGATGCTACTACTGTCTTGCTTACCTAGTAGTAGTTATAACACTGTATTATTACATTGAGTATTTTATTTTCAGGCTATGGACTTGAAGTGGATTTATGGGCGCTCGGTGTCATCACCTACATCCTCCTCTGCGGATTCCCGCCGTTCCGCAGCCCTGAAAGAAAGCAAACCGAACTTTTCGAGTTGATCAAGAGTGGTCGGTTTGAGTTCCTCAGTCCCTATTGGGACAATATTTCTAATTGTAAGTTATCCAGAGCTATACACAGCTCTCCTTGTACTGTGCATTATTTTCTGTCTATAAGGCTAGTGATGCGGTGTCAGAAATGGCATGCAGCCTTCTGCAACATGTAGTTTGTCGCATTCCTAGAGTTAAACTGTGATATGGTCCATTTATTTTGCCGTTCTATCTCGATTAACCACATTTAACCCTATCTGACCTGGGTTTTTTAACTGTCTCAGCCTGGGGAGGGGCCGATTTGCCCCCCCCCTCAGATTTCCTAAACTAAATACTCAAATTTAATGAAATTTCATGCATACTATATTTCGGGCATGATCTTTTCAGTGGTGGAGTCGGTTTTTCAAAACTTTAATTTCTCCATGCTATAAATAGCAATTCAAAATTTGAAGTGCATTTTTTACAAATTTTAGATACTTTTTAGTGTTAAAAACCAATCGCTTCGGAATGTTAAAAATATTAAAACATAACGCGAAAGTGTTCTATCTGGCATGTTTCTTGCTATATCAATGCCAATTTATTGCTTTGATTCATACATGTATAATAATGCTGTATGAATAGTATTTCAAATTTCAAACATTGAAACAGTGAAAAGTCTTTTTTTCATCAGATATATTGACATAAATTTCATTCCGAATGGGCTATCTATCATTAGCTAGAATATATTATCACAAAGAAACCTAAATGAAGACAAATGCGCAATTATTACAATGATGCTTTTTTCCAAAAGTTTCATTAATCGTGTAAAAAATGAGAAAATGTTCATTATTCTACTATTTATTCATGAGTAGTATATGGAGGATATAAGATTAAAAAGCAATCAAATACTATCCCAATATCATATTATAAAAAGCATTGATGTTATCAAAATCATTAATTTGTGTCTATTATGCAACACTACATTAATTTATTCGAGAAGAAGTTTGAAATGAGAGCAGAAGGTAAATACCAACGATTTTTAGGCGTCGTAACTAGTTTTCATTTAGCTCGTACGGCCAAAATATTTGGCCAAAATTAAATCTTCTACTCCCAAAAGATGCTCAACTAAAAGTTAGGAAAAGTCACGGAATGTAGACTTCTCACACAAAGACGTTCAGCTGTGGGATTAAAAAGTATCTAGGGCGGGGCCGAATCGGCCCCTCCCCAGGCCAGATAGGGTTTAAACGAAAACAAAAGATGCCAAACACGAACGGGTATTTGTTTTCGTCAGCAAAAGCAACTCTACAGAAGACTCCAGATCGGGAAGCGGGCCGGACTTGGTCCTGAAAAATTCTGTATGCACCTGGCCGAGTCGGAGTCTGAAATATCAAGTTCCCGGGCCGATGTTTATTATGTCTGGAACTGACAATATAATCCTCATTCGATAATTAAAATTCTCTGATTCGATTCATTTGATACTTTATCAACATGATTCGTAAGAAATAAGATGAAATGAACACTGGCATAATAACTTCACTTTTTCAAATAGGCTGCATGCCTTCAGTGCTTACGTTTCCCCTGTTTTTGAAAGCCCAAATGTAGCTTACGAGAATATATGTATGCAGATATCGGTGCATCCAATGAGATCCACTTTATTTGTGAACGACAAATGTGTTAAAAATGTAAATGTAAATTCATAGTGTGATCAATGCTTCAAAATTCGCCTTACTGCTCAACAGTAATCAATTTACTTACAGATAGTGCCTAGGCCTTAAAACATGCGATCATGTAATAAATAATTAGCTTTTTAGAATGATTCATAAGGAGAATGCACTCAACTAACGTAATTGACATTTTCATCAAGGATGGCAAAATGCACAGAACTAGACTTCCCGGGCAGATACAGAATTCATCCGGGCCTAACATTTTGCAGTCGATGCGGACCCAGGAAGGCCCGCTTACAGCTGTGGAAGACTCATAATTTTTATATATATTCTGCCATAATTGTGAAAAGTATGAAATCTGATTGATGTGAGTATAATTTGAGTTTTAAAAAGCATTGCATTAGTGTCCCTGCATATGTCGATGCTCTGCCGAATTCATTCGGTTATTCACAAATCTGATTTCTGTCTTGCAGCTGCCAAAGACCTCATCTCGCATTTGCTGGTTGTGGAGCGCAAGCGCCGGTATACGGCTATTGACGTTCTGTGTCATTCTTGGGTGATGAGCGTGGCTGGATCGCTCAAGATTAAGAAACCCGTGGACGAAGTGAGACAGGCTTTGAGAAGTGACTTAGAAATCAGAGCTCGTGCTGATCTCGATGATTTCCGCTCCGCTCGTCTCGCGTAAACCTCTTGCCTTAATGTTGCTGCTGCTGTGATATTGTGAATATTGTCCGTCCCTATCGGCTCAAGTAGCGTGCCATCATGATCATGACTGAGATGTTTTCATGTAGATATTTTATTTATGCCTAATCTACTGTAGCCGTCCCATTTGACTTTCCTTTTGTAACTTCGATGTCGATTTCAACCACGTCTTCTGTAAATCTGATTTTTGTAATTGGCTGTCCATGACATGAAGACATTAATGACATTTCTAATAAACATTCGGACAGTAATGGCCTTTTCCCAGCAATGAACTCGCACTAGGTGACATTATCACGCGTAATTACGGAACACCCCAAACATTAGTGGTTAAAGGCAGTTTATTCTTCTACGCGCTGCACAAAGAGTCAGAAATCACTTGATCTGATGCTGTTAAAACATGGGGAATGTTTATGAATACGCGTGGGCAAGCGTTTACAGTTTACGCGTCGTCTACGGTTGTCTGTGCTGCCGCTTGAACCACGGATGAACTGCTAAGCATGTTCTGTCTTCCCTAAGCATGAAATTGAGGTCTTATCACATTGTTTAGCCTATGATGCATAAAGACACATGAGACGCAAAGACTATATAACAGGACTGCCGACAGATGTTGCCGCAATGCCATGCATAGCCTCGGATGTTAAGGATCATGTGTAGTTACGCGCAGTTTACTCGTAATTGAGCGTGGCAGTGCGGAAGTCATGGGAGTTTTAATGTTAGCAGAAGAAACTGGTCGAGGAGTATCCGACTACAGGGTACGCAGGCATAGGAAAATGAGCTGGGGAAGATGATGAGACCGGCTATGGTTGGGCATGCCTCTGCAGAAAAAACAAGTATGAAGCAAAATTGGAGGGAAGTCAGGTATGCACCAGTATGCTCCTCAGGCCATGAACTTCAGATTTTCACCGCTTGAACTTCAGACGCAACGGAGTAATTGGTATTTTATTTGAATTTGAGTTTTTGAACTTATAAAAATATTTTTCCTAGTAGGCCCTAGTCTTGACTTTTAATATAGGCCAAATAAATTCATGCTGAATTTGGAAGTATCACGATGGATTGCATCATGGGTCGATTTCTCACGGAACCTTTGGCATTTGATTTTATTCCTATTCATGTCAATGTCGCCAAAGACTGGAATATGTTTTGGGGCAAAGTTAGATTTGAATAATCAGACATAACAGCACTAGGCCTAAGGAATTTTAAAAAGTGAATAGTAATTAATTAGTCCTGCATGCGTGAAGAGTTTCATCATTTTATTTACAGACATGACGTCTGCAGCGCAAATTTACCTTTGATCGTCGAATAAGATGAATTCATGATAATCACACGGTCCAGCTTTGGAAATCATGGCGTTATGTCCACAATGCGTCGTGAGAGCAGCACAGCCGATGCAATCAATTTCTCCAACGAAGAAGAAGCTGCTTTTTATGTGTACACCGCATGAACGAGCCGATGAGGTTTTCGCATTGAAAATCAGTAATAGGCCTACATGATGCGATGATGTCATAAATTTCCAATTATTGTCCTTCTGAATTCTGCTGAGTCAAAGATAGCAGGCAAAAACACCTAGGCCTACCTATAGGTAGTGATGCAAGTGGAAAATTTTGCAGAAAAATTTCCGGAAAATTTTCCAACTTTTTCAAAATTTTCTGGAAAATTTTCCATCGGAAAATTTTGAAATTTATTTTTCGGTGATTGACGTTTTCTCTTTTGTTTTGGAGACTTATTATGGTCGTTTGAAAAGACTATGTAGTAGTCAAAGTCCGAAAACTTCTCTATCATCTCTGTGTACCTTTTTCTTACCAACTGCACCTATTCCATGTCTATTTCAGATTTTTCCAAGTGAATGTCAGACATTAGATGGATTTCAGATCTTGCTAGCTGAATTTCAGATATCTGTCACAAACTCAACTTTGGAAAGATCTTTAATTCAACTGGAGATCTCCAATTCATCTGGATCATATCTGAAATTCATTTGGGCAGATCTGAAATCGATTTGGAACATATCTGAAGCATCCGAACTAGAAATGGAGGATGTGTATCCTCAACGAAGATATCGGACAGTGCGCCAGAAGTTTGAAGCTATCATAGATACTCATCATAGATTCTTTTACTCATCACAGATATCTTTAGTTTCCAAATGTCTCACGAGTTTACAATCTTTATATCTTCCCATATGGTCGCTCATGAATGCTGTGTGGACTGTGTGCTTATACTTCATCACATGTTCATCAACACATGGGGAATTTGCATCACTATGATCAACGCTGCACAATAAAGATTAACTTTCAAGCTAACAATTAGCAAACTCCAAAATGAAGTACATTATTTTTGCTTCAGATCCTTCACATTGCATGAAATTATACCCGTATTGTAAAGCAAGATTCACGTTATTCCAACGGTGTCTGTGTGATAATTAAAAATGTCAACAATTTAGTACAAGCCACTGGTGGCAAAGGAATGTTCAAAAATCCGCGGACGGAAATCGTATTGCTACGATCGCTTCAATCGAAATAAAGAGTTTTAGACCCAATTTATTGGTACTCAGCTACCTCGGCAGTTGAAGCGCTCAAATTATAGGGCCTATCAAAAAAATCAAAACTTTCAAAATTTTCCAAATTTTCCATAATTTTCCAATATTTTCCAAAATTTTCCAATTTTTTCCATAATTTTCCACGGAAAATTTTCATCACTACCTATAGGCAGTATTCTTTTCTGATGCAAGAGATTGTATTTTGTTAACATTGTTCTCATATGATATTTTTGTCAAAGAATACTGTAATTGGAACATGCCGGCAATCAATTAACTTAAGTCTGCACCTTAGAAAATGAGAAATTGTGATTCAACAGAATGAATTTATGTCAACCCTATCAGGACCGGGGTGCCCCATACGAACTTTTTTTATATCTCCTAAATTAAGGCAGTTAGGAGCTTTTTCTCTGACTTTTAGTTTGCATGTATGTTAAAGTTTCAGTAAAAATTTGGGAAAAATCGACCTACTTCAAGGTCAATTTTAAAAGTACTTTCTAGAAAATTTATGGCCCTCATTTAGGCCCTGTGGGTACGAATCTTGCGAAAACTGGCGGATTTCAGCTGCAGAATATGATGCTACATACAGTTCAGTCATATTTGCGGCATATTCGCTGGCGACAATTCGCGCTCTACATGTCACCTTTTGCTTTTGACTTTCTCTCTTATTTTCTTTAGCAACCCGCCTCTACAACCGAGGCTCTATATTCTCCCTCACCTCCTCACTATCCCCCACATATGGTTAATCTATCTAAGAAATAAGTGCAGACTATCATTCTTTGATAATGATAAGATTATAGAGAATCCGCATATATCAATTTTCATAACATCTCTTGACATTCAATAATTTACAAAAATGACAAATATTTGAATAATATCACAGTATTTACTGCGACATTTATGGAAGATAAATTCTTTTTTTAGTTTAAGCCTTCGTGAATTAAAAAAGATCCCTTTTTATCAGATCAGACTGAGTATACAATATATTTTCATGTGAAGGTAATATACGAACATTACTACTTACCACTAATTAGTTGCTACAATATCCACGATTTCGCCGGTTGGCGAAAAATCAGCTCGCATTAGTAAACAAATATCTACCAACTAATTATAGCAACTTTTCGCCAACTGTCGTTTTTTAATTTTACACATGTCTTTGGACAGATGACCATTTTCACATGCAGAGATAGTTTTTACACGAAAATGAACCTTTACAAAAAATTATCCACAAAATCGCTACCTCTCCAGATAATCAGTTGTTATTAGCAAGATCCGTTCCCACAGGGTAGCAGGGACGACGGCAGGTGTTGCACCGACCTGAAGGAGGGCACTTTGGGATCCCAATCCTCCCAAACCCAACTGAATATTTCATTTGCGTTATATACCTGAGGTTTTGCATTCACCTGTCAACTTTAAATTGATGACTGTATTTTATATCGACTATAGTTCCATGCTCATCAAACAACAAATATTTCTGGTATGAATGAGTGCAAAAATCGAATGAGTAAAAATTTTGTTGTCCATTTAAGCCCAAGTCTAACACAATGCCAACAAGTTGAATTCTGGAGGCATGCTACACGCGGATGTATAAAACTCTCGTCACACCCTTTTACTTAACAAAAATAAAAGGTCCAATTCTATTACAGTGGATCTTATTTCAGGCAACACGTTTTCTTTTTATACTTGGAAGTGGCTTGCATTTATCAACTGGAAACTACAACAGAATTTCTATTTTGTTGCTCTTCCAGTACGCCTATAAAATGAATGCCGTTACATCAAGCGTCTTAGCAGCAATTTTAACTAACTACAAAGCTTGTTCAAAACAACATCTTAATATGCATAAATTGTGATGGATTACAGAAGACAATATATGCAATTTAGAAATTCGATGCAATATTTTGTACTTCTATTATTTGTTTTGGAACAAAAAGAAATCATTTATATTGCTTATGTGTATTCAGTAGAGCGATCTGTAAAACAATTAATTTCCTTAGCTCGATGATTAATCCCTGCACACGAACTGAGCATGATACTCAAAATGTGTTCAATACAAAAACATGTTGCAAAAGTCTCTGTTGTCATAGCGCGTTGACTGTCTATTGGGAGGGAGAAGCTATACCAGCGATGGATGATCTTCAAGACGATTTCGGTACACCATTGACAATCTTTATAACTCAAGCACAACTTTATTGTGTCTATGATGATGGGTCAGAACGGTGAACTGTGACGACACACTCCATATACACTGCTATTCATCGCACGAACACAAAGTTTGACGTCATTGAGAATGAACCTGGAATCAGCCTGGAGCCTATAGTCAACAGTCAGCACTGATGTGAAATTCGTGAAACTGCAGCTTCTTAAGGAGTATTTCCGTAATTTATGGAGAGGGCACGCAGGCAACACCTGCATCACCCTTGCCGGCGTCCCTGCCCAAAAGCAATCATGTTCAATCAATATTAAAGTTGGTCTTTCAAAATGCCGGTATACGGGAAATATATTCTGATTTTGGAAGCTAATTTTTGACAATATCTAAAGTTCAATCCGGTTTTTATGGGAAATCTCATTTTAGTCACCGAGTCAGGTAGAATCTATTGCAAATCTCAAATATACTGGAAGCTACTCCATACATTGGGGCAAATGAATCGTTATAGCTATTACTATTTGTTCAATATATTATTAAAATCACACCCTCAGTCATATTATTAAATAATTGCATCCCTCAAATAATATTGATCTGGAAAATGTCGTGCTAAATGCACATGCTAAATATATGCTTAGTTCTAACCTATACTCGTATAGTTCTATTTTGAAATAGCCTGTGAAAAACTTCTCATGCGACTAATTTGTTGCTTGGACATTGTCATTCATGCAGTTGTGGATTATGATAACTTTGCTTCATTATATGATCTCTATGATAATTGGTTGTCGACCTTTCTATGAAACTACAATGACTATAGTCATGATCGAATGGCTAGAAAAACAGAATTTCTAACACCATTCCCTGAGAACATGCGTCCGCATTATATTCCGGAGAGCATGTTACCTTCAACGAGGGATTGGTCGAATGGGTCGAATTTCCTAGCGGACTTACTACACCCTGTAACTTGGAAATATGCCTACGGCTTAAACTATTTGGCTTTGTGACGCATTGACTAGCCTTTCTTTGAATGCGAAAATGTATGCCGGTCCTGAAAATAACGCTTTTCACCATGACTTAGGAACTGACTCATGAACTCTGCGGTCCTTACTTCAGCACCAATCGCGATATACATGTGTGACTGATATCCTGTCACTTCATTTGCTTCAGAAAGGCCAAACACTGCTGGGAGCCTTTCGAAACCATCGAAGACATTCTGAAATTACTGAAGATTACAAAGCAACCTATTTCGTTGACAATCTTTGAAAAATGACCAAGAGCAAAAACGTCATGCTGCGGAGTTCCTCATTCTGGTGGAGAAGCAGAGGCCTTCAGTCATTTTAGATTAATTTTGGCATAGGAGGCACCGATCAAATGGATCAAAACGTGGAGGATTCACTCTTCCTGTTGTACATTGTGATGATTGCTCGCATCAATTGCACCGGTATTTGGAATTGGTGAAGACTGCTTCACATGAAGGAGACGATAAAGCGTGTACTATACGTGCATGTATGCAAATCATGCATGTATTTCTGCGGAAAGTTACCTTTACATCCTTGCCGTTGATTTGAAAATAAAATTTCAGTATTGTCTTTTACTTAAATTGCATTCTTTAATGAAAAGAAAATTAGTAAAGCACGTAATACACATATATGAAGCATAAAATTATCATCTTTTTTTATATAATATTACATAAAAAGTGGTGACATGATATGATAGAACATGTCTTATATTATTAAATTTTAATGATTAAATTTATAATTGATATCTTACACTCCATCATTTGTTGCTTGTACAAGTCTTTATAACTGTTCATACATCTATTATTTTCAATTTCATTGTCAATAGATTTTGTTTAGCACGCGATTTCCACGATGTTGGGGAGAGCACAATAGAATTATAGTTAGTATCAACAAGATGTTGACAAGCAACCAAAATATGTAATGCGATTTGGTCAAATCAGTTCGATAAATAAAGTTTAAGGAAAATTTCCGCAATTTGAGAAGAGGGCACGCATGCAACAGGTGCAACACCTGCAACACCCTTGACGGTGTCCCTGTACTTTAGTTGCAATGAGCAATTTTTTGAAGAGTCAAAAATATACACAGATTCATGAAAAATGAAAACAATGGGAAAATCAATTTTTAAATTTAAAGTTTTGGTATGAAGGTATTCAAATCATGCGAAATAAACACTACCATTCGAAAGACGAGACTCGAAATATGTAGACTCAGTTTTATCCATCGGAACATCAAATATATTAGGGCGGGGCCGGTCTTACGACGCTACAAATCGCCCGGTCCTGATAGAGTTAAGAATCGATCAAACCTTTGGTCACTTGCGAAATCCTAAATTTATCTATGCAAAGGTTTCGAAGCAATTTCCATCTAAAACCCTGTTCTAAATACTGGTTCGTAAAAATAGTGAAAGATAAACTCAAATACTTTTTTGATGCTGGCAAGAAGGATGGCCGACATCATAGAGTAGGTACTCTATGGACGACATGTCGGCATATTTCACACAATATGTTCTCCAAACGAAACACGAACCCTCAGGCATAGGGAATGGAAGCTGCTGTTGTACAGTCTGATTCGAATTTCCAAACCAATTATGGAGGCAAAGGGATCTCTAAGTGACGTTCACAGTAGATCGTGGCACTTGAATGCTATGTGGTTTCACTTTTTCACTACTTCATTAGTCTTCTTTAGTCTGTGGAGATGCGTCCATTATCGCAGGAAGTAACAAATGTAAAGAAATGGATAACGACTTTAATCAGAGTGCAATATTAAATCGAAGCGACCAGTAGATATTATCAAAGACAGCAGTGGATGTCATGAGGATCTGAAATTTATTAACTCCGTATTTATTAAATGAACTCAAGGGAGGAGATACAGGTGGTATCGTTACCAAATGTGGGATATGTATATTTTTGCAGTTTTGAAGAAATTGCCACGGAATTGAATGATCATGATTGTAATGCAGAAGGAACTGATATTATTTTACAGATTCTCATGACAGCCTTGGAGATTCAATGTTTGTTAAATTAGCAATTCGATGGTTTCCTATTACTTTCATGCTCAACCTCAGAGTATTTTCTTAAGCATGATCACATCACAGACAACCTGTCACTGGCAGAGCAAAATCACATAATCAAAGACAATGATTTCAATTAACTTTGAAAGATGTACATGGGTCCACATCACTACTCACATTCAAGAAATGAAACATGAATTTAGTGAATCATAAAATCATGCCAGTGAAAATTGAATTAAAAAACTTGAAATTTCAGCCAAGAAAGCAAGAATAATATCGCGACTTTTTCTTGTTGACTTCCATTATAATGCGGCCCGTGAAATTCCCTTGCAAATTAGCTTAATTTCCGCTTAGCTAGGATGCTTATTATCAAATATTCATTCCTTTCGATATCCAACTTGTTTCATACTACTTACATAGGAGAGTCATCTCGGCAGTATATTAATTGGCAAAATTAAGACTTTTCTAAAAGTGCTGAAATGTTTTTTGGACCACGGGAACGTAATCTCCGCAAAAACTGAATCTTTTGATACAAAATATTTCATTGTATACAGACACTTTTTTGAGTTGACACTCTACCATATATATCCCTACTCTATGGTTGAAGCAAAGCGACCAGTAGATATTATCAAAGACAGCTGTGGATGTCATAAGGATCTGCAATTCCCATCAAGCGGCATTAGCCTATAGAAAAAAATCTTGGGGCCATCAACGCCCGATTGGAGGGGCGGTGGTCGCTGGAGAGTGATTGTCTCTTTTATTCATATACATGTGCAACAATGAGAGCGAATGTCCATTCACACCGGACGCGACGGGCCTTCACGCGTCCCTGCTCTGCCCCCGCCCTCATCCCTGACACCACAGGTTGCAAGATGTTCATGCAGAGAAATGATTGACTTTTGAAATAGCTATCCGACAATTCTGATCTTTTACAAGGACATGTATATTGAAATTCCTTAACAATGCACTTTCATGCTTTATCAACAATGAATATGAATTCATGAATGTATTTGGAGACAAATGGTTTTTTATTCACTACAGATCGAGTATCGGAAAAAAGACAGGAAATTTGCTGTTGCTCACAACGTATGTGAATCTTCAAGTGACTGATACTCCCGAGTACTGTAGAATAGACATTGCCAGCTAATAAAAGCTATTCAGGGTTATAGAAAACAGGACAAGCAAACGTCTTTGTCATTCACTACAGACAAATTTTGGATGACGGTGAGTAGCTGATTGTGCAAAATTTCACACATCACTTTTGTTATGTAATACATGTATATAAAAATCTAAATAATAAATATAATATATAGGCCAGGGGTGCGGAGCCGGAGTGATGGGACTCCGGACTCCGGCCTATAACTAGACCCGAAGTAAAATACAAACAAATTATCTATTCTCGTACATAACTGTCACTGTCAACTTTCTCCGTCAAACAAAAGTAGATAGACATTGCTGCATGCAAAGCTTGTAATAGTTGAGGGAATGAACCGTGATAGTGAAAAGGGATTGTCTTTACACTCGGTGATTTAATAGAGAAGACAAGCCTTCCTAGCCTCGATCACACATACTCACCAAAGGTCACATCAGAGACAAAAATGAAATACTAGTTTGTTTGAGAACATTGCCTCTTACCCTCACGTCAATCACACGATGGCTCCTCCATATAGTCCGGGAGCTAGCGTGAAGTTGTGCAGGGAACGAGGTAGTACATAAAACTTTCACATAGCATAGTACACCTCTAACCTACTGCAAAACTTCGCGTCTGCCGGATCAGATCATTTGCTTTTCAGAAATAGAGAGGATAACACAATCCTATGTATTTCCAATGGTAAAATTGTGACATTTAAGGTGTTGACTCCATTTTTTCAAATTTTTGCTCATAAAAGTTACACAAATTGGTATTTTGTTGAACTGGTTATTGTAGAAATCATCTACAGATCATGATCTTTCAAATGAGCTGTGATTCAGTGACAGAGGATGAAGTAAAGTGTGCAATCAGACACTTTTCGTTGGTGTAACTGCAAATTTTAACATAGAAATTTCAGGAAAATTGTTGATATACTTTAACAAAAAGTGTCTGTTTGTACACTTTACTTCATCCTCTGTCACTGAATGATAACTCATTTGAAAGATCATGATCTGTAGATGATTTCCATAATAACCAGTTCAACAAAATACCAATTTGTGTAACTTTTATGAGCAAAAACTCGAAAAAATGGAGTCAACACCTCAGATGTCACAATTTTACCACTGGAAATACATAGGATTGTGTTATCCTCTCTATTTCTGAAAAGCAAATGATCTGATCCGGCAGACGCGAAGTTTTGCAGTAGGTTAGAGGTGTACTATGCTATGTGAAAGTTTTATGTACTACCTCGTTCCCTGCACAACTTCACGCTAGCTCCCGGACTAATAGCGCGTATTGAAATCGATTGTATTTTTGAAAGTATATTTTGTAAAGTATATTTTTGAAGAAGGATGGGTATTTTCATGTCTGGTAGAGCTGGAGAAAAACCGTGTGAAGCACACATCAGCAAGATGGGAGGAGCCGAGTCGCATGCATCCAACTTAAAGCGACATTTAATAGACTCATCGAAAATGATTGATAATTGATACAGGAATCGTCATCAAAAATAAGTTCAGGTAAGCCTATAATGAACTATGCTGTAGGTTACCATTTTTCAAAAAATTAGGCTCTATATGCTTGCCGCCCGGAGTCGGAGTCCTATCAAAATGATAGGACTCCGTATCCCTGATATAAGCTTTGTGTTATGCACTAAACTTCATTGGTTTTATAAGATTATATTACATTGTTCAATAAGAGTTCCTCCAATCAAATAATAAGGCATTAGGGTTATTAATATGCACTGTTCTTTATGATGAGCAAATAAAATTACTTAATAGACATTTATCAACATTTCATGTTAAATGAGATGAACTCATTAACAAAATTGTCTGATACATGACTTTTCCTCTTCTCAATGCAAATGTGCAATCTAATGCGGTCGACAACAAAGGTTTGTCGCAGAACATTGAACATCTAAAGAGACAACGATAAAGTCAATAAAAAAGACACCACCCCCTGATTCCTCGACCGCACTCACCCGACTTAGGAATCGAATCGAAGTCCGTGGTGGGGACGAGCTCGCACTATTAGTCCTATTAGGAACAATAGCATGGCCTAGTGAAGAAGATGTGAGCTCGTCTCCACCGCGGACTTCGAATCGATTCCTGGGTTGGGCGAGTGCGGTCGGCATAGAAATAAACTGTTTATCTGAAGTTCGCTAGAATGGAAAATGACTCAAGGTCGCGGCACATCCGGGGAACTAAGTTGGGGCATGAATAACCAATGAAAAGCTTCGATTTACTCATGTGACTGATTTTAACCCAATCATGCAGACGTTGGCAGGTGCATCTAAGTGAAAATGCGTGCGATCTATATGCCGTTATTGTGCATTGCATGAAGCTTAATTTCCATTCTAGAGGTTTTATTGTTGTAAATTTCTATGGCGGTCGGGGAATCAAATTTGCTGATGTCTTGTATTGACTTAATAGTTGTCATTCTCTTTAGATATTCAAAGTACTGCGACCACAGAATTAGACAGGTCGTCTCTTCTTCCGTTTGACTAGAAGGGAAACATTGGAACATGTAACGTCAATGAAATGGCAATCTGCTGACTAAGTGCCATAGCAATCGAACAATGAGCAGCTTAGTTCAACATTAAACACTCTAAATTGTACAGTTTCAGTGACTGTTATCAACCGGATCACACAGCAAAGAGACACAGACGATGTCAAAGTCTACAGAGAAGTTTGTGAACTTTTTTCGTGCGCCTGCTAACTTTTTTTGAAATGACCGGAGGACCCAACATCATCGAGAAAACTTTTGCGCAATGATCTGAATTCTTCGAATCTGAAGGAGTCGTGGTGATTGGAGCATTTTGAAGGAATTCAGAGCAATCCGCAAGCGACGCACGACTATTTTTCCTATCTCAGTTAGGTATTAAAAATTTCTTTTTGCCCACATAAAAAATTTCCTGCATGTGCCATCTGTTTGAATCAGTTTGCACTTCTAGCAAAGTGATACGATTAAACTATCTAATTCTGTGACTGCGACAGACCTTTGTTATCAATCTACTGTGTGACGCAGTCGGATGACATGCTGATATGCTGTCTCGCTACAACATGAATGCTGGTAGCATTCTGTCAATAATAATAGGACAATAAGCTGTCGATATCACTTGGAGATAACTACTGCCTTCACTCGCATTCCTTTTGAGCCGTCAGCGTGGCCTAGTGAAGAAGTTGCGAGCTCATCTCCACCGCGGACTTCGGTTCGATTCCTGGGTCAGGCGAGTGCGGTCGGGGAATCATGTGGATCCTTTTATTGCTGACTTAATGGTTGTCATTCTCTTTAGATATTCAATCTAATGAGACTTTTCCATGTTTCTTGTCTGTTGCGCTCCAGACATTATTTTGAATTCCACTAAATGTGACAAGCGAAGTTGAGAAATGAAAAATTAAAATCGTCTGAAATTATCCCGTTTAATGAAAATTCTCAATTCTCCTATCAGAAAACTTTATTGAAATGATCAAGTGACACATCTATCAGTCATTATTGATGAATGCTTCTGAAAACAATCAATCAGGGAACGTCAACAAAGACTTCTATTTCGATATCCTTGGCTTTCATCATTTGCACTGACATTACCTCAAATGCGTCAGTGGCTCCAATTGTTTGTTTTTTCTCTTTAGCAGCCCTCTCATCAATGGCTGACATTTTATCTCCATTGTTATTGTAGTATCCGGCATTTTCACCAATGTACTCGTAATATCTCTCTCCATTGATTTCTTTATATTCCAAGTGAACAGAGAATAGTGGAATCTTATGCGTTCTATTGTAGTAGCTCATAGCCCTTTGAAGAATTGGTATTACAGCATTTCTCACGTCTGCGCCCGTCAATGCACCTGTTGACAATACCAAAGGACCTTTAAGCATTAATAAATCCTCTTCGCCTTGATGAACGATTTGATCGTCGTGAATTGTAGCCGGCATTTCTGAAATCAAGCAAATTCATGCTTTGAAAATATTGACTTAGAGGCTCTGATTAGTTTCTTATGTTTCACTCGTAAGAATGTTAAAAAAAAACAAATTTAACGGACATTTTATTGGATTTAAGCACTTTGAATGGTTCAGTCATGGAAATCCGATTTCTTGCTTTGTTGATGAATCTAGAATGAACAATGATGTTTGCTGACGGCAATTGAAGCTGCTCAGTTAGGCGTCGATTGCTAGATCTTATAAATGATAAAATTCATAAATCAGCAGCAGTCAATTCTTTTCTTATTTAGGCGGCATTCTGTAAGTCATTTCATCAAAATACGTATATTCTTAAGAAGAAGTGACATCAATGTGAAAAAATCAATGAATCACCGAGATTCATGAAATTTCAGTCAATTAAAATTTCCAAGAAACGGTCTGGGGATTCGAATCTTTTTTGATTGCGAGTTTCCGAGCGATTCGCTCGTCTTCAGGCAGGCAGAGACAAAAGAGAAGCTACAGGGCAGTGATATTCAATCACATTGCCAAGAGTAAAATTCATTTCGACTACGTGGTACAACTTTTACCTATGCCTGCTTAGCGAAGCTCTCGGAAGCTCGTAATTAATAAAACTTCGAATCTTGAGATTGGTTTTTTGGAAATATTAATTGATTGGAGAAGTGATAATAGCGTAAATGTTTACAACACCAGGTGACATGCCACGCGTAATTCACGCGTAATTACGGAACATCCCAAACATTCGTGGTTAAAGACACTGCGCGCGCACATACGCGCTCCAATAAGAGTTGGAAATCAGTTGATCTGATGTTGTTAAAACATGGGGAATGTTTATGAATACGTGTTGTCTACGGTTGTCTGCGTTGCCACTTGAACCACGGATGAACCGCTAAGCATGTTCTGTCTTCCCTGATCATGAAATTTAGGTCCAATGATCACATTGTTTATCATTGTTATACATGCAGACACATGAGACGCAAAGTCTCTATAACAGGACTGCCCACAGATGTTGCAGCAATGTTACGCATAGCCACGGATGTTTAGAATCTTGTGTAATTACACGTAGTTTACACGTGAATAACCCGTAATTGAGCGTGGCATGTCACCTAGTGAAGGTACCGTAAAATGGGGGATCAATTAACACTGCGGGTAACTATGAACAGTTGTGAGGAGGACAGTTAGTTTTTTGGCGATATCGAAAATGCAAACAAGTCAACAAGCTGTATTTCAGTGAACAGAAAATCCTTAATTCTTTTTTGAGATTTGAATACCCTGAAGAAAGCGTTTCCAGTCTTGCTTTTCAATTGTGGAACAAAATGCGATCACCTAATATCAAAGAATGTCTACGATCCGGATTCCGTAGTTGTGGAATTGTTCCTCGAAATCTTGAGGAACCATTGAAACGAATTCCAGGTACATCCTCATCTTCAGATTACAATCAGATTCACAATTAGAGAGCTACAGTTAGGCAAGTTGGAGCTGTAGTTATCCGTTCACAGATTATAGATTCACAGAGCGAGGAAAAAAGCTTCAAGTAAGACCGGGTGCCTAAATGGATGTGGACCTACCAACTGAGGATTTGACCTCCCAACTTTCTGCAGCAAGAAGTCTCACCACAGCGATGATCCGGTAAGAAGTGACAATGAGGATGTTTAGTAAATTTTTCTGAATACAATGGACCGGAATGGCTTCAGTGTTAGATCGCAGAAGATGGTTTTGTGGCGTGTGTAGCGAATTGATACTGAAGATCCTTATTTTACATGTATCGATTGCTAATTTTTTAGTTCTATATTTGTATCTTTTTGTCGAGAGACATTAGTTATTTTGTCGAGATATTCGAGTAAACATAATCATTTGTTTTGTTGATCAGTGCACAAAAATGTGTAATTTTGAAATAAGAAGTATTTTGGTAATAGCTATCCGTTCTTGATTTTTTAAAGATGGTCTGACTTTTTAAATCATAGAACTGAAAATATCAATTTTTGCGAAACATTCTTTATCATGATTGTGTATAATGATAATCCCGCAGTCTATAGAAATGAAACTGGATAATATTAGCAACGGTAAGAAAGTAGCATCAAAAAATTGAAGAATCTGATAATTGTCCCCCCTCCATTTTACGGCAACTAACCAGAAGAGTCAGCGTCTAGGTACGGTTGCTTGACAGCGCGTGTAGCATTATTTTGAATGTCTTTTTATGTGCATGTTCATTATAGTCTTTCTTTCGTAAAGTGTAGGATTTCGGTTTCAACACTAGCATTTTATGCTCGTTCTCGATTTGTTCTATGCAATCCTCGATCAAGGATTTGCGATTGTTGGTGGATGCATGTAGCCCTTTATTGCCAATATAAAGATGATAGCTGTAATGTAAATTACCTAATAGTAATCGTTTCGACCATAGAGTAGTAACTCCGCATTTATTAAATCCCAATATGTATGCACTTTCGATTTTATTAAATGAACTCAAGGAAGATACATTCGGAATTGTTTCAAAATGCGAGACATGCACATTAATGTAGTTTTGAAGAAATTACAACGGATCATGATAGTATAATACAGAAGGAAGTGATATTACTTTACAGAGCCTCCGTGTTATGACAGCCTTGGTGAGGCAATGTTTATTAAATTAGCAATTCGATGACCTCCTGGTGCTTTTATGCTGAACCTGAAAAGAATCGTCTTAAGCGTGATCATATCATAAGCAACCTGCCACTGACAGAGCAAAATAGCAGAATCAAGGACAATGATTTCAATTAACTTTGAAAGATCTAAATGTGTCCACATCATTATTCATATTCAAGAAGTGAAACATTAATTTAGTGAACCATAAATTCATGCCGATGAAAATTGAAATAAAAACATGAAATTTCACCTAGGATGCTTGTTAGCGAATATTCATTCCTTTTGATATCCAACTTGACTCATATTACTTATAACGGGGCGTCATGTCGGTAGTATTTAAATTGGCAAAAATTTAGCTTTTTAAAAACTGTTCAAATAATTTTTTGGAGCGCAGAAACGTAATCTCCGCAGAAAACTGAATCTTTTCATATAAAATTTTCACTGCATGCAGATACTATTTTGAAACGACACTCTACCTACACTCTACATACTTACTATATGGTTCCAACAGATTGACCGGTAAGTTACGGTGATCTATTCTTGCAAATTATCTTGGTTTCATCGATGAATTGTTCTCATTCGTTGAATTGTTAATGAAGACATCTATCTCTCTATGTACAGTAAGTATGCCTCACTCTTGATTCTGTGTTTTGATACCTCTTTAGGTCGCATGAGCATAATCAAGACCATTATTTGTATCGACATACAAATTAAATAATTTGCATAGAACTTTAGAATTTTCTTAATTGAAATTGCGTGCATCATTTTTCTCTGTAGGTTTTGTGAAAATTCTCCAATTGCTGCAAAAGGATGTTGTATTTGTCAAGCTTTCGATAGTGTTAGCAATTAGTCCGTCAGCCAGAACAAGTTTCTGCAGGGAACGAGACCGAAAGTGAGACTTTCACAGAATGATGTACACCCATGCCTACTACGAATCTGCACGTCTGCCGAGTTCTAGTGAGTTCCTTTTCTTGTCAGACAGGATGAAAAAAAAACACATGTAAATCCAATGGGGCGTACGCAGATTGCAGTTTTTGGCCGAAATGAAATTTTTTGATGCTTTCTCTGATTAAATGAAAAGTACTACGGCCAGAGTCATAATTTTTGGCATGCAATGTCTTCAGGTCATTTTCTTTCATGTTCATGCACCCCTGCCTATGAGACTAAACACATTTATATTTGGCGAGCCTCTTAATGTCGGCAAACACAAACATTTTGAGCAACTTTGTCCAAATTCTCACATACATTGCCGATCAGAAGCATGATAATAGCACATTCACATCGTCGGAAATGATGTGTATAATATATGCACATATATTATGCATATATTATACTACTTACGACTAATATATGCACTTTTATCAAAATTGGGTCGCATCCTCGATGATTTCAATAACAAGAACATCTTATGCTTCAAATAAGCAGGGTTCATTTTATACACCTAGAGGCATGGCAATTGCAAGTCTGGATATTAAACATATAGATGTTATATTTCAATTTAGTTATGCAATGTTCTCTACAACTTTTAAGCTATATATACATGTACTTCCTGACATTGGACGTTAGCATAGTTAAGGACAATCAACAAGGCATCAGGGTCATTCATGATAAGAATATAAGTGTAAATGTGTGAGTGAGAACGAATGTGATGAGGAAACTCCAGATATAATTCCCTGGTGTGGAATCCTTTCGAAGACAATATTCTTTAGAAAATTAGACAGCATCGGATGATATTTTGGCTAATAATTGTCTCACATTGTCTGTTGGAATTGTCTGATCATTATGGTTGATAATTGTCTTATATTTGGCTGGCTCAACTTTACAATGTAGGCTATCCTTATTATAGTACATTGGTTATGTTGTGAATATCTCTACCAAGAAATGAAAACTTTGGAAATTATCAAAAAATGCATCAGTTGCACCTTTACTGAATTAATTAAAAGTAGTGAGTTATCAACTTTTGATAAACCACAACATCATTCACAGACATTAATTGAATCAAATTTGAATATTGATGGTGGTTTAAACTTATTATTTACTACTTCCATGAATCACATCAGAATGCCTACAGTGCAATGGACCCCTGAACATTATTGTAATATTTCGTCTTCAATTCCGACTAATAACCATTTGTGTATTTGAAGGTCTTGAAATCGTGAATGTGCAGTGAATTCATAGATGATAATTCATTTAGATATTTTCTTATGAATATAATAAGTGGTATAGAAGGCTTGCCTTTTTACTTCTCAAATTTCGAAATTATAAGCTTAGAAATTATAGTCCACCTTCATTTTAACCTTCATAAAATAGAAAGTATATATACACGTAATGTAATTTAAAAAACATGCAGATTGTATTGTCTCTACTTAACTACCAAAGAAAGAAGAATTGCTTGATGGGTCGTTGTAGACGAGATCTTAAGAAGTCAGTTCGTCTCAGTCTAGACCTCATACCTATTCACATGATCTACAAACAGGCTAGATGAACATGTGCAAGTCTCCATTCAAAATCTAAGTTTAGCTGCAGTAAAATAATGATTCGGAAAGGAATTACAACAATCATAACTGTTATTTAACTCGTAGTCCTACTGCAACAGCAGCATTATAGTTATACAGCTACGACATTCGTACGACATTCCAAAATATAGCACGAGGCGAAGCTCAGTGCTATATCTTTGAATGGAGTACGGATGGACTCCACTGGTTAAATAGCAGTGATATAATCAAAATTTATATGTCAAATATGCATAAATGATTCTATTGTATGTAGCTGACGGTTTTTGACGAGAGGAGGTTCGTCATAAGTTGAAAGAAGAAAGAAAAAATGCACTCCCTGTGATTTATCCGTAAAAGTATAATGTTAAAAGTATATACAGGAGACAGAAGTATCGCGGCGAAGTCGCAGCCTCAGTGTACGGTAAAAGCGTGCAGAATGTACTTTAATACTGTCTGTTTCTAGTCGCTTGGACGAGAGCATCTCTCAACCGACCAGCTCGTGTTTATGGTTTGCATCGTTGCACCAATGCAAACGAGCTTCTATTGATGATTTACGCTTGTCCAGAATGTGGAGGTCAAAATCTGAAAAAGACATAAATAAGTAATAGTAAATAATACACAGCCACAGAATTAGACCGGTCGTCTCTTCTTCTGTTTGCATTGGAACATGTAACGTTAATGAAATGGTACAAGCTGATGACATAATACCATAGCAATCGAACAGTGAGCAGCCAGTTCAACATTAAACACGCCAAATTGTGCAAAGTTTCAGTGACTGTTATCAACCGGATCACACAGCAAAGAGACACAGTCGATGTCAAGTTCTACAGAGAAGTTTGCGAACGTTTTTTCATGCGCCTGCTAACTTTTTTTGAAATAATCGGAGCACCCAACATTATCGAGAAAACTTTCGCGCAATGATCTGAATTCTTCGAATCAGAAGGAAATCGCGCGATCGGAGCATTTTGAAGGAAAGAGAGAGCCGCAAAAAAGCACAGCACTTTTTTATTTTTTTTTCCTATTAAAAAAAATTTTTTTTTTCTTTTTGCCCACTTATTTTTGTCTTTCCTGTCATGTTGTCAGATTGCACTTGCACTTCTAGCAAAAGTGATAAATCAAACAAATGTGGGTGGGTGTGTGTGTTTCAGTGACTGTTATCAACCGGATCACACAGCAAAGAGACGCAGTCGATGTCAAGTTCTACAGAGAAGTTTGTGAACGTTTTTTCATGCGCCTGCTAACTTTTTTTTAAAATGATCGGAGGGCCCAACATTATCGAGAAAACTTTTGCGCAATGATCTGAATTCTTCAAATCTGAAGGAATTCAGATCAATCCGCAAGCGACGCACGACTATTTTTCCTATCCCTGTAAAGTATTAAAAATTTCTTTTTACCCACTTATTAAGTTCCTGCATGTGCCATCGTTTTGAATGACTTTGCATTTCTAGCAAAATGATGCGCTTAAAAAATCTAATTCTGTGAACACAACAATTTATTCATTTGAAATTACAAATAGAGTACCATGTTAGCAGAAAAAGAGAGAACTTTTCTTTGATCAGACATGTTCCTGAGCTATCAAAATGACTCAAGAGTTTCGAATTCATAACTACGCTGGACCATGGAAAAAACGCATTCCACCTTCGCTGCGTACGCCAATGATGCAGAAGAAGATGTTTTGTTGCACTCAAACGATGTGGAATGATATCATGAAGAGCGTGTGAGAAGTTGGTTTCACAGAATAAAGAAAATTGCCAACAGCAGTCTTAAATGTTGACTCAAAAGAAGGAAAACTGTTGCAAGCGCATGATGAAACACAAATTATTCGATATGCTCTTTTCTGAAAAATATCTAACTCAACAATTAGCTTCGATGGTAATCGTATGCAATAGCAGAAGGCGGGAGGACCATGATTCCGATGATAGCAATAGAAAAAACCCCTCCCGAGTGAAAATTACTGCCGATGTATGACTGTATAAAATTCAATAAAATATAATTGTGCCGACGTTTCGCGTCCAGACGCTTAGTCGTGGCAGAACTAGCACAGATAATGAAAGAGTGATTTACAAAAATTCTAATTCTCGTTGCAACAGTCTCGTGACGCCTGTTCATCAAAGGTTGGTGGTAATTAATTAAACGAGCTTCCACCAAACTCGGAAGAGGTTTTTTTCTTTTGCTATCGATGGTAATCGGCCATACACGGGAGAAGCATGCGTAAATAAAGAAGTTAAAGAAGACCGGCATTATAATACGGCTCATGAACTTTCCTAATAGTGATCTTAGTTTCCGTTTTATTAGAATACTTAGTCGCAACTTTTCAGTCTTTTTGATATCTAATCAGGTTCATACTACTTACGTGTATATAAGAGTCTGAAGTAGCAAATCGCTAGTATATAACCACAGTCATAATTTGCAAAAATTTAGCTTTTTGAAAATTGATCAAATGGTTTTTGTGGACCGTAGGAATGTAATCTCAGCGAAAACCTGAATCCTTTGGTGTTAAATTTTTCACTGCACAATGACAGTTTTTGATTCGACACTCTGCTTACTAAATACCTACTCTATGAATTTGACTGTTCTTAAAAGGTGCTCTGACCCTCTAGATACTCGCTTGATGGAAGCGCGCGAACTACATTAGAGGTCTGTCTCCGCAAATCAATCGGAAACATGAACTAAGCGATTTTTGAATCTTGCTGACACCATCCGTAGTCAGACAGCAAGACTTTATTGGCCACACTTCTATCACTGACATACTTTTGAAGACGGATGAACACCTGAAACGGTGGGCTGTATGTGCTTTTGACTCTAACTTTGCAACTTAACGCAAAAAATACAAAGGAGAGAAAACCTGAAGGAATTTCCATGCAACAAAAGATGAAACAACCAGTTTGCATCAACATCTGAAAGTGATGTTGTTCATCACGTGCAACGCATTCTTCATGAAAATGCCAAGATCAAACACAGATGAACAAAAAGCCAAGTAGGCTACATTAAGTCTGTGACTTTGACTTTCTGCACATTTTGTACATCACAATGCAATCACAATATAGAAAGCATGAAACAATCAATAAAGGAATAGCTCGATGTCCAACTCACAATGGCAATGAGAAGTATAAATTGATTGTCAGGGTGAGAGCCAGTATTACTTTTGAATCCGAACTAGCTAATGCAATTTTTTAAGTATCAACATGAAATTCGTGACAAGCACTTAGCTGAAGTGTTTACAAATTAGTTCTATAATGATGAAGGAGAAACAAATTTAAGCTCTACTTGTACAGATCATAATTTGCATTGCAGAGACTGCGCATTGACTTCTAAGAATGAGGAAAACTATCTTATTAAATTCATTTACCGTATGTAAAATTCAAAAACATGGTGAATACTTTGAATACTTTTCTCGTGATAAACCAGATGAATATGTCTGCTTGACAAAAGAGCCCTCGTCAAATCTTCATTTTAGATGAATTATATCGTGCATAAATTCTCCAACCAGCCATCTCAGCTTTCTGATAGACGAAATACTTAAACCTATAGTTCCTAGAATTCTCAGTTACTGTAAGGACACTTTTCACTTTTTAGAAAAATTATCTGATCTTGATTTGAATAGAGAAAATATTGTCTTGGTCACGTTCGATGTAGTATCTCTTGATACGAAAATTCCCCAATATTTAGGAATGGATTCTATTAATTGCTGCTGGCTATCTCAACATAGTGACCTTGTTCCTGGTAGGTTTGATAAAGACTTCATTCCCTTAGATTAGATTCCCTTAGTCTTAATTTGGAAAATAATTATTTCACATTTTAAAATGAGACGTATTTACAAATTTCTGGCACGGCTATGGGCGCAAAGGTTGCGCCATCATATGCAGTTCCAGTTATGGGCTTTCTTGAGGAACAATTGTATAGAAGATTGCTAGATATTTATGACGTGAATACGGTAGAGACTATCAAGAAAAGATGGATTAGGTACATAGATGACTGTTTCATTTGCTGGGATAAGAATTTTGGCAGCTTGGAAGTTTTTCATAATATTGTTAACGGCATGAACTGCAATATTCAATTCAATTTCCTCATTTGAAAGAAGTCATCGCGTTTTTAACATTTTAAAATAACTAATGTTTCCTTCATGCTTTGTTCAAATCACCACCAACCCGTAATCTCGCCACCGGTAAAGACAAGGCTTTACTTCGTCAACGTTCTTAACATGAAATTGAACGGGTAAGAAACATTTCCTCTCATTTACATGCGCATTTTCGCTGCAAATCAGTGAAATAGGCCTTGCTATGGAGATTGGAGATGACATTTAAAGTAGACTATAACAATACATTTTCAATAACATTGTCATGGCGAAAAGTAATTGATACTTACCGAGTCCTTCAGCACATTGTAAAAGAACAACTACCATCAAAGCAACAATAATATCTGTCTCCAATCCCATGTTGACGTCTTTCCAATCTAACTGTTGCAGATCTCCGGTTTGAGAGATATGCTTCTGCCAAATATAACCATCAAGAATTGGAAGGTCCACAGTTCATTTGACGAATTGTCAAGCAGTGTAAATATTGCGACAGTTTGTTCGAACTTATTCAAATAATTGAAGATTTGTGAAAATTTTGCAACTTGCTCATTTACATGAGAATTGAATAAACACAACACAGGATAATGGCAAGTTTGAATTCTTACAGCACATTGTATTAAGCATTTCATGTCAGTTCTAATCCAGTAATCAATAGCCTCAAACCTTATCAATCATGTCCACAGGCAAACAAATCTGCATGTGTTCTTGAATGGTGCCTTGACTAATCGTGCGCTTCACATCCTATCGTCCTGAAAAGACTATTGAATTTTGAAGAAAGTCCAACTGGTCGTCTAGCCTTCCAGAACTTGAAGGAAGTCATTCAAAAATATCTGCTCATGGAGGTATGGGAATTTTGACTGCAAAAGACTACATGTATTCAAAAATATAAGTCTTCTTGTATGTTAATTTAGGCCCATGTTTAGTTAGTAGATTAAATGCATGTAGGCCTATATATATATTCTCAATATAGGGCATTCAGAGGATTTCGGTTAGATTTTAATTGATGTGGAAATGCGGATTGTGCAGGACGAGTTCCTCCCCTGAGCGAGCTGCGTTGTTATGAAAGGCACTACAAATCTGCTACAACCACAAAAATGAATGACACCATTACTAGTTATTTGTAAAGCGCTTTCAATTTCAGGCAAGCAAAATATATTATATCATGATAATGAGCTGAAATAGTACAAAATCAATTCAGGTCGCACATGGTATAATTAGTGGTTGTGCTGTTGTCTCGTGCTGTGATCGTTGTTATAAGCCTACATGCGCGACAAAGATTGTACACTTAAGTGAAGCTGTTTAATAAATATCATTTTTGAGTGTTTTACACATAGGCCCTATATCAATTTGACGTTTTTCTACACCCCCATGCTTTTGTTTAATCAATAATCATTTTAGTGCAGTTCATCGGAATCTTTTGATAGCAATTTTTTCTCGGTAGTATTAGTCAAATACGTGGTAGAAGTCAATTGTATCACAAAATGCAGTTAGTATGAATTGTCCAAACTTGGAGTGTCACATCCCACAGCATACTAATACAATACAGTAATACACTACATATGCAACACATTTACAAACAAGCGCTTTACAAATTGCCAAAGCGGAAGGATTAGCCTCAAAACTGAGGTAATCAGATAGTTAATCTTGTCAAAACACAAATCAATTCGAATGGCCACCATAAAATCAAAACACTATACTGGTATAATAACATGCGGATTGACGTGCATGATGTTATGAAACGCATGTTTTACTTTAAAGAGTGAGCCCCCCCCCCCACTTTATCATTTTGTCTTGTGACAGCGATGAAGCAAACTCAAGTCACATGCATGTCACATGTCGTGAATACAATATAAATTGAATTTGAAAATTGAATTGAAGAATACGGGAGGACATGATGATAAAAAACTTGAAACGAAAACTTAATAGCAGGATTCAGCTTGAAGAAAGTAGTCAAACAAATATCAGAGTTTCATCCACGACGAAAGCAGTTTCCGTCAGAGTGAGTAGCATATGCCTCCGGAAACTGCCTAAAACTTCGTTTCGCGAGACCGAAAAATCGTTCCCGTGTGCCTGCTTTATTATCATATCAACTTATTGCAAAGGAGGAACAAAAAACATGTCTCCCTAGTACATGGACGAATACATGGATTTCCTAAAGTTCACAAAATTTCGACAAATCCACCATCATCAAGACCTACAGTCCCGGACAAAAGTCCTCGATAATGTCTTCAAATTCACTGTTTTGCGTATAAATTCGTGAGCACAATCCCACGGTTGGCCGGTAAAAACCACCCTGTTTTTTACCACCTGGTAAAAACCGCTAAAAACCTGGTAAAGACCAACTTTTGTCACCATTTTTAAGTTAAAACTGGCTAAAACTATTTTTCCAGCATTACTACTTACGTTTTTTGGGTACACACAATATAAGGGATCATCGTCACTCCTTACTTTATTGATGAACGTTAGTCGCAATAAGTTCACTTTACCTTTTCATCATTCGATAGACATTTAGGCCTGTATTTTCACAATTCAAACCTATCAATATCGCATTTCAATCAAGAATATGTTCCAAGTATAGGTGCAAGAATATGAATTATTATAAAAAAATTGTTATAAAGCTGTTGTGCATTATTCTTCAAGTGTGCACGCATTTTGTTGCTTTACGAATTTCATTCATTATAAGATGCAACAGACGTCCATGCTGGAAGGGAACCACTTGGCTCTATATAAAAGATCGAAACAGGCATTCCATTAAGCTAGAAGGGTTGGAAAATGTAGAAATCTGCCCTCGGATTTCTACGATTAACCTCCCTGCTGATCTCCTAGAATAGCTTGTCTTCTAAATCTGTGGCAAATGTCCCATACCCATTGTGATTACACGAATATTACTATGAAATTTATCCTGCACTCCCAGAGGGACTAGATTAAACATTCTGCCCTTCAACATTTTTCATGTCATGGTAATTTACCCTCACATATTTAGAGGATAAGGTTATGTTGAATGAATTTAAAACGAAAGTAAAGTTTTAAAGAACGTTAAACAAACTTGTATATCACAATAATGTCAAAATTGTTTGTCGCTCTCAGATTCTATTAACAAGATCAATTTTACAGCTTACTGGACATGTTCTTTTGCTGAGATTGTAACCGAAGCTGTTCAGACATACATTATACCTCACTTTATCAAGATTGCTGGTGCGAAATATGTTATTTAATTATTATTTGTTCTTCCAAATCATGATTACCTGCTACAGTCACAAGCATTAGTACATTTAGTATATTTCTAAAAAAGTAGAAATGCATTCTAAGTGACTGTTGCACATTGCTTGATTTGGGAGGTGAGATTTTCCGGTGCAGACGCTTTTTGATAGAATGTTTTCTCTGCGTTCATGAGACCTGGGTTCGAATCTAGATCTGATGAAACCTAAGCTACTTTTAAAATACACTCCACATTCTTGCTGAACACTCAACACAGAAGAATGACAGTGGGATTATTGAAGCTCCCCCACATGAAGAAAGTGGTTTGCTTAATTTAGTTCTATGCATAAACCAGTTATATTCATATATTCATTTTCATTCTTTCATTCATTTGATGATAATTCTGCGAGCATCTAACAACTTCTGTTACATGAACCAAAGAGCCAAAATGGTGCTGAAGTCTACATTTGTTCTTAAATCACAAGAAAAGGGCAGAGCAATCGTAAAGAAAGACAACATCGTTTCTCGTTTGTTATAAAAACGCATCATGTGGTTCCAGCACAGAATGAATGTCATGTTTTGGAAGATAAGAGTTGCAAACTGCAAACCCGCATGCACCGTAATACTTACAACGTGCTGTCGATCATTTCGTGAAGAAATAGACTGATTTTCGGAATTTTAGTTTTATCCGGTTTTTGCCAGTTTTTGACCGGTTTTTAGTACTTGGTGGCAAAAACCAGTTTTAGCCGGCAAAAAGGCAACCCTGACCCCAAAGCTTTCCTAGTCAAAGAGGCTAGTTTCTAGCAGTTATCTTTATTCATGGGAAGAGAGAGAGAAATTGAATTTCAAACTTTCGTCATTAATTATGAAATGTGAATGGAATTATCATCGGTCATTATTTTGCATTGTTCCCGAGGCTCGGAAAACTGCAGCGATTCGGTGCTGAGATAAGTTTTTCACAACATTATGCAGCAACTTCAGTCAACCATGTTTCACGAATTTTGTCCAAAATTTTGGCCATTGCGGATCAAATTATGTTTTTTAAATGAAAATCAATTAATTGTTGGCGTATTAGCCCTTCTTCCGCAAATAAATATAACAACTATGTAGTTCTCCCAAATTTTTGCCGTAGGCTTTATCAAGGGTATTATTTACTGCTAACTATTTTACTAATTTTTTACTAATTTTTTATGATAATATTTAGCAGTAAATATATAGGTTTTATCAAGGGTATTATTTACTGCTAATTTTTTTTACTAATTTTTACTAATTTTTTACTAATTTTTCTGCTAATATTTAGCAGTAAATAATACCCCTGATAAAACCTACAGCGAAAATTTGGGAGAACTACCTAGTTGTTTTATTTATTTGCGGAAGAAGGGCTAACACGCCAACAATTAATTGATTTTAATTTCAAAAAAAAAATGTTTCACGAATGACATCCGTTAGGTGTTTCAATGATAAAGGCTTTTGACCTTCGAATTCACGTTTGATTTTTCCCCACACGTTTTTGATGGGGTTCAAACCCGGACTAGAACCAGTCCAAGTAGTGAGAAGTTGGAAAGGTTGTGTTTCAAACCACTCTGACAATCCTGGCTGTATAAAGGTGTTCCACCATGTTGAAAAATTGTTGTTTGGCGGAGAGGCATCCACAGCGGAAGTTTCTGCTTGAGCAACTCGAGATAACTTCGAGAGGTTGCAGACGTGTTTTGTGGTGCGAACCACATGGCCAAGAATGTCACATCGATGAAACTCGCAGGCATTTATACACACGCATAAAAGACTAAAGGCATACCACCATCAGAAATATCATTACATAGGCACATGTCAACAAAACAAAACTTAAACTATTATACAAACACACCGTACAAAAATTGCAGAGACACTTCTAATCAAATCTAGCACAAATGTATTAATGAACAGCAATATCAAGTCAGAACCAATGTTTTAATCGCAAATTTTGTCATTTTGTTCGAATCTATCATTATTCATCATTTGTTCATGTACACTGTAAACTCTAGAGCACGAAATTTTGCTTGAATTAGGCACGAAATTAAGGCATCAATTCTAACCAACACAAGGCGCGAGTAAGTACGAAGTTTATAATGCTTTCGATTTTTATGGATAATATTTCGATTTCATTGGGTAAACAAATATTTGGTTTGGTGCCTATTAGTGCCTAGTGGATCCTGCTGGTGCCTCGAGGCACTAGAAAGGCACTAACTAGGCACTAAATGGCACGAAATTTCGGCTTCGTGCCTAAGTTAGTGCCCCACAGTTTACAGTGTAGTTCATGCGCGTATAAAAATGCACATTCATAGTTCTTTGTTGTTGTTACTGATGATGGTACATGCATGACGCACTGAAACTGGTATGAAATAATACGATGATAAAATCACTGAGGCGACTTTCTGTAAATGTGATGTTCTACATTTCTAAATAACTTCAAAGTACAATTATGAAAAGGAATGACAACTTTTAGATGTCAACGGAATTCAAATGATTCGGGAAAGACAAAAACTGACCAGGGAAGGGTGGGGCACATTGAGTAGTATCTGTGAAACTACTGTTTGTGGGAACTTTATGCTTGAGGACGTTGTTTATGACACCAAATAAACATGAAGCATCTGATTATTTCAGCTGTTTATGATATCCATCTATATTTTCACAGGATTTGCCGAAATTTCAATGAAAAAAATAATCTTCAGATAAGGAATTTTTTTTTATTGTGACCAAAAACTTAATTACATTTTCATCAGACAACATTTTACTCAAGAATATCAATTTTAGTAATCTAATAGTATAATTTATTTAAGAATACTATAATTATTTGTATACGAGCACGTTTTTGAAAGATTGGCAATATGGGGCACATTGAGTCACTGAACATGGTTCATAGTGCTCAGATACTTCGATACTCAGTCTTTTTCTTGACCGAACGAAATGATTTGCAATATTTGTCATGTGATTATGTCAAAAATGAGTCTATAAAGCTATCAGAATGATTATTTCGAATCATTAGAGAATTTATAGGATTCGCTTTTGCGCGGTGCTTTCGCGAACAAGACATCAGAGCAACACGACACAGAAAGGCACAGAATTCTATATGTTAGGCCTGCATAAATCGCAGACATATCATATATAACAATCCTCAAGATAAAATTTCATGGAGTCAATAAGATATATTAACAGGACTTAGTAACTCCTCATAATATGTTAATAACTGCACTGACAGAGATTGGTCGCAAACCAATAAAAAGAAGATCCTTTTCCAGAAGTTCCAGAAGTTAAAATATAGCCCGTCAATGCTAGAAGCATTTGTGGTAAAACTTAGCAGGCAAGTTGGCATCAATTAATGAAGATGGAACTCTGCAGACATAACCTAAATTAATTTCTCCACATTTAACGGTTCATTCACATTGCATCCGTTTGGCAACATTTCCACCCATTGTTATTTGGGACTGCATTGCTCAACAATGTTCATTCCGAAGCGGCAAGCATTTATAACCACAAGAAAAAGGAGATCAATGTGTTTTTATTGGTAGTTCTCACACCCTCGTACAATGCCTAGAACGGTTGCAAATTGCATTTGAAAAAACTTCAAAAAATACCTCAAGTTTGAACATAATTTAACCCATGCCTCAGTGGGTGATTGAATTTTTCGAACATGATTTCTTTATTTTTGCATTTTTTAGTTCTGCATCTACTCAGCAAATATTGAAATTTTTCAGAATTATATTGCTTTTAGCCTCAATGTTTCGATAAAAGGCATAGAATTGGGTTGTTTCTTCACCTGCGGAAACCAAATACTAAAATGTGAGATTTCAGTGATATTTGAGTTGAACTGAAAGTTAGAATTCTTTCACCTCATCTAATACAATGATGTGATCTCAGAGCGATCATCGTTTTATCAACCACTTTAACCAGATCCTTCAATTGGTGTATGGCTCATCAGTTTTTGTTGTCATTTTCCAATTCAAGTGGTAATTGAATGCAGTAAAAAAATTGGCGGCTTTTGACCTCCACCTCAGCCAAGGGATAACCTTAGAAATAAAACTGATGCTGTTTTTCGATTTACACTGCAACCATGTTACTTTTACTGCTCTTAGCAATGAAATTGAAATTAGATTGCGTGCAGCATCGATAGATTCCAAATAATGGAAGACCGAAAAAAGTAGTTTAGTCATACAAAGCTTCTTGTATATCAAAAGTTAGTTAGGGCCTATGGCCTATACATTAGACATCGCAAGTTTTGATTTAACCTTTCTACACTCGAATTACAAACATGCCTGCAATATGCAGCTGATTAGGCCAACAGTATCTAAAGTACAAAAAAGTCTAAACATATTTAGATAACAGTCAAGACTTCAAAAACATCAAGAGAGTGTTATTAATGAATTATTTGACAATTTGTGTGATAGACAGAATGACGGACAATAACCTGTTGCCTTTCGCTACATGAATCAACCAGTGCGGAAGGAATGGGTAGCCCAAATGAAAGCATAGAAATAAACTGTTTATCTGAAGTTGGCTAGAATGGAAATTGACTCAAGGTCGCGGCACATCCGGGGGAAGTAAGTTGGGGGATGAAGAATTTTATTATTATTATTGTCAATTTCTATGAATGAAAGAGACTAGATTTGCTTCAATACAGAATGCGAGGAACCTATAATTAGAAAATATAATGGAATAAAAATTTTTGATGACATCATTTTATATCATTTTTCAAAAATGTAATGATTTAAAATGATATCATTTTCCCTCAGAATACAATGATATCATTTTATCATTGCCGATCTTTGATTTTAACTGATCAGTCAGTGATCTCAATATGCATGATATAGTGTGAAACACATCGGAACCGCCCTCTGTGGTCAGAGAGACCGAATTGCTGTTGTTTCTTGTTCCGATTTTTTGCACCAGATCTGCTCGTGCCTCCGAAGCAGGCCTATGCCATGATTGATAGCTCCAATTCTCTACATCAATACATTTAACATTAATTCTTTCATCAAGCCTCTTCTATCATGAACAATGTTGTTATCCACTTTTTCTTTCAGAAATTTGCAAGCATTTCTTCATATCAAATGCCAATCAAATTCAATCAATTTGCCAATTCATAAGCTGAAGCTGATCTGATACATGAACTCTTATGAAGTTGAACAGGAGAGCAGTAAATAGACGTGCCAAACACATTTTCATTCCGGCCAACTGTGAACCCTGCTAAAAACGCAAAACTCATCAATGCCTGAATAGTTGATAGCCTGAAACTACTTGGTGTTACGTTCTCCTCGAACTTCAAGTGGGATCAGCACATAAATATAACTTTGAAGAAGTGCAACTCTCGCCTAGACGCTCTTCGAGTCCTTAGACCAATTGTTTCACTAAGAACTTTAGAGAACACCTGTAAAAGGATCATTTTATCACTGCTAGACTACGCATCTTCCGTTTTTGTGTGCTTGCCTTTTCATCTACAGGACCGTCTTCGACATTTTTATAAACGATATCATCGTATTATTCACGAACGAGAGTGCAGCTGTGATGTATTTGAGGACATCAACAACCGTCGCATGAGGTCTGCTGAAAGCATGACAAGCCATCCTCTCCATGAGCTCATCCCCCGTCGTTACGAAAGAAGCGGTCAGTACTATGTTGAAATATCAAAAAATTCCCGAATGCAGGGCCAGTTTCAGTTGTTCGTCTCGATGTATCTCAACAGTATTCACCTTGAATGATTTTCTATTGAATTACTTTAGTCACTTTTATAATCTGAAACGTAAAATCGTGTATTTAATTTGATTGCCATTCCAAATATAAAACACTTTCTCTTCTTCTAAGGTCGTTGACAATGTTACAAAAAAGGAGAAATTTTGGCCTTATTTTCATTATTCTGGAGGTATAAATCTTATTTTCAAATAATGAATCCCAAGCACCTCCTGCTCACGGCTCTTTTGTGAATGTTACAAAAGACATGACAAGATTGTTGACAATGTTGTGAAGACATTGAATTCATAGGGCAGTAAATACTGGATTAAAAACTAGGAATGAAGTTGAAAAATTGAATGGCTAGGTGAATTTTCATTAAATTATTTAGGTGAATGAAGTATGAAGCAATAGTACTGAAGTATAGTGCAGTCCGCACTGTACTTCAAGCGATAGAATGTAAAGAAATAGGCATGGTTAAAACCTTGGCAAACTTTTGAGCATATTCAAATTTTTCACAGATCATTCATTTGCCTCTCATAGACTCGTATTAAAACAGCATATATCCATGCATGTCTCATATGAGCTTAGTCAGACAACCACCGGAGATATCAAGTGGAAATTTCCTCGGTAGTGAAAGTGTTTATTCTGCAACAACAGCTAACCTTCCTCTGAGGGTTGGAGGAGAATTATTGAAAGCTTTGAAATTCAACAATACAATGTTGATTTGTGTGACAGCTGTGTGTGTTTGCTATATATTGACGAAATCAAATCAATATCTGAGCCTCTGCCTGTACAGCAATGTCTGATGCGTCATAGCATCTCGATTTAGCAAGCGCACTTACGACAGCGAATTCATGCACATTGAGTAGTACTCAAAAGTTACATCTGAAGTCGGTAACCCTCAGGGTTTATGGCGTTCTTTCAAGTCCTTAATGGGTCGAAGTCGCCTACCTCATCTTTTTTTCCTCAGTGCTAAAGATATTCATGAGACATTCACTCAGAAGATACAAGGGATCCAAGATGCTACGACTGATTTCTCTCCTCCGCAAGTTTTGAGTGTTTCCAAACAATTACAGATGAAGACATCCTAAATGCTGTACATAACTTGCCCAACAAATCATCAGCTAGTGATGTAATTCCTACGACTCTTTTGAAAGAACTCATTCCATCTCTGCTGCCTTTTCTGAGTCATCTGTTCAATACGTCGTTGTCTTCAGGTATTTTCCCGTCCCGTTGGAAGCGAATTTTGATTACCCCTGTGGTTAAGAAGGGCTGCAGTGATCCGAATGCCGCGACATCTTACCGTCCTATTTCTAACCTTACTGTCGTCTCCAAACTTTTTGAGCGCCTGGTATCCGCGCAACTTCGTTCATACCTGTATGCAAACAACTTAATTCCTGCGACTCAGTCTGCATATCGACCGCATCACTCGTGTGAGACTGTCATTCTTCGTATAACCTCCAACGTTCTTCTTGCTGCAGACAACGGTAGCATAAGTCTCCTTACCTTCCTTGATCTGTCAGCCGCATTTGACACGATCGATCATCACATCCTTCTGGCCCGTTTACAATCAAATTTTGGCTTTAGTGGTACTGCCTTGCTGTGGATTAAATCATTCATACGTGGACGATGAAGTCGTGTAGCTTTTAATTCTACACTATCTGACTTCAGTCCTGTGATAGCTGGTGTTCCACAGGGCTCCGTGATTGGACTGCTACTGTTTGTTCTCTATACATCCGAACTCTCCAGAATCATACCACAGTTTGACCTGTCCCTACAAATGTATGCTGACGATGTACAGGTGTATGGTCACTGTCATCCTGACGACTCAAGTGGCTTGGTCTCTCGCATGGTTAAGTGTGTAGATCAGGTTATTGCGTGGTGCTCATCGAATCGTCTACTATTAAATGCAAGCAAATGCGAGATAATGTGGTGTTCATCTTCCCGTCGTGCTTCATCCCTTCCTAATGACTCCATTCGCGTTGGAAATCATATGGTGAAACCATCTTCGTCTGTTCGCTGTCTTGGTGTTATCATAGACTCGGAGTTCTCTTTTCGTGCTCATGTGACTCATGTTGCATCCTTGTGTTTTGGTGTCTTGTGACAGATACGTTCCATCGGCCGCTCTCTGTCTCGTCCTCTCCTGATCAAACTAATAGAATCACTGGTCTTGCCTCTCCTCGACTTTTGTAATTCTATCCTGGCCGGTATTCCACGTAAACTCTCTAATAAGTTTCAATCCGTGTTACATGCTAGTGCACGTTTGATTTTTGGAACTACACGCTTTTCATCTGTAAATCCTCTACTTCGAGATCTGGGTTGGCTTCCTGCGGACGTCCGTCCGCTTTATAGGCTGGCTGCGTTGACACATGCATGCATCATGCCGTGAATAAATCCTTTCTTTCTTTCTTTTCATAGAAAAGCTCCTTCTTACCTGGCCCACGACTTCAAATACACTTCTTCAAGACGCCCTGGTCTTCGATCCTCAACAACACAATCACTAATTGTTCCTCGGGTAAAGTGCCCAACTATCGGGGGACGTTCATTTTGTGTGCAAGCCTCTTGTACATGGAACTCTTTACCACCGCATATAACAAACATTTCTGAACAGCATATTTTTAAGAAATCAATTAAGCAGCATTTCTTAAAATCCTGTTATACGTAATTTTTGTTCTAAATGCTTTTTACTTGCATACTTTTATTATTATAATTTTGATGAAATTTTGTACAGTGGCCGTGAGACGTGTAAACATGTGAAATGTCACTCAAATAAAATTCGTTCCTGACTGACTGACTGAGTTCAGGGCCATGGTGACTTGTCGAACATTTTGTGCAATGATTTCACACAATCTCACATTCAATTCCGGTTTCTAGGCTAGAATGCGGCTATGAAGCTATTTTTAAACGATAGAAGAGATTAAGACTATTTTCTGCACCTTAGAAACCGCTTTGCATCTAATATTGCATGAGATTTTGCTGAGCGTTGGCGCCAACTGATAGTTCGCTGCAATGAGATAATTTCATTGAGATAATTCAATTCTGGAACAACCATGAATGAACGAATCTCATTCTCCTCTATACTATTCCCGATACGTATAGATGACTGTGTATGTGTGCATTTATTTGATTCAATAAAACGGAAATAGTGAATTTCACAGTTTTTTTAAATAAGCAACACCCTAATCTAAAATTAGTAACCGAGATTGGTAACAGACAGATAGCATTCCTTGATGTTTTCATAAAAACTGATCCTGGCTTCGTAACCTCCATATATCGTAAACCCACCTACACGGGACTCCTTTTAAACTACAAATTCATCTGTCCTAAACAGTGGATAGTAGGTCTTATAACAGATATGTTACATCGAGCTGTTAAAGTGTCCAGTTGTTGGAGAGCTTTTCATAATGAAATCAAAGAGATCAATGACATATTTGAAAGTAACGGCTATCCTAAATGTATGATACAACGTATTGTACAGTCTTTTTAAAATAAAAAACAAAGCCGAAATTCAAACATGCAAGCAGTCAAAGATAAGAGTAATGACAGCGGTAATGATAATGGAATAATCTACACTGTCATGCCATACATAGAAGTAGTATCTGAAAAAATAAAACAGAATTTGATAAGAATATATAAAAATATAACATAGACGCAAAAGTGGTTTTTAGCACAAGCAAAGTAAAATCGTATTTCTCACTTAAAAGTATTTCTCATTCCGTTGATGAAGTCGTGTGTTGTTTATGAATTTTTATGCTTGGTCGATCCAAGTAGCCGATACATTGATCAACAATTTAAAATAGTGTACGAAGTTAACACAGAAAATGAGATAGGCATTGTTGAGGCTCTAGAATCAAAGATAGACAGCCAAAAATAAATCAAAGTGCTGAATACACCGGTGTTTCATACTTATTAAAGATATTCAAATAAAGTCCTTCGGTAACTTAATCTGTTTCATTGGTTTTCACAAATCGCATTGATTAATATAGCATGACTACTCACTATACTTTTAAGACATTTCAATTTTTTTTAATTGGCAAAGCAAGCTAGATTAGAATGAAGTTCGTGATAGTCCGGCAGCCGAGAATGAGACTTTCACAAAATGATAGTCACCCTATGCATTCTACGAATCTGCGCGTCTGCCGAATTCCAGTGAGTTCCTCGTCTTGTCAGACAGGATCAAATATGGACGTGGATTGCAAAAACAAGGATTCAATGGAACGCTGATTGCAGTTTTTAGCAAAAATGAAATGTTCTACATTTTCTCAGATTAGGCGAAAAGTACTAAGTCCAAAGTCATAAATTTTGACATGCAATATCTTCAGGTCATTTCCTATCATGTTCATGCATCCCTGCCTATCAAGATAGACACATTCCAATTCGCAACCTCCTAATGTCGGCAAACGCAGACATTTTGAACAATCTAATCCACATTCTCACAGACATAATACATTCAAACCGTGTTCATCGCAGGGTTGACAGCGCACATTTAAGAAAAAAATACGAAATGCTCATGTTACAATCAATAGCCTGGTCAGGCAACAGAAAGTGTCAATAATTCTGTCCTTTATGCATTACACAAAAATAATGGAAGTGTTTTTCTACTGATCAAAAAGTGTATTTCTATTTTATTAATTTTGGCACGAAACGAAGTTATCAAGGAGTTTTACGACTATTATTACATCATCAACCAAATCATTCAAGAACTTACTTCGATTGACAAATACAGTATTCCTAGAAGTTTACCAAAAGGAAAGCCAACAATATCAAATACGTTATGTTACATAAACACGCTTACATTTACAAGAAACTACCACTTATTTTATCTGAAATATTATCCTAGGGTCAAGTTAGATAACTCATAACTTTAAAGAATTGAAGATGTACATGGATACAAAGGTCAGCAAGTAATTTATAAACAACCATTATCTATATCTTAAACAATATCAAAAAATAAGGTTGCAGACAAAGTCTATAGAAAAATTGCTTGTAGTTAGTTAATAATAGCAAATTTGTTACACAAGTCGCCATCGCTTGGTTCTTACGTTTCCAACGGTTGCATTTGCCGAGGATTTATTTTTTATCCCTACTGCCATCGCCAGAAGTCAATTGGCTTTCATGGATAATGCTTTATTGATTGCCTTTTGCCGGACCTCCGCCTTCGCCTTTGTTAATCGAACATTGCTTTTGTTCGCTTCTCTTTGTAAAGCATTAGCTTCCTTCATCATTTTTTCAGCGGCTCTTTCTTCTTGCTTTCTCTTTACTTCATCATCCTTTTTGGCAATCCTTTGTTCGTCGGATGTCAGTCTTCTCTCTAGATTTTGTTGCATTTCCGATTCTAGTAATTTATTCATAAGTTCTATCTTTAAACGAACTTGCTCTTCAAGCCTCTTTTGCTTTTCAGCTCTTCTAGACGTTTCTTATACGTCTGAATAGATTTTCTAGCATCCATTAAAAGTCATTTATCGACTCTGTAATTGTAGCAACAAGAATTGCAAGCTGATAAATGGTGCTTGTTCATCATCAAACCATTGACAGGATACTCAGAAAGAAAATTCCTATATTTGCGAAGAATGTGCGACAGTTGATTGAACGTTCGCCCCGTTTCCGCATTGCCAGAAGCCAGGCACAGACATGGATAAACACCTTCTTCCAAAATAGGATGTTTCAGTTCTCCTGACTCTTTTGTGGAAAACCAATAAAAGCATAAAAATAACACTTTTTCCCATTTTTCAGATAAAAAGCACGAGTGGCAACCCTGGTTCACCGGCTGCCGGAGCTGTTGTAACCAATCTCGAATATTCAGACCGGACCGTCGCTGGCAACACTAACCGACAGAGTGATAGCTGGTTCGAACTCTATAAAAGGTCACGGTTTCAATCCTTTCATTTCACAGTAAACATCTTTCCTTTGTAGACATTAGTGGTTGCACACGGCTTTCAGTCTCATCAAATGATCTTCGTGATCTGTGAAGTTTCAGTAGGATCCTGGCAACAGATGTAAAACTCATATGTGTCGAAGTTCGTGATGTCAATTTCCGGAGCATTCTTGCATGTCAATTCATATCCGAGGCTGCTTACGGCAAAGGAAAGTCGAGTCGGATATGAAACAGAAGACGGAAGATACGTAAGCTGCTCTCTGCAAGAAATTCACAATGCAGAATTCAATACATGCAACCCAAAATTGCCAAAGATTTAAATCTTTCCCTTCACATCTCCCCGAAGAACGAAAATTACAAACTGGAGATCTAGGCGGGGCAATATACATTTTAACCCGCTCCGAAGTGCAATAGTTTCAAGAGTGAATGTTAACTTGTAGAGAAAAAATCCCTTATCAACATATCAAAAATCTAGGAAAATCTAGTCAGTGGAACACCTTGAGCTTTCCACTTGAAGTCACGAGTCTTTTCGAAATATAAATACACGCTTACTCCAATTAAGTCACAGATATAGATAGCAACAGCCAATCAAAATGAAGCGTTGCAGCTGTGTCTCACTGGTTGCATTCACCTTCCAGATGGCTCTCACCAATATCAGCCATGTTTTCTGAATTATGTATTTTCCAAACGTCTAGATTTCTCAGTCACCAGTTCAGTAGTACTTGTACCTACCTGCAGATGCAAACTGATGCACATTTGTACAAGTAAAGCCACAAATCTGCGAGCTTTGCCATCAATAAACGATTGATTTTTGCAGCTACCGTCTTGTGAAAACGCATAGCTGTTCAAGCCGCTAGGTTGAAAACGCGTTTACGAACCCTTGTCTTGAAGATAGCTTTCCTAGGTACCTGCAGAGCGCAAATTGATAAATATATTTGTATAAGTTTGAACACTAATTTTCATTTCCTTCCACCAATAAGCGAAACAGTTTTGCAAATACTCTCATGTGAATGAGCATCGAAATTCAAGCATCTCCATCAAAAACACGTTAAAACACACCTATCATCTAATAGACATTCTAAGGCACCCGTATATGTAAATTGATGCAAATTTGCCTGTGGTAAGGGTAAAATCTGAGTGTATTTCTATTACCAAGACATCCATCTTATAATTAGGACCTAATACGAAAGCGCATACAATAGCATAGAATCATCGTCTTTTAAATCAAACTGCGACTTCTGCAACAGTAGGCTGAAGCAGACAAACATAATTATGATACATGAAAACCTACTTTTCATCTAGAGACTTGAAATTCTATGCGTTTTCGTGAGAGAGTAGTTGCTAAAGAAGATGTTATAGTTATAGAAATACATTCAGATGTTACCCATGCCATAGGCAAGGTAGGTTCGGGTGGTGCCCGTCATCTTTCGTCCAAGAAAATTTCTAGCTAACTGTAAGCCTGTAGAATAATTGTCCATATAGATGTGAAGCCCAGATCCTGTGAGAAAATTGGCTAATTGTGGTACAACACGTTGACCTTGGATTCTTTCCGGGGCATCACCAACTCTCCCTACATAAGGCGGCAAATTTAGACAATAACAAATTTTGAATCACACAAAGCCGATAACTTTATTCCATAGCGACCTGGCTTTCAGGATTAGAAAGATTTGCTGTTACATCAGTCAATTGTCTTACATTTAGCCACTCAGTTTTTCAAGATAAATCAGTTTCCTGATACTTCGTGATATCATCACAGTCAGAGATGAATAAAATCAAATATATTTATGCTCATTTTTTCTTGACATGTCCACCGCCAATATAAGAGTTATTCAAAAATAGTCCCAAAGCTAGAATGCTTTATATTTAATTCAATTAAAACAAAAATTTGAAAATTCGCATAATTTTGGTGCAAATCGTAAATTAATTTGAATAAATGAATTATTATCTAAAAATTGTAAATACAGCACATTGGCGTAAATTTTAAAAATTACCTTGATGATCAATGAAACGGGGAACATGTGAAATAAATGATTATTTTCGCCATTACTTTCGTGGAATATACCAATCTTCGTGATAATATACGCGCCCTCTGAATACTTCTATTCCCGGTTTCAGTACTATTTAACAGTTTTCGAAGAAGATCTTTTAGTATGAAAATTTTGCAATAATTAATTAAAAGAATTATGCAACAATTTGTTATGAAGTGGGAATCACACCCCATGGTAAGCTATGTAATTTTATTCTTGGTAAAGTAAGGGTTTATATATTTAGCTAGCTTAGTCTTTTTATCTTGTATAACTTGAGAATGGTGTCATAACTCCAAAATATTGTTTCAGAGCTAATAAAATAAAATAATTCTATCAAACATTTTATTCAACAATCAGCAGCAAAGCTTCCCAGATCTTCTATAACACAATTTATAACACACTTCTGTAATATATCGCTACCTATAAATATACAGTGCTGGGACGAAAATTAGCAACTTTCTGAAGAAATAAGAAAAAACTAATTCACGTGATCTCTGGAATTTATTTATCAAGTTTCCCAGTTTTAATAACTACAACAATAACTTGCAACAATAGTAAGCTCAACAGAGTCAGTATACCTTCAGCACTTCTTCAATCCTTTTCGGCATACTGATTGCAAGCTTTGTTAGTGTCTCTCGGGGTATTTCGCGATACAGTGCTATACAGTGCTATTAAAAAGTCCCTTTCCTATTTCAAATTAATGTAACTTTGGTAATATTCAATTTTTTCCACGGTTTAAAGACTGATTTGTAGCCAGAACGCCCAAGTTTTACCCTAAGTCATTTAATGTAATCAAATTTACAGAGAAATTGAATCATGATATATCGAAATATGGCAAAATAAGGTAAATAACAGTAGAACCAAGTACTATTACTTTTAAAAATGTGTAGTATTTTTTGAATCTCATCATGGAAAATGCTCCAAGTACTCGATATAATATACGCACGATTAATCATACCTAATACTAGGCCAGACTGCCATTGTTTAGGGCAATTCGCTTCAAAATTTAATAAAAGTCCAGTATACGTATCTTTACGAAAAACACTAGTTTCTACAGTATTGGTCATATTTATGTTTACGTCCAAAAATGAAATATTTTTACCTCCAACTTCAGAGGTAAATTCTAAATTCGGGTGCTGTTGATTCAGAAATTGTTTAAAGCACTCAACTTTACTAATGTCATCAAAAATACATATGCAGTCATCAACATATCTATAGTAATATATGGGACTACACTCCTCATTATGCCAATTTCGTTCCATTTCAGAGAGGAAAAGATTAGCTAAAGTGGGTGCAAGGGGTGAACCCATGCTAACACCATCAACCTGTTTGAATATTTTATTATCAAAAAGGAAATGTCCTTGAGTAGCAAATTTACATAGTTTTATAAAGACATCTTTACCGTATTTAGGTTTATTGGAAGAGTTTTCTCTATAAACTAAATCCGCTGCCATCTGAATAGTTTCATCGACTGGAATATTTGTGAATAGAGAAACTACATCAAAGCTCACTAAAATATTTTTATCATTAAACAGATTCCTATGTTCATTAATATTATTAATCAAGTGCTGTGTCGACTTCAGCATATATGTATCGTCAATTTGTTTTTTAATAATGCTATCTAGATACTTTGCTAAATTATAACTAACAGAGCCAATCGTACTTATAATCGGTCGCATCGGCTTATTAACTTTGTGAACTTTAACAGTACCATACATCCTTCCGGGCTCGCTACCCGACGGCATAATGTACTTATATGTATTATCACTCACATATCGCTTCACATATTTACATAAATATCTGTAAACTCGGCTTTCTTCGGTAACGGTTGGATGCTTGGTTATATCATCCTCAGCTGGACCAAGTACATTTGATATCATTTTCAATCTTATAACTTTTTCAAACAAACTGAGAAGCAACTGATAGCAACGAACTAATTTGCGCACTATTGTTGGAATCAATAGAATCAATTACTTTTCTACAGTATCTCCATCATAATCAATGCAACGTCTTAGACGATCTTCGAAACAACTGTTTACTCTCTACAGAATGTCTGAGAGAACATTCAGTGATTCTTCCACAATGGAAGCTTTCAGTTCATTCAAGTTACTTGAGCGACACTTGTAGACTGCATTCTTCAAATATCCCCAAAAGAAGAAATCTAGGGAAGACAGATCTGGCGATCGTGCTGGCCAGGGGAGTGGACCATTTCTTCCAATCCATCGATCATGAAAAACATCGTTGAAGAAATTTCGCACTGAAGTGGCCCAATGGGGTGCAGCCCCGTCTTGCTGAAACCAAACTTCATCCACAATTCCTTCTTGTTGAAGCTCCCGCAAGAAGAAAGTTCGCAGCATTTCAAGATAATTGTCAGACTTAACAGTCGGCTGATCAAAAAAGAATGGTCCATACAAGCGTGTAGAGCTCATTCCAATCCACACAACAACTTTCGGCGACTTCTTTTATCAGACATGGTTGTGGCTTCTCCTTCGCCCATATCCTGCAATTGTGGCGATTTACTGCTCCATTCAAATGAAAGACTGCTTCATCTGAAGTCATCAATTTGTTGCTGCAGTTTCTACCGTTTCCTGGTATACTGATCACGAATCCAAGCGATGGCACTTTGCCATCCTTGAGCATTTTTCACTTTGCGGACATTACTCGATCGTGGACAAGTCCAAAAATTAATTTTGGGATAATTCATCTTTCCAAAATTCATAAGCCAAGGAGTCACGTACAGACATTCTACATAAGTTTGGGTTATTGTTGTCATGAAGAGATCTTCATTTTATAGGTGAACAATTGACTTGGTTTCGAAATGCAATGGTCAATTTTGACTATTTTTGAATCTTTCCAAGTAGTAGTTTTAAATTCAAAAATGTGAAAAATGCTGAAGATACCAAGGTGGCATCACTCGGATTCGTGATCAGCATACCCGAAAATGGTAGAAACCGCAGAAAAACTTCGTGGGAGAGTCCTGCCTAAGTTTTAGCCATGTTTCCTCAGGCTTGGAGAGACCTCCCTTGGCGTTCATTCGATATGGTTAGCCTGGTCCCGCCATGTGGTGCAGTTTGAGGTTAAGGGCCGAAGCTTTGCTTTATGCAGCCGCATGGTTTCTCCCTGACGACTCCGTGCATAACAATCTTATTTTGGTTTCTTACGTTTCTTTATTTTCTTCATTTACAATTTTTGGCTAGCTTCTCGTCATGTTTCATACCTAGCTCTCGTCTTTAGTTCATAGATATTTACATGTTCATGTATGTGTATTTCCCGTCCCTTTAAAAAAAACCCTTAAAAAGTTGGGTCGACTAGACGTTGCAAGTATTACATATCCTACTCTGTGTGACATAGTGTTTGGATCTCTATGTCTAGAGTAGGCTACTAATTTGTATTTATGCGCTCTGGAATTTAAATAACCAAATTTATTACACGATTTTCCACTGGATTAGTTGTTTAACTCAGGGAGTCGGAGTTTGACTCCGGGGGTTTGATAGGACTCCGACTCCGGGGTAGATAGGACTCCGGGGTAGATAGGACTCCGACTCCGGGGTAGATAGGACTCCGACTCCGGGGTAGATAGGACTCCGAATCCGGGGTAGATAGGACTCCGACTCCGGTGTAGATAGGATTCCGACTCCGGGGTTGATAGGACTCCGACTCCGGGGTAGATAGGACTCCGACTCCGGGGTTGATAGGACTCCGACTCCGGGGTAGATAGGACTCCGACTCCGGGGTAGATAGGACTCCGACTCCGGGGTAGATAGGACTCCGACTCCGGTGTAGATAGGACTCCGACTCCGGGGTAGATAGGACTCCGACTCCGGGGTAGATAGGACTCCGACTCCGGGGTTGATAGGACTCCGAATCCGGGGTAGATAGGACTCCGACTCCGGGGTAGATAGGACTCCGACTCCGGGGTAGATAGGACTCCGACTCCGGGGTAGATAGGACTCCGACTCCAGTGTAGATAGGACTCCGACTCCGGGGTTGATAGGACTCCGGGGTAGATAGGACTCCGACTCCGGGGTAGATAGGACTCCGACTCCGGGGTAGATAGGACTCCGACTCCAGTGTAGATAGGACTCCGACTCCGGGGTTGATATGACTCCGGGGTAGATAGGACTCCGACTCCGGGGTAGATAGGACTCCGACTCCGGTGTAGATAGGACTCCGACTCCGGGGTAGATAGGACTCCGACTCCGGGGTAGATAGGACTCCGACTCCGGGGTTGATAGGACTCCGAATCCGGGGTAGATAGGACTCCGACTCCGGTGTAGATAGGATTCCGACTCCGGGGTTGATAGGACTCCGACTCCGGGGTAGATAGGACTCCGACTCCAGTGTAGATAGGACTCCGACTCCGGGGTTGATAGGACTCCGGGGTAGATAGGACTCCGACTCCGGGGTAGATAGGACTTCGACTCCGGGGTAGATAGGACTCCGACTCCGGGGGTTGATAGGACTCCGACTCCGGGGTTGATAGGACTCCGTCTCCGGGGTAGATAGGACTCCGACTCCGGGGTTTGATAGGACTCCGTCTCCGGGGTAGATAGGACTCCGACTCCGGGGTAGATAGGACTCCGGGGTAGATAGGACTCCGACTCCGGGGTAGATAGGACTCCGAATCCGGTGTAGATAGGACTCCGACTCCGGGGTTGATAGGACTCCGACTCCGGGGTTGATAGGACTCCGGGGTAGATAGGACTCCGACTCCGGGGTAGATAGGACTCCGACTCCGGGGTAGGTAGGACTCCGACTCCGGTTGGCAAGTATGTACAGCCTAGTTTTTTTTAAAAAAAATGGTAACCTACATCATAGATCACTAGGCTTAGGCCTACCTGAACCTATTTTTAGTGATTATTGCTGTGTCAATTATCGATCATTTTCGATGACAGTTTATCAAATGTCACTTAAAATTGGATGCAAACGACTCAGCTCCTCCCATCATCTTGATGTGTGCTTCACACGGGTTTTTCCAGTCTCTACCAGGCAGGAAAATTCCCCATCCTTCTTCAAAAAATATGAGTACACTTTCGATTTTAATATCTACTTTAGAGGAGCCATCACACACGATTAACGTGAGGGTAAGAGGCAATGTTCTCAAACAAACTAGTATTTCATTTTTGTCTCTGATGTGACATTTGGTGCGTAGGTGTGATCGAGGCTAGGAAGGCTTGTCTTCTCTACTGAATCACCGAGTGATAAGACAATCCTTTTTTCACTATCACGGTTCATTCCCTGAACTATTACAAGCTTTGCATGCAGCAATGTCTCTGTACTTTTTTTGACGGAGAAAGTTGACATCAAGACAATTCTAAATCCAAAGGAGTCAAAAACAATTGTCAAGCTTTGTGAGTCTCATCCCTATTACAGATAATGTACTATCGATTGTATTGTAGTTGCATTCACAAACTCGTTTAAATCAAATCCATAGATAACGGTAATTTAGTTAAGGAAGTTAGCTTATGATAATGATTATTTGTATACGTGGATTCCATCATTGATATCTTGTACAAAGTTTACCTTCTAAAGGTTGCATTTCTTCTGAAGCCGTATTATCTTGAAGCTATAGTGATTACCAGAGGCGATTATTGTCTCTCATATCCAGGTAAACACCTCAACCTATTAAACTTAGAATCAATCGACAAACGGCAGCTCCAACTATTATATAATTGTTCGCCTTTTATCTTATCGTTTTAAAATGCATGCGAATATATACAGCACTTTCTGTCTGACCAACAAACTCATCGGTTTTATACAAAGTCTGCAATTCAGCAAGAAATTTGTTTGGCAAAACATGCATTTTATCTTTATCAATTGCACAAAACAAATCATCAGGAGATAAGACAGATACAGCATTCCCGCAACAATGGGTAATGTCTGAGAGGAATCTTTACCCTGACGTCTACCAACTCGAGATATCAATATTGATGACGTTTATAAACAAACAATGTTTCCATGCCAATACATAATCACATCATTTGTGTGTTTATCTTCTTCACATTAAATCTTTTTTCACCATGTAGATTTCGCCACTCTGTGATGTGTTACTAATAAGTGTGATGTGTTAAAATGTAGTGGTATAAATATTAATAATAACCTTAGAAAAAGATTAAATTTCTAAAATTTGCTTTTGGAAAGAATTGCTCTATCATCATATGAATGAAACGGTAAAAGTTGGTTTAACATGATCATTTGACAATAAACACTGTTTACTTTAATTACCCTGAGAAATCGCCACTGGCTATTGGTGCGACGTTTCATTTTTATGAGCGATGTCTCACTGCAGTAATTCATGCACCTTATTACACATGTGTCATTCTTTCGAGGATGTCATTAAATAAATGTCATAGCAAGCGAATGTCTCTAGGGGGTATTAATATTTCAGCTGCAACGCCGGATGGACCACGGCTTTGTTTCTTGCACAATAACTGATGGCTGCAGCAGACACGTCACTTTCATCACGATGACTAGCCGCTCCTTGAACAGGTTCTGTACTCGAAAGCAAGATTGAAAGGATTTTTGGATCATCAGATTACCTATGCAAGAATATGCCACTATTGTATTTGCAATGTATTCATGGTATCCAATGATTATCATCTTAGAATTTTGCCTGATGCTTCTTCATACTGAAAGGAAAGTTACATTTATTAGACTTCCAGTAAATTGACGCGCTTGAATGATCCGGATAGAACTGATGTTCCGTCAGTGGGAATGATGAGTAACCACTTAGAAATGAGTGCTTGCGTGCACATGATAGAATTCGTACAGGACCTGCCATCGGTGTCCATCAACTACAAATGCACTGAAATGCAGAGAAATTTAGTTTTGATGTTGAACATTTTACCCATCCCAAGTGAAGATATTTATGAGCATACTGTCCCACTCCAACTTCTCATGGAACTCCTATGGGATTTACATTCGAACCAAAATGTCCACAGAAGCTTCTTTATAACGTCAATTTACGTCGATGTGATGTGGGGTATTCTAATGATATACAGTCGTGGTTAAAAGTATGTTGTTTCTTCTTTTTATTTTCAGTTTCTCACCTGATTAGACGATTTTTGATCATTTAAGAAACCAATAATACAAAAACAGCTCTATTACTTTGATTGGATCATGGAGCATCAAATGTAGACAAAGTTCGATATTGCACTGTGCAGTTTCGTTTTTAGTACTAAAGTAATTCGTCAAAGTATGGAGCGAAGAAGCTCACTCACAATGTTTGAGTAATCTCCGTGCATCACACCTTGAGAATCGTCTCTAGGGGATGGTCTAGTTTCAGAAACTGTTTCCTTAAGAGCATTCTTCAGATATGCTGTGGGATTTAGGTCAGCACTCTGACCTGATCGCGGTTCCAAGACATCCCTATCATGGTCTCTGAACCACGACTTGATCTTCTTGGCCTTGTGGCACGGTGTACCATCCTATCTTTGGCAGACCGTGAATAACCATCATTGGTTGCAATGTTTCCTGAATTATATATAGTCCAGGCAACATATATTAGAGTTTCGAAGCTATGTGGAAGATATGCAATTTGCATTTTAACACTATGCACTGGTTAACTTCTCTTTCGCATTAATGACATCTTCGTCAGAGTATATTAATGACTGTACCTACATCTGCACTGGCTTAGTTCATTGCTAAGAGGTTTTGTAAATGAAAAATGCCACAAGTCGTTTCAAAGTCATTTATAAGATATAGTCACAAAAAAGAAAATGTCAGCCCCAGATATTTCGACCCGCATGGTCACCGAGGTAATGAAGCAGATGGCAAGCAAGCAAGTCAATGACACAACGATAGCACTGTTCACCAAGGCAGCAAAAGCTGCGTCATAAATTCCTTTAGCTGACAATGAACAGGATTTTGCGCTTTGATATACAATGCCAATACAAATTACAATGTATCAATAAAATGCTCTTCGATCTACCAAGTGACACAATCAAAAAGTTGAATCGCAGACCCGACTGTTCACATGCTGAAGAACAGTGCTCAATATCTTTAGTTGCGGCTGTCAGATACTTGCCTGACAAGCTCCCTGACACGAATTGCCAAACGTCTGAGAGTTTTACCAACGTAGCTGTCCCCACAGCCGCAAAAATACTTGTAGATCATTTTAGAATTCGCAGACATCGGCAAATCATCCTTAACAGGGGCAATGGGCATGCGCTTGTTATCAAAAAGATGATGGGCCTCGCAGCAGGAAACACAGAACACACTCTTTAAATCTTTGAGCGAAGAAGCTTGAAGCTTGGTCTCAATAAAATGGAAGCTTCATAAAAACGACTTTCTTTTCAGGGCCAAAAAAATGAGCTTTGCCAGGCAAAGCAGTCACTTTATACCTATCAAAAAAATCGAGAGGATAGCCATCGAGAGGAAAACCAAAAGTTCATCATTAAAAAATTTGTCTAAATTTGATGATTTCTAAAGCGAAGCAATCTTATATTCCATCAATATGCCTCTCAATTGCCTCCCAGATCTAATGTGATGCCGTCTAGCGCAGTCACGCGTCACCCCTAAACTTGTACAGTTGCTGATTTTTCGAAGGTGGACACGTATTTTACTGTTTTATTAACTGTACATAATTTTTATCTGTGACGCATTTATGAAGCAATCAGTATTAAATGTTTTCCTCATCATCTCTGTGTCCAAAACATAGAAATTGACAACAATAAAACCTCTAGAATGGAAATTACGCTTCATGCAATGCACAATAACGGCACATAAATCGCACGCATTTTCACTTAGATGCACCTGCCAACGTCTGTATCATTGGGTTAGAATCAGTCACATGAGTAAATCGAACCTTTTGATTGGTTCTTCATGCCCCAACTTAGTTCCCCCGGATGTGCCGCGACCTTGAGTCAATTTCCATTCTAGCGAACTTCAGATAAACAGTTTATTTCTATGGTCCAAAAGGAGTCAGTAATAGATTTACATTTGATGTGGTGCTAGTTTCTTTCTTTTCATTGTTCTATATTTGACTGCTATGTCACAGTGTTAATGAAGTCATTGTTTGTACAGAAAAAACATACACCAGTTTGTCATACTTTGTTATTGAGACAAAATCACACGAAGCTTTTCGCCCGCTCTCAATCAGGTGTGACACGGGAATGACAAATCATAAAATCAAGATAGGACAAGATCAATACTGGAACGGTGGACAACAACTCACAAGCTACCATGGCAGTAGCAAGTCTGCAACAAAATCTTTATGTACACACAAATCAGGAGCGAATCGTTTGATAGCCAGAGCTTCAAGACTGCGTAAAATGTTGAAATGGCGAGAACTGAATAAAACACTAAAATTTTCTCTAGCATTCACGTAGCAGCCGCAGGTCAACAAATGCCTAGCGATGGCACTCTGTGGCAGTTCACGGCTAGGTGGTGGACGACAATGTCCATCAAGAATCCACTTAGGGACGTGCTCCTTAGCTCGAACCCCAAGACAGCGATTCGTTCTGCCGATGTACTTGGAACCACAAGTACACACAAACTTGTATATAATGTTGGGTTGGGCAGAAACGGAAAGCTTATCCTTGGGGCTAGAGGCCGGAACACGTCGAGTAGAGCACACCACCATAGGTTTAGCTGCAGGATAGACAGACAAAATGCTTCTGAGAATGGACTTGAAGGAGAACAAAGCTTTATCACCAATAAAAGGAACATTTACATGTATGGGTTTCTTCTCAGGACCAAACTCAACAGCTTTTGGAGCCGGAGGAACAATGTACTTATCCACAAAAAAAGTAGGATATCCATTCTCCAAAAGAGTGCGACGAATGATATGCAATTCATCAAACAAAGTCTCTGGAGAACACAAACGAACAGCACGTGACGTCAGCGTCTTGATTAGGCCCACTTTGTAGCTACGTGGGACAAAGCTGTAAAAAGAAGTATACAGACCAGTCTTGATGGACATTGTCGTCCACCACGTAGCCGTGAACTGCCACAGAGTGCCATCGCTAGGCATTTGTTGACCTGCGGCTGCTACGTGAATGCTAGAGAAAATTTTAGTGTTTTATTCAGTTCTCGCCATTTCAACATTTTACGCAGTCTTGAAGCTCTGGCTATCAAACGATTCGCTCCTGATTTGTGTGTACATAAAGATTTTGTTGCAGACTTGCTACTGCCATGGTAGCTTGTGAGTTGTTGTCCACCGTTCCAGTATTGATCTTGTCCTATCTTGATTTTATGATTTGTCATTCCCGTGTCACACCTGATTGAGAGCGGGCGAAAAGCTTCGTGTGATTTTGTCTCAATAACAAAGTATGACAAACTGGTGTATGTTTTTTCTGTACAAAGTTTGCAAGGGGTCTAACTTTTTCAAAGAAGTCATTGTTATCATTCCGTCCTTATTGCATTATCTTCCGTCTCTGTGCTGTAGATTGAGCTGTAATCAAACACTTTGCAGATCATGTGCATCAAATTCTCTCTCAACCGTGTACGACAAAAATAGAACGGTTCGAAAGGCTTTGTCGTAAACATGCTGAAGTTCTTTTTTTCTAAACAAAAAATTATTTGGAAACATTTCGTTGACTTTGACGGTCATTTAAAATCTGAGCATACGATATCTGATTTTAGATGTGATTGCAAAGTGATCACACAGTCATAAATTATGATATGAGAGAGTCGCGGTTTACGTCAGCAATTTTGATTACTGCTCTCAACTCAACAACGAAACAGATGCGAAGCTGAAGAACATAACAAATCGCAGATTTCAGACACACAATGTGCTTGTCTCAATTTACTTCATATGTTGTGTTCTTCTCTTCATTTAAATCAACCAATTGAAAATTGTTGGAAAACTTCCAGCATTCATATTGTATTCCTGCGGATAGAGGTCAGCCCTGATTACCAACCAGGTGTTTTACAAAGTGCAATAGAAACAGTTACACCGATCAAATACATGATACACTGTAAACTGTAATCAGCCAAATAACAGACAATTTATCAGCCATAATGATCAGACAATTGCAACAGACAACATGAGACAATGAACAACCAAAAGTAGCTGTTCAGAGCAGACAAGATGAGACCATTATTCGCCTAAATATCAGACAATTCTGTCTACTTTTCTAGAAGTAATGTCTCTCAAACTCAAAGTGTTTAAATATGATCAAACTATTCAACATCAGCTGATGGCAATTAGTCATTCCTAATCACATAGTTTCTAACTCCGCTCCACTCAGTCACACTCGCATTATGAGCAACTCTGATACTTTACAAGTCCGCTGTGTCAATGTCAACTTTAGGGAAGTATATAGACCGTTAAAAGCTGTAAAAAAACATTGTAAAAACAAAATTAAAAGATGGCATCAATACGTCAAATAATCAGACTTGTTATTACCATGCCTCAAGGTGTATAAAAAGAACCCTAGTTATTTACAACATCGTATATTCTATAATTGAAAATTATCAAGGATACCATCCAATTTCAATAAAATTGTATATATTAGTCATAAGTAGTATGATAGGCAGTAAACGTAATAATGTAAATTAGTTCGTGCGATGAGACAAAAATTGTCTGACAAGCAGGAAATTTGTCTGATAATACGCAGTAAGTGCCAAAATACTGATGTGGCTCACAAATTGTCCAATAAGTGACTGTTTACAGTTTACATTGTAAACCAATTAAATGATAGAAAGCAAACAAAGATGCTTCATTGCTGATGTATGAATAGATATACTCTCTTCACAAAGCTTTATGACATTTCTGGCCTTCAGAATTGTTTGTGGAAATATCAATCTCCAAACCTACCTTCGCGGATTCACGACGCTTTATTCTGTTTTCTACGAAACGATATATCAATTCAAATAGTTCTCCCAAGACTGTAAATGTTACCCCTGCCGTGAATGAACATGCTCCTCCAACCTGACTAAATATACCCATGAACGGCAATACCAGAGTTTCATAGCTATCGGAGACATGAAAGTCGGATGGCAAAATGTTTATCATCAAGAAGTAGCTTTCTAGGTCTTCCTCGTTGATACTGGAATTGCCGCTATCAAATGATGGGAAAGAATGGTAAGACGGTTCAGCTGTTCTGAGACTTCCTAAAAGCAAGGTTGTTGTGTCATTTGGCCATTTACCACTCTCAGTATAAGCTATGACTGACTGCAACTTTTCATAGGTTTCATCACAATATGTGGTCATGCTTTGGTTATTACATCCTTCCAAAAGTTGAGAGAACATATAAATCGAAAATTCATTCAATTGGTGCTTGAAATCTTTTAGTGAATTATTCAAAAATCGCAAGGTTGTTGTGTAACTGTATTGAACGCACACATCAATCGATGAATACTTTTCAGAGTGATTCCCATAACTAGATCCAATGAAAGGGAGAAATTGAATTACACATTTCAAATCTTTCAATGCTTGCTCTTTGGACCTTTGCAAGGATCCACAAAAATTCCGAGAGTCTGTCGTCCATGGGTCTATGGGAGACCACCATGGCTCACATTTGCATTTCTCCCGTACAGCATCTCTTCTGGCAACATTGTCAATCAAATATGGCTGAAAATTGAAGGAACGATTGGCATGAATCACTTGGGCGTCCTTGTTTGGGAGGCAAGGTTTCGTCGACGTAGACATGTGTTGAAATTTATGTGGCGTGAAGGTTAATGTGTTAATTCCTTTGTTCAGTAGCAAAATACTGTAATCAGCATCCGAGCGAGGTAAGTCATTTCTATGATGGAGGAATAAGTCCACATGATCGCGATCACCATTGCCATTGTTGACAACGATATCCTGCTTAAATGACGTCATATTCTTCAGTGTATGAAATCCAATTTGCATAAATTTACTTTTGACAATTTCTCGGCTGTAATTTCCTTGTATCTGTAAAAGAAACATTTCTTAAATACTCAAATCAAATACTCAGTACTGTTAATACATCATCTTCTATGAGCCATGACTACTACTACAAATAATATGAGAAAGAGCGAATAAAATTTCCAGATAAAAATGCATTTTGGAAAGCAAGAAGAGAACTCTAACAAAGCAAGAATGTCATATAAAGGTGACTGTGTAAAAGTATTGTGCATGTACCCGTAGGCTACTTGTATATAACAAAAGCAAGCAGGGAATCATTTCTACCACTTTTCATCAATATGAAAGGAGTGTGGCTATATTCATGCCATTTAGAGCTGTATCAAAATAAATTAAATTTTGATGCGAAAGTGCAACTAACATTAGTCGCAGAAGAAATTGAGACTCATAAACAAGATACAGCTTTGCTAGCGAAGGATTAAGAATTTCATGCACCGTAGTTATCGCCGCCATTGATAGAAACTGAAAGCAAGAAACTTACAATATGGCCAAGAGTTGATATGGATTTTTAGGATTTTGGAAGAGCTTGATTTACTACACATGAATTTACTGCAGTTGACATAGAGTTGAAATTGAGTCTCGCCTCTTCAATGACAACATTAACAGATAACAGTCTTCATCATAGAGTAACTATATTAGGTAGAGTGGCAACTTCGTATTTATTAAATCCCCAATGTGTATACACAGGACATTGAAGTCCCTGATAAAGCTCAAAGACATCATAGCTTGATATCTATGAAATGTTAATGAGTTGATTGATGTCTTTAACTATCTATGGATGCACGATACTCTTCAGCGAATACTCGTATCATCCACCTGTCGATGAAAGGACCCACCATCGATATCATACTCATAGAGTAGGTATATTAGATAGAGTGGCAACTCCGCATTTATTAAATCCCCAATATTGTGTATACACTTTAGATTTTATTAAATGAAATCGAGGGGGATATAGTTGGTAACTGTCTCCAAATGTGAGATATACACGTTTTTGCAGTTTTGAAGAAATTGCCACGGAGTTGACTGATCATGATAGTAATACAGAATGAATGATGGTATTTTGCAGATTTTTAGTGTCATGACAGCCTTGGAGATTTAATTCCAATCCAGGAGAAATCCAATTCGATGGGTTCCTATTACTTTCATGCTCAACTTCAAGAGTATTTTCTTAATCGTGATCTTATCACAGGCTACCTGCCACTGGCACACCAAAATCACATAATCAAAGACAATGATTTCATTTAACTTTGAAAGATGTAAATGGGTCCACATCGCTATTCAGATTCAAGAAATGAAACATGAATTTAGTGAGTCATAAAATCATGCCGGTGAAAATTGAATTAAAAACTTGACATTTCAGCCAAGAAGGGACGAATAATATCGCGACTCTTTCATGAAGACTTCCATTATAATGCGGCTCATGAAACTGCCTTGATTATCAGCATAATTTCCTCTTAGTTAGGATGATTATCAGCAAATATTCATTCCTCTTGATATCCAACTTGTTTCATACTACAGGGGCATCATGTCGGTAGCATAAATTTGCAAAATTTTGACTTTTTAAAAACTGCTCAAATAATAATTTGGACCACAGGAACGTAATCTCCGCAAAAAACTGAATATTTTTATATAAAAATTTCCACTGTATACAGATACTTGTTTGAGTCGACACTCTACCTATATATCCCTACTCTCTGGTCTTCATTTGTCACCAAAAGGTCGGAAATAATATAGTGATATAACTACGACATCTGTACTACCACAGAAAATGTAGCACGAGGCGAAGCCGAGTGCTACATCTTTCTATGGTAGTACAGGTGGAGTAGTTATATCACTATTATCAAACGATCAAGAAATGTCAATGAACTCTATGGACCAGTGATGATATAGACAATCTGCTAGGAACACAAACGTGGTTGGCTTTCCATGGCATCCAAAGTCCTAGTAGATAGCCTATCCAATATTGATGTCATGCATTTCCATAGAAATTAACAATACCATAGAAAGTACTATTATCTACTTCTATGTGCATTTCCTTCATTTGAATTTCAAGTGAACCGATATTTAACTGGCATTTGCATGAGGTGTAGCCTTATTATCTATACCCAAGATATCATCTAAGCTTACTTGCAATTTGGGTGCATTGTAGGGTAAAAAAATGTAGCACGGTAGCCCATTGGATTACATGTATTTTGATTCATAGAAATTCCGTTCTACATTAGAAAATGTAGAACGCATAGTTCAACATAGTGGAGATAGGAAGGGAGTTTGATAATATATTATATAATTTCGCTTGAATATGGGTAACAGTTTTGAGACAATTATTGTCGGTGAGACCCACGATTTATGAACGGCTGAGATAAAAAGCGCTGATATTTATCAATTTTAAAGATAAATTCGGTTTATGTATATTCGGAATATATATGATATGCAATGTGTAATTCAATGCTTAGTTCAAAAGGGAAATTGGATGAAGTAAATTGATATAAAAGAAATGAAAACTAGGAGATGTCTTCTGTGTTACCGGCTTCCCTGTATTTTTAGTCGCATTAACAACTCGTCAGACACCGTTACATAAGATGAAGAATGAAATAATTAAGAATCAACTATCTTTGATGTCTATCTATTGAGAGGAGGCACACTCGTACTCTGCAATGCTTTATAATTTTTCCTATATATTAGACTACTTTTTAAAATTTAGCTAGTAATGAGTATTACAGAGCTTTAGAAATCTTCTACAGACATTCATTGAACTACAGACTATGAGCGCTTGGAAATCTAAATAGATTTGAAATCTTGATCTCTGTAAATAGAATAATTAAGAATGATTAAATATTGAGTCGTATCTTCAGTAGAAGAATGGAAACAGACCTAAATAGCTTCCAATTCATTCAACATCAGGAAACATCAGGAGGCCTACTTCACATATCTCAACATCGACACAGCTCCACCATTCAAAACTGCATCCATGCTTGGGTAAATTTGAGATTTGCAATTTCCAAGTTAGGGAAATTTCGACGAGCATTCATGTTGTTTTCAATGAATACCTGTGATGTTTAATTTCACATGTGGAATGTAATTCATGCGATGTTTAATTCTACTAACGTGCTAATTGCATATCCGGATCTCTATATAGAATAATTTGAAGGAGTCATTGGTGCTTCTATTCTTTCTCCACCACATTTTTCAATTAATCCAAGTTGATCAAATTTCGTCAAACTTAGTCACATTGGATTTGGAATAGACTTGACCTGTCACTGAGTGACACTACAACACCACTGAGAAGTCTTACTTGAAACCTGGTATGAAGGATTGGTCCCTTGGATACTCAGTTAGGATACAAGGTACAGCTGTGACCATGAACTTCGTGGGATTGTTGTCTGCAGACAAATGACGAGCAGTTGTCTATAAGGCTGTAGATGTTCTACAAGTCAGAAAAGAGGATTTTTATACATTCAAAGCTTTTGCGGCGGTATGAGACTGCCCCTAGGAGCAAGAGAAGATCAATTGCGATGCAACACTCCCGGGTGTCAACAACAAAATTGTGGGGGGGGGGAAGAATAGAAGTATCGAGTCATTTACCAATTCCCTAAGAAGAATTCACATGAGACAGAAGCTGTATGATAGCGGTTGAGTGCTTATTTACTATGTTGTGAATGCTATGTGAATTCGGTTTCACCTCCAACACCGGGCAAATGAGTAATTGAAAGGAGTTTCAATAATTACTTTTACTTGGAAAGTTCGAAAACCATTGAGATAAATATACTATGTGTATAGGTCAACAGAATAATTGTCTATCGGAAAAGAAAATCAATAACCCTGCTTGCTTGTGTCCTCTTGCTATCTGAAGTGAACTACAACAAGAGGTATTCTGTTATTACAGGTGTCAATGTATCAGCATTTTATCTTGTTGTAGATCAATTGAGAGAGCAAGCGAGACCATGAGCCAGACGTGTTTTTGATTTTTAAATCTATAATGAGGATAGCGCCAGCAAAGAAAAAAATCCTTTAAATGATTCCTATATTAAGACTGCATTCATTATTTTCAGATAGATAATATGACTATGTAATTATATGATGATGATATTAGACCTAACGACCAGGACGCTCAACTTAGCTGGAAGGTTGCCGATTTTAATTCATGTTGTCTGGTAGGTCTTAAGTGTGTTAGAAAGGAATCGAAAATCTTTTGGAGATTTGTTGGTGGATTGGCTTAAACGGAGACCCTAAAGACCCATGTCAGCTAAGCTAACTTAACTGGAAAGGTTCCCGATTTTTGCCAAGTAGAAATTGCTTACTCCACATTACAAGGAATGAGTAATATCAGACATTTTCTTTGATGGGTTGGCCTAAACGGATACCATAAAAGGAGTCATGCGTACATGACAAAATGAACTAGACCAGCTGGAAATAAATGAACAGTACGATGTCTTTGATCTGCAATAGAGCATAGAGACATTAATATAAGGATGATAGATCTTGATATAAGGCTTTAATTGCAATAAATCGAGGGCACCTTAGTATCTGTAATCACAGCAACACGACACTTGACCGAGCGTGACAGAAAGACCGATATTTGATCACAAGCTGAGCAAAAATTCAAGGAGGCGAGGTGCCTCAAAGCAAAGTTTCAACTTTCGGTGGCTGAAAGTGTTGCCATCAGAGGTGCAGCCGATATAATGTGCACAGGAAGACCGACTTCATGTCTTGAAACTAACCTGAAAATTTGTTTCTGATTCATTATTTATTGATAATGTCGTTTAATGCTATCTATAATTGCTTTATTTGAGTGATAACTGTAAATGCCTTTTCTATAATTTCTGACATTTTAGAATGTACTAGCACTAATGGCATCATTCCTGTGTACTGCGTAGTTCTAACTTTAATAGCTACCACTCTTCCATACCTGCTCTAAATGTTTTTTGCATAATTTTGTATTATTTGTAATTAAGTCTTATTCTCTATTTTCATAAATTCATTATCTGAAGATAGCTATAGATTATAGCTGAAATTAATCGTCTATAAGAAAATAAAGTTCATCCCATCATTTGAAATTGGCTCTTTCCAAAGAAAACAAAAGAAGATCAGAGGACCATCTACACTGTAAACCGTTTGACAGACATTTATCCTACAAAATCTATTTTGTCGGTCATTGTTAGTTCTTGTAGCATGATTGCCACTGAACACCAACAATATCTGACAAAAAGCGACAAAATGAATGGCATGGCAATGAGTTATTGCTTAAATTTTATCAAAAATGTAGGTAATTAATTAAATTATGTCAAAATAAATCATGGTTTTGCCACACAATAATACAGATTGCCCAAAAGTCAAGCAATCACTAATCGAAAAAATCAATCAATATTCAACAGTTTTGTTTAGTTAATTTGCATACAAAGCATCTATCTGTTTCGATGTCGGTGGAGAACCTACAAATTCGTCGGATATCGCAGGATATTGGAGGTGACAATCGTCGGTTGATTTTGTCAGTAATTTAGTAGGATAATTGTCGGTCTACGGTTTACAGTGTATTCAATTGTAGGCTTCCACTGACGGGTGCTTGGTACAAATCTCGACTTCAATTTCCGAAGGTTGCTGAAATACGAAGAAAAAGAACACTACAAACGTGGTTGTTTTTGAAAATGTGCTGACTTTTCAAATCCCCTTCCACTCCTTTCATCTTCGAGACTTCATGCCACAACTACAGTTCGTTAGTAGTTTAATTATATTGGAAATTATGGCGAATTACAGTTACAGGAGAACAAAACCGCAATCACCGAATCGATTCATGATCCAATATTTTATTGCGCATGAGCGAAAGAAAAAATAAAGTATTCCAGACGAAAATATATATTGAATATCTAAATTTTTAAATTACTGTTTGTAAACTTCGAAATTTAGAAATTTGCTGAAGTTTGCAAAAATGTAGCATATTGATGTAAAAATCAGAGAAAAGACATTCTTGAGCGCGTAGGCATAATATCTACTTTGTCTAGAGCAGATATGAGATAATTATCATGACACTCGTCTCCAATCCATAATCGTGTTCCTGGCTTTTTTATCCATTATGACATAGCGCAAAACTGTCGAGCAACATAGTTTGCATAGACCTTTAAAAATCATAATTTATTCTGAAAAAGTCAGATAATACTTTGGAACATATCATGTGGTTTTTGTAGAAGCTACCGGAGTTTGGTGGTTAAAGCATATTAAGTTCGAATTTACTTACCAACGAGTAAGGTTTACTTTTAAAAAACAGTGTTGATTTATGCAACCTTTTAAAAACGTAAATACCAGTTGATGTGCATTCTGATAATCTGGCTTGGCAGGGGCATCTCATCTGCAATCATCCCGTGAATTTTAATCACATTTTATCTTCACCTTGACTAATAACTGTTACTCAAGGATCTGAGCTTGTGACCTACATGCATTGTGCAAGAATTTTACATGACAGAATAAAAAAGCACCGTGTTTGGCTAAGAATAAAGGTGCGATCACATTAGACCGATGACAATAACAATAAAATAAAATAAAATCGCATGTATGACACACATTATCCCGATATTCTCAAAGATGAATACACGTAGTTTTGATACACGTTGTAATACACGTTGCTTTGATTTTTAAGTGGAATTACATGACTCCGATTGTGGACCAAAGAAAAGTAAACACATAGAACAAGGCGGATTTGCAATTTCAGAATTGTCATTGAAAGCATTCAGTAAAAGTGTCAGTTTGGCTCCGGTTCCTGTCAAGTGAGAAGTATCCTTAACTCCATTTTCCTCAGTGATAAAATCGTCAAATGGAAATATTATTCGCACAAACGGCTCGACTTTTCACGATCTAAATTTACTGACAGTGTACGTTTAATGTGGTGTCAATCTTCTGGTTCGCTAGAATTGAGGTTTGAATTTGCATTACGTTCATTGGAAAATTTGTCTTCTTGCCCCTTGAGACTAACTCTGGTCGTGACTATCAGTATTCAGGAAAGTAATCACGTTGGCTAGAAGATGTATCAATTGTGCCATAGCGCTTCAACGACGACTTAGATGTCGCTTCATCGCAATGGAACATTTATTTATTGACAATTGGCACCAATCTGGTGTAAAGGCGCTCAAAACATGACGCTCAAAACATGCGGTTTTACATGGGTTGTACCGCATAGAAGTACAACCCAGAGGCAAAATATTGAAAATACGGAAATCACATTATGTGATCAGATGAAACAATCGCTAATCCGCAAGTACCAACTTGATACATCCACAGAATTAGGCAGGTCATCTCTTGCTCTGTTTATCCAGAAAGGAAGCATCGTACATGTAATGGTGGTGAAATGGCACAACCGGCTGACATTACCATAGCAATCGAACAATGAGCAGCCAGTTGAACATTAAACACGCCAAATTGTGCAAAGTTTCAGTGACTGTTAATAACAAAGTGGATCACACAGCAAAGAGACACAGACGATGTCAAGTTCTACAGAGACGCTTGTGAACGTTTTTTCCTGCGCCTGATGCCTTTTTTAACAATGATCCGAGGGACTAGCATTATCGAGAAAACTTGTGCACAATGATCTGAATTCTTCAAATCTGAAGAAATCGTGACGATCGGAGCATTTTGAAGGAATTCACAGCAATCCGCAAGCGATGAGCGACAATTTTTCAATCTCTTTAAAGTATTAAGAATTTATTTTGGTCACTTAATAAGTTCCTGCATGTGCCATCGTTTTGAATCACTTTGCATTTCTAGCACACTCCCACGCTTAAATGCAAACGAAGTTCATTAACAACTTCGACGCGACATTTCTGCTACTTGAATATTTGTTGGGGTGTCTTTCATGGAATTATTAATTTTCAAAGATCCCGAACGTCTTATTCTGGTGTCGATGCATCGATATAACAGTTCTATCAGCTCTCCCAATACAGTGAATGTCACACCTGCCATGAATGAGCACGCTCCACCTATCTGACTAATTGCATTGGCGAGAGTCAGTACCAACGTTTCCGAGCTATCGACGATATAGAGGACTGATGGTACTACATTTATCGAAATTGCAGGACTTTCAATATCTTCACTAATGGTGGCATTGACGCCATCAAATGAAGGAAACGAAGTGAATGATGGTACTGCCGATGGCATTGCTGCTGCCACAGGTGTTGTTCTGTTAGGCCATTTTCCAGTGTCAATGAATGTTAATAGCGTCTGCAATTGTTTCAAGTCAGATTCACAATTCGACGTTAAAGATTCATTACTGCAGTTGCTTAACTGTTCGGAGTAGCTGAAGAGCGAGAATTCTATTAGTTGGCGCTTGATACTTGCCAATGCATGTTCTGTCGATTGCAAGGTTGCTGTATAGCTATATTGAGTGCAACCATTAATAGATGGGTGCTTTTCAGGTTGAGTCCAGGATGTGGATCCAAAATATGGCAGAAAATGAGTTAAACATCTCAAATCTTTCAATGCTTGCTCTTTGGTTCTTTGTAAGGATCCACAAAAATTCCGAGAGTTTGTCGTCCATGGGTCTATGGGAGACCAAAATGGCTCGCATTTACATTTCTTACGTACAGCATCTCTTCTGGCAACTTTGTCAATCAAAAATGGCTGAAAATTGAAGGAACGATTGGCATGAATCACTTGGGCGTCTTTGTTTGGGAGGCAAGGTTTCGTCGACGTAGACATGTGTTGAAACTTGTGGGGCTTGAATGAGATTGTATTTACAAAGCTGCTGTGTAGCAAAATATCATAATCAGGAGTTATGCGAGGTAGGTCGTGTTTATGATGTAGGAATAAAAACAAATGATCTATAGAGCCGAGCGAGTGGCTGATAATGGAATCTTGGGCAAATGTGGTGAGATTCTTCAATTTGTGTAAGGCAAGGTTAATATACAACATTTTGACGACTTTTTGGCTGTAGTTTCCTTGTACCTGTAAAAGAGAGGTTTCATTTTTACTGATAATTGAAAATTATTTTGTATGTAAAGTTGTAAAAGTTTTTGCATACGAAAGATTACACATATTAAGCCCTAGTTATGCAAATACAATTCAAACAATTAGAAACAGCAAAATTAAAAAAAGAGTACACATTTCAAAAGTCTTAGGTTTGAACAGATCAGCGATTGAACCCAGGTATCTCGGACGCTGAGGGAACACTCTACCACCAGTGGCGTCGTCTCCGTGCCTGCTGGCCTTCGCCGCATACCCAAAAATTATTATTTACGTTCATAAAGCAAACGTTCAAATAGTTTCAATTTTTTGTTTTTGAGAGCGTCTTTACGTTTAAAACTTAGTCACTTTACAGTTTCAAGTCACTACTCTCATACGTTCCGAGTGTCAGCGCTCAGCTGTTAACTGCAGGGATCTTCAAGCAATCACACAATGAGACGGGGAGGACGGGGATGTGCTCACAGCAAATCACAGAGATTCGTGTCTTTGTGTGATATGGAGATTATGGAGATGATATATGGAGAGTGTGCGCTTAGCTCGATAATTAGAGCCGTCCTCTCTCGATAGAAACGCAGAAGGAAATACATTGCAACAATGTAAGATAAGATCTATTTATAAATTCATAGATTCAGACAGAGAGAGGCGCAAATTTTCCCTATTCGTAGCTTCGCCAAATTTTGGAGAAGATGATGTCACATTGAATCGGCGTGTCTGCGTCCACCAATGGCTGAATGTCGGATCGGAAGGTGAGAAGCCGCTGAAAGATAGAGCGATGAAGTTTCCATAATTTGATGTACGATTCAGTCAGAGATTATGACTCAAGGACTATTGGTGATACAATATTATATGTTTATGGCGGCGATTTCAACAGTGGCTATTTTCCACACCGGCCAGTCGTCCGAGGGATTATGCAGAAAGCTCCAACCATCTTACACGAAGCTTATGGGATTGAAATAAAAACTAAACCACTTTCAAGGGATAGAATATGATGAGGAGCACAAAAAACATTTTAGAAGCATTTTAGCTAAATTTGAAACATGCAAGTTATTGACAGACTATAAAACACATCAGAGTCTTGCGCTGGCGAGAGCTTCCTCGAGAGTGAATGTTCTCTACTAATCTCACCAAGGCGAACAAGCGTCATGTGAGAAATCGACATCACATTTTCATTGTCATTTGACGTTTAAAATCTTGGGAACAAGCAATCACCTTAAGATTGCATGCTTATAAGGCTGTTCAGGAAAAGAGGCCGTCACATGGGACTCATAGTGAATCACAATTCACATGCAGACTATTCTACAATGGGTAGTCTACGGTCTTCAGTGTACCTTTCATTTAAATATCAGTGTCTACTCGTATTTCCCATTTCATTTCACTTCACTCCGTAGTCATGGATGTCAGCATGATTTGAATGTTCATGTACTTGTACAAGTGTTTGAAAATTCACTGAAATTAAGATATTATCAAATTAATCATTTTATACAGTTCATGCTATCTGCTGCAGAAATATAGGAATCCACTATGGAGCGAAGGCCTATAGTCTGGGAGCACGCGACGCCACTGTCTACCACAAGGCCACTGCTCCCTACAGTATTAAATTTAAAATGATAAAATGGTGATTATAAACATTTTAACCAAGGTAGTAAACGCCATAGAGTAGGGATATATAGGTAGAGTGTCGACTCAAACAAGTATCTGTATACAGTGAAAATTTTTATATGAAAAGATTCAGTTTTTTGCGGAGATTACATTCCCGTGGTCCAAAAATATATTTGAGCACTTTCGAAAAAAAGTCAAAATTTGCCAATTTTTATACTACCGAGATTATTCTCCTATGTAAGTAGTATGAAACAAGTTGGATATCAAGAGGAATGAATATTTGCTGATAATCATCCTAACTAAGAGGGAATTAAGCTGATAATCAAGGCAGTTTCATGAGCCGCATTATAATGAAAGTCTTCATGAAAGAGTCGCGATATTATCCGTGCTTTCTTGGCTGAAATTTCAAGTTTTTAATTCAATTTTCACCGGCATGATTATATGATTCACTAAATTCATGTTTCACTTCTTGAATCTGAATAGCAATGTGGAACCATTTACATCTTTCAAAGTTAAATGAAATCATTGTCTTTGATTATGTGATTTTGCTCTGCCAGTGGCAGGTAGCCTGTGAAATGATCACGCTTAAGAAAATACTTTTGAGGTTGAGTATGAAAGCAATAGCAGGTCATCGAATTGCTAACTTAACAAACATTAAATCTCTATGGCAGCCATGAGAATCTGTGAAATACCATCATTCATTCTGCATTGTGCTGTCATGATCACTCAATTCCGTTGTAATTTCTCCACAACTGCAAAAATTTGCATATCTCACATTTGGAAACAGTTACCAACTCTCGAGTTCATTTAATAAAATCGAAAGTGTATACACAATATTGGGGATTTAATAAATGCGGAGGTATCACTCTGCCTAATATGTACTCTATGGTAAACGCCCTATGAACATTATGCAACTCTATTACTATTCCACTGTTACGTAATCATCAGCTCATACAAAGTCAGGACGCACGCGAAGTCGGGGACATAAAGGATCGGCAAGTTGTCTAAAAGTTTAGGAAGTAAATTTGAATAGTTCATTTTTCATCGGGTGCACTTCCGCTTATGACAATTCTATTTCATTGACTGTGGAAGAATGGGCAGCGACCTTAAATTTCAATTGAGAAGCAGGTAGAGCTAATTGCAAACCAATTATAGTTGCAAGTTCTACATGGGAAACATCTGTTCTGCAATTTCAAAGGATATAAAACACTTTTAATTAAGACATTTATCAATATTCAATTTGCATATTATTTCATTCCATTAAGAAAAAAGTGATTTAAACGAATAACTAGCTGCACCGCATCAAAATGACGTGTCATTTTCCAAAGACTTTTGACCGCAAAATATCAAGTATGATAGGAAACCATTATGAGCACCGTGGCTTGCCTTTTGTCTGTTACAGCAGGAAAATGCATTAAAAAATCAACATTTTGAGAAGCATTTTGAAACCGTTAAAAGGTTTTGAAGGAAAGTTGCCAATGATATAAAGATGAACTTTGTAAAACAGTCGTCAGTTTGGTGCCAATATTTTTTTTGATTATATAATATGAGGAGATAATTTCCTTCTCTTCTCTGTAACAGACTTTATTTTTTAATAGAATAAATTGAATATTGAGTTGCATCCTCAGTTGAAAAACGGAAACAAACCTGAATAGTTGCCATTTCATCCAACATCAGGAATCATCAGCAGGCCTAGTTCACATCTCTCAACATCGACACAACTCCCTATATAAAGTTGCAGCCATGCCCGGGTAAATGAGAGATTTGCAATTTGCAAGTTGGTGACTTGTCAGTTGTGTGTTTAGAAGGAGTTTCAATGAATAACCATTGAAATTTCCCTAATTGCAAATCTTGCATTTACCCGGGCATGGGTAGCGACAGTGATATTTAATGAATTTCCGTTGAAATTTCACAAACTTGCTATTTATTAATGATAGATTGTACATGTATTTTAGTAATGATGCACAAAAAGTTTGGCAATGGTAGTCTCTGAAATATTAAATAGTGCAAGTGGAGCTTCCGATTCTCCTTTGTTTAAATAGCCATGAATGCCCCCTGTTAAGTTTGATCACCTTGTGTTAATAATCATAGATTTCTTTTCTGATAATGCTTCTCTGACTTCTACTAGGACTATGCCCAATATCTACGAGTTGACACTTCCCTTATGCCCTTTCAGCAAAGATATCCATGCCCCATATTCCATGATGTGTTAACGTTGTTACTAGCAGTTTGTAATTTGACTAATTTGACTAGACTAGAACTCTTGCTCTTCGAAGGGACAACTTACCATTAAGAAGGTATTCTGGAGATTGTAATAAATCATCTGTAAATATTGTAAATGATATGATTTATGTTCTTTTAGATACCGTCTCATATGGCTTCTATATAATAAACGAATTATTGCCAAGGACGCGTTTTACAGTATTTAATGGTAAGGATACAATTACGGATTTTGGAAGTATCAGTCCCCTCAATTGATGTCCTGTAAGTACGTTCCATGTCTTTGAAAGAATAATAAAAATTATGTCAAAGGTGTAAGCAGCTAAAGTCGAGTTTATAAAGTTTCAAGAAATTGAAGTATTATCAATTTGGTCAATCATCAAAGTTGTTAGAAATTCACAAGTCGATTTTAAAACTCAAAGGCCACTGTCTATATATCGTTTCATAAGGTTGTCAATTTATCCTTGAATTTTGGTATGGCTGATTTGTCTAGTTTGAAAAGAAAACGAACAGTCACTCGAACTAAAGTATCGAAAATATTAACAAGTGCACAGATAGCAATACAAGTGAGCGATGTGAATGAAATGCAAGTATCTTTGAGTTTATTAAAGTTGACCTATGATCGTTTAAAACAGCTGAACGAGGATTTAGAACCGTTCATCGATGATGAAAACCTTGAAGAAGAAATAGAAAGCACACTTGAATATGATAAGAAAATTGAGTCAATGATTTTTAGCTTGGAAGAGCAATTAAAAATTAAGGAGGTTTCAAATAATGCAAACGCAGATACGTACGCATGTCCAAGTAACTTATCATCTATTATTACAAGTAATCCGAAAAGGAGTATGTTACCAAAATGTGAGCCAGTCTTACGACGGCAGTGATGTCACGAAGTTCAAGTCCTTTCTCGAACGCTTCGAGAGAATGATAAGCGTAGTAGACGATGATGCCGAAAAGCTAAGTTTTCTAGAAATGTACACTAAAAATGTACCAAAAGAAATCGTGCGAAGTTGCATGAATATAACTCCCACGTTAGGCTACAAACAAGCTATAGCGTTATTAAAAGAAAAATACGGTAATGATTATTTGATTACAAACACTTTACTACAGAAAATTGAGGCTTGGCCGATAATCCAGCCTGAAGACGGACTATCATTAGAAAGATTCAGCCTTTTCCTTAGAAGTTGTGTTCGCAGCATCGATCGCATATCGAACTTATAAAGACTGAATAACCCTAATGAAATTCAAAGAACGACAGAAAAACTACCACTTAACTTGCGAGAAAAATGGCGAAATACAGCATTTACTCTAATAGAGTCAAAGAAAAACATTGTCTTCACTGATTTGGTGGATTTTATAGAACGAGAGGCAAAGATTCTCACAATGCCAATTTTTGGTGAGCTTAAGTATTCAACTAATCATGAAGAAGAAAGACTCACAAAACACGTGTCATTTGCTACTGGTCTATCAAACGAAAATGAATATAAAAGAGGAGATCAGAAGTTTTGCGAATTCTGTGAAAGAAAGAACCATTATTTGAATGAATGTTTCAAATTTGGTAAACAGGCTATTGAGGAGAAAAGAGTGTTTATTCGGAAACATTCACTCTGTTTTGGATGTCTTCGAGGATGTCTGGATTGCAAACAAAGATTGACGTGTGATATTTGCAGCAGAGGGCATCCTACTTCACTTCACATTCGCAAAGATTCTTCCACTACTCAAGATCCAACGCATGACAATACCAACGAAGAAACCGTATCAGCATTCTGTAACAAGGATAATGAAACTGGAGCCGGTAAAAAAAAATGGAAAGAAAAAGATAGCTCTGGCTCTTATTCCCGTGAAAGTTCGCATCAAAGGACAGAGTGAGAGCATCATAACTTACGCCGGTTTAGATAACTTCAGTACGGACTGTTTCTTATCGGAGGATTTAGTTAAACAACTCGGTATCAGTGGTGCAAAGACCATGATTCAACTGACAACTATGGAACGAAATTACAGAAATAAAGGTAAATCGTACAAAAGTCGATTATCAAGATATCGCAACAAAATTGGAAACTATGTATTGACATGATTTTAAAGATTCAAACATATTCGGTTCCGGTCCATCAATCGAAGACAACATGTGGGAGAATCAGGTAAGTTCTACAATAAGGTTCCACGATGGACATTATGAAATCGGATTACCCCTTCGCGAAGAAAAACCATGTGTACTCGATAATCGTCAACAAGCAATAAAACATTTGAGTTTCTTGAAAAGACGTCTGGAAAATAAAGTACAACTTTGTCAAGATTACTGCAGTTTCATGAACGATATGATTGAAAAGGGATTTGTAGAGAAATCACAGAATTCAGAGCAGCAGTCAAAATCATCATGGTATATAACTCATCACGGCGTATGCCATAAAGTCAAAAGGAAGATACGAGTGGTTTTTAATTGTGCATTGAAATATGAAGGAATTTCATTGAATGATATGTTGCTTTAAGGACCAGACATGACAAACAACTTACTTGGGATTCTTCTGCGATTTAGGAAAGGAAATATTGCCTTCTCTGGGGACATTGAGAAGATGTTCTATCAAGTCAAAGTTCCCAATGAAGATCGTAATCTCATGAAGTTTTTGTGGTACCCAAACGGAGATTTGAGAAAGAAACCCATGGAATACCGTTTAACGGTTCATGTATTCGGAGCTGTTTCTTCTCCTAGCTGTGCAAATTATGCTCTCAGACAGGCCATTTCACAATGTGATGATCAAAGTATAGCTCAGCTATTAATAAGAAATTTTTATGTTGACGATCTGTTTCTTTCTGCTGATGATGAAAATGAAGCGATCAAGATTATCGACACCGCTAAACTTGCATGTCTCAATGGAGGATTCAATCTAACCAAATTCTCAAGCAATTCATCCAGCTTACTGAAATCATATTCAGGAGATTTAAGTCCAAGTGATAAAGTTGAACAAAGCATCAAGGAGAAATGTGATATAAGTATTCAGAGAGCGTTGGGTGTAAAATGGAACGTAGAATCGGATACTTTCGGATATAAAATTGAAATCAAAACAAACATATTTACGAGAAGAAGCGTATTATCTGTTATATTTTCCATTTACGATCCTCTTGGTTTTGTATCACCGTTCATTTTGACAGCTAAATTGATATTTCAAGAATTATGCAGACTTCGTATCGGTTGGGACGAGCCATTGCTCATTGAACAGGAACAGAAATGGCGGATTTGGATCTCAGAATACCATAAGTTGTCAGACTTTGAAATACAAAGATGCTATAAGCCCATTCATTTGAAGGTAAACTCATGTGAAATACATATATTCTGTGACGGTAGCGTAGATGGTTATGGAGCCGTAGCATATGCTCGTTTCAATAACTCAACTAACGATGTTCATTGTTCATTCGTTCTGGCCAAAGCCCGAACTTGTCCATTAAAGCCGATGACCATACCTAGAATCGAACTAACTGCAGCTAGGCTGGGAGTCCAAATCAAATGCATTCTCCAGAAGGAGCTCGAAGAGGCGATGTGTATTGAGAATTATGTATTTTGGACAGACAGCACTACGGTACTGAAATACATTCGCAACGAGAATTGCCGCTTTCACCGATTTGTATCAAATAGAGTTTTCATTCATACGAGAGCATTCTCATCCTGATCAGTGGATATATATTCCCTCAAAGGTAAATCCTGCTGATCATGCTAGTCGAGGAGTTGATATGTCGAAGTTCACTGATTTGAAAGATTGGAAACAAGGTCCCTCATTCTTATGGTCTCCAAAGTCAGAATGGCCTAACGATGATAAGCATCGCAAAGTAAATCCCAATGATCCAGAAATAAAGAACTCGAAACAAATGGCGTATAGCTGCTTCACTCGATCAGAGATCTCCAATCGAACGGCTTTTCGAGTCATCATCTTCATGGTATCATTTGTTGCGGAAAGTAGCTTGGTTATTGAAAATCAAGGAATGCTTGAAACTAAAACTACAATTGGAAAGAAGCTTATCGCTGAATGACCTTCAAATAGCTAAAAGCGCAATTTTCAAATATATACAAGAAATATTCTTCTCAAAAGAATGAAATGATATTCATCAAGATAAGACTGCATCAAAGAAAAGCTCAATATATCAACTGAACCCATTCGTAGACAGTGATGGCATGCTTCGAGTCGGAGGAAGACTATCTAGAGCAAACATTTCATGGGAAGCAAAACATCCTATTATACTGCCGAAAGATAGCAAAATAACCAGTTTAATCATCCAATCAACACATCTAAAACTCGGCTGTATGGGCAAAGAAACCATCATTTCGGAGTTAAGGAAAACGCTGTGGATTATTGGAGTTAGACAACTTGCTCGAAAATGTACAAGAAACTGTATATTCTGTCGCAGGAGACAAGGAAAGCCAAGTTATCCACAAATGGCAGATTTGCCTGCTGACCATTTACGAACGTTGGCCTAGATCATTTTGGACCTTTTGTGGTGAAACGCGGTAGACGAGAAACAAACTTGCTTGGTTTAGGAAACAGTGTGGTGTGCCTAATTAAATGAAGTAATTAGTGATTAGAAAAATTATTCATGATCATATCACAGCTGATCATGTCATAACTGCCCCCCCCGTTTCCTGTCACCATTGAATGAGTTACTATAAGTCTTGTCGATTCACTTATCGGGCGCAACAACTACGACGTGAAGAGATTGCTATTGTTTGTGAACCGGTGGCGAGTCTCAGTCTGACGCCAAGCCTTTGTGTGCGCGCAGATCGAGGATTCGAAATCCTGACCTCCACCGAGGGAAATGATGACTCACCGAATGGCTGAGTGTGGGAACAATACGAATTTGAAGTTTGCCAGTGAACGGATGGGCAGATTGTGATAAAACTTATATATTCTTGGAGCTGATAACACCAGCATTCTTTTAAACCCAAGCTCGAAAGCACCAGCGCTAATACAACAGAAGTTGTCAAGTTGTGGGCAGTTGACCGTTAAAAACATTTTTAACACCAAAGTTAGAGAAAAATCAAGCAAACGTGTTAATTAAGTAAGACTGCACCAAATGTTGTCGAATTCGAAAAAGATAATATCATCTGAAAGCTGAACACAAACCTGATTTATTGGTGATAATCTTAATTTTCTGTTCTGCGTAATTCAGTCAGTAGGCATCGGTGAATGAATAAACCTAAAATTCATACTTTTATGTCTGGTGACCACAACTGACCAGACACAACCTAATCGCTCTGCCAAATCAAAGTACTAAACACATCTTTTCACACGGTATAAAGTTAACTGAAATAGAGCATCATCAATCAATGAAAAAAATCATGTCAGACTTTTTTGGCAGCATTTTTTCGGTAAAACTTATCTATGATGTATCTTTTTGTACATTGAACGAATCTTAAAATCTTTACATCATGATATAGCTGAGTGATAGCTCACACTGTCTGTCAATTTTCATTAAAAAATTCTGTCGTCTTCATGCTAAAATCCTGCATCAAAGAAAACGCTCAATTTTCTTTCAGAAGGTCTACCGACCACAACTGACCACTTAAGAAAGCAAAATGTATGCCTAAATAATCTATAGAACATAAGGTTTTATATAGTACAGTATTGGCCAGAATGGATGACTCAGTTAATCAATTTGTATTGTTTTCTGTTGTGGTTGAATCTGCAGACACTCTGACCTCTCTGCGGAAATGTTTTTGTAACAACTGTTTTGTAGGACTATCTGCATGATACATGTGGTTGTCGGCTTGAAGTCACAAACCACGAAAATTCGGGCTACCCAAAAAAGATAAATTCTGAAAAGATTTTTGCCAATCTGCCGATGGGAATTGGAATACTGCGAACAGGTTCGAGTTCCGATCTTGCAGAAAACCAAAGGACGCAACTCAACACGTGACACGCTTGAAGACCACCAAGATAAAGAGGTTCATCTCGATACACGGTCTCAGCTGTGAAAAATCCTGTGACATTTTTTGCTTTTGAAAAGCTGTGGATTATGGTTTTTGACCGAAAGTACTAGCATTAAAGCTGCTTGCCAAGAAATTCTGAAAACGAAAGTACTGCCATCCATAGTTATCTAAAAAAACAGCTAAATAATAAAATGAAATCTATGAAAAAAACAGTGCTTTTCACTCACAACATGATGTCACCCTTGAAATTGGAAGCAACATGGTTCTGCAATTCGAGTATTGAGGCCTTGAGCACATTATCGAACATTCACCAGACCTCAATCCTATTGAAAATTGATGGGTCTTGCTGCTAAAACAAACCTACGAAACTTGACATCTTTACCTACGAAAACAGACATCTTTATTGGAATTGAAGAAAGTTATCACGGCAGTGTGGACGAAGTTGATAAATGGAATTTTATGCAAAAAGTTGAACTTCTCGATGCCTACCAGCATTTGTGGGATAATTCAGAAAAAGGGATCCACTCGAAGTACTGACCGGTGGTCACTCAAGTAATATTTAGAGAAATATACTACTTGGATAATTGTTTGACTTCCGTTTATAATTCACTTTACACAAGTTTATGTACACTTACAATCATAGCAAGTTTATCACCAAAAACATAAAACACACATCTGAGTCATCCGTTCTGGCCAATACTGTATATCGTTCATCAAGATTGAATCAGGATTTCAACACGAAAATTACATTTGAAAATAGGCTAACTTTTTTGTGCAATTATTTATGAAATAGTCTGTAATATAATAATGAAAGACAAAAATCATGAATAACTTTAAATGATGTGAATGGGTCCACATACTATTCAGATTCAAGATAAAATCATGCCGATGAAAATTGAATTGAAAACTTGAAATTTTGGTCAAGATCTCATCTTTTCCATGAAGACTTGCATTATAATGTGGTTTATGAAATTTTCTTGATAATTAACTTAATTTTCGCTTCATTGAGATGCCTGCTAGAAAATGTTCATTCCTTCTGATATCTAATAAGTTTCTCACTACTTATATAAGGGCTTCAAGTCGCTAGCATGCAAGCAAAGGAATAATTTGAAAAAAATTGGTTTTTAAAAAGTGATCAAATTTTTTTTAGACCGCAGGAACGTTATTTCCGCAAAAAACTTAATCTCTTGTTATGAAGATTTTCACTGTATGCTGACATTTTATTTTGAGTCGACACTCCACCTGATATAAAGTACTTATTATAAAGTAATTACTGAGCAATGATGAAATTCATAACATCTCTTAATATGATGTTGATCGTGAATTTCGCCTGAATTGATTGATTGCAATGTGACTGTAGCAGTGCACATGGCAGTGCAGGTGTTGCTTGGCAGACAGTGCGAAGTCGTGCCTGAAACTTTCCCATGAAATCGGAACAAATGCAAATTGTCAAAGTAAACCCTTTGACAACAGCATAACTGCGCAGCCATATTTTCAAACTTGTGAAGGCTGTGTAGGACAGAGCATTGCATGGATTTTGATGAAAGTTGGTGTGGTGGTGAGTGAGGTACTGTAGAGCTTAAGTTTGGCTCTATTGCGTTTTCCGCAAAGATGCGCAGAAGTTGTGGCTCGATGTGTGTTTGAAAGTTTGAATTGTCACTGAATAGGCAATATTTTCAAACTTGTGAAGGCTGTGTAGGACAGAGTATTGGATAGATTTTGATGAAAGTTGGTGTGGTGGTGAGTGAGGTACTGTAGAGCTTAAGTTTGGCTCTATTGCGTTTTCCGCAAAGATGCGCAGAAGTTGTGGCTCGATGTGTGTTTGAAAGTTTGAATTGTCACTGAATAGGCCATATTTTCAAACTTGTGAAGGCTGTGTAGGACAGAGTATTGGATAGATTTTGATGAAAGTTGGTGTGGTGGTGAGTGAGGTACTGTAGAGCTTAAGTTTGGCTCTATTGCGTTTTCCGCAAAGATGCGCAGAAGTTGTGGCTCGATGTGTGTTTGAAAGTTTGAATTGTCACTGAATAGGCAATATTTTCAAACTTGTGAAGGCTGTGTAGGACAGAGTATTGGATAGATTTTGATGAAAGTTGGTGTGGTGGTGAGTGAGGTACTGTAGAGCTTAAGTTTGGCTCTATTGCGTTTTCCGCAAAGATGCGCAGAAGTTTTGGCTAGTTGTGTATTCTTAGGATTGAATTTTTGTGATTTTTTTCAACTTGTGAAGGCTGTGTAGGATAGAGTATTGGATAGATTTTGATGAAAGTTGGTGTGGTGGTGAGTGAGGTACTGTAGAGCTTAAGTTTGGCTCTATTGCGTTTTCCGCGAAGGTTTGTGGAAGTTTTAGTTCGATGTGTTCTTTTTGTCGTGATGTTATTTATTTTGGCTCTATAGTAAAAAATCATTAACCGTCTGCCGGACCAGATCGTCTGTCTGCCATAAACAGCTTCGACAGAAACCCTACAATGGTTTCATGGAGAAACTGTGACACGCTTTCATTGAATTGTGAACCGCAAATTGAAGTCGAAGAAGCATTTCTTAACCACTATAATACCAAGGATGGTCAAAGCAGCCATACCCGTGATATTGTAGGACTACAGCTCGGATCAGTCAGAAAATAGCTTCACGCTTCTTGAATTTGTCACAATGTGTATCAGAGCTGGAAGCGGGCTCGGGCCTAGAAAATTCTGTAAGCACCCGGGCCGATGTTTAATATGTCTGAAGTCAGAGGTATTTTCCTCATTTAAATTCTCTGATTCAATTTCATATGATGGTCTATCTCTTAAGCAATTTGATGAAATAAGCACCGGCATCACTTCACTCTTTCAAATAGACTGCATGACTTCAGTACATTCGTTTTCCCTGTCTCTGTAAACCTAAATACAACTGACAACAATGGCAACTATCTGCACATGAAACAAGATCCAAATTATTTGTGAAAGACAAACGCGCTTACATGTACAATATTTAAAACAATAAAAATTCACCCGACTGTTCAACATTTATCAATTTACTTACAGATGGTACATAGGCCTTACAGCATACGATCATGTTGTGAACAATTAGGTTTTGTAGAATGATTCTTAAGGCGATTACAATCAAATAATGTAATTGAGGATGATAAAGTGCTCAAAAGGATAGAATTTCTCAAACCAGGCCCAGATACAAAATCCATTTGGGCCGCCCCGGGCCTAATAATTTGGAGGCGATGCGGGTCCGGTCGGGGCCGGGTTGAAGGCATACTGTCCCGGTAAGGGCCAGCTCTGATGCGTATTAAGCACGATTTCAAATAATCTTCATAGCAATTTTGCATAATTGGAAAAGGGCAGTGATTAATTTAACTTCTTCATGCAGTTGTTTCACCAGGAAGTGTGCTTTTTGATAGGAAATAGCCGACGTAGATCTTAAGGCAGCTTTCGCAATACCGCATGTCAATGATAAACGCTTCATTAAAAGCTAGAATATGTGCTCTGCAATCATGCGTATGATCTGCTGAAATTGACTTCATGTTGACTATGTAGAATTCAATGAATTTACTAGAAGAAGCTGGCATTATATTCCGTAATAGTCTCTTTAGAAAAATGCATCATTTGTCTAGTTAAATTCGCATAATTTTTTAAAGATAAGGTCATTCGTTTTGACCACCCTTGGTAGGAGCACTTTGAGCTCGAAATTGTTTTTATAGATAGCATCTGCAGGTAATGTATTCTCTTTCATAAGTGTTCGTGGTTTTCTGAATCTCCTTTATTTGACTTGCATGCCACCTGTTTGCAATGAATTTCACATTAAACCACAGCTATCTTAACAGAATCTCCGGATAACATGCCTGAATCCACCCATGAAAGAGAAGTTGATGTGAAGGAGCTTTTTGTGCACATTGCATTAAAAAAAATCTTTGATTTTAATCTGCAGTCAATAACTCAATAAAATCGTGCTTTGAAGTTTGCAATAATTTCTGAATCGCGATGCATGGGACCTCTCTATCCGATCTATTTATGACCGACAGGCGTGCAACTTTGCAGTAGTGTAGTGTGGCCCGATCTGTTGCTGATCCCGAAAATGAAATTGAAGCAGCCACCTTGTCTGAGACGAATAAATTATGTTGTATAAACCAAGATCTACAACACCTCCACTAGAAAGAATGATAACAACTCATGTGACATCATTGAAGTACTGAATAGAGCATGGAACACAATGGAACGAAATCACCTAGAGAAAGATACCTAAGTGTTTAGTTAAGTTATGGTGCCTTAATTACCACAAGTCAGATTGTTCATAATTCATAAATATCTGATCATGCTGAACAGCAACTGAAATCAATACAACCTCTGCTGACATAAGCAAGATCAAGAGACTTATAGAGTAGGTATATTAGGTAGGGTGGTAACTCCGCATTTATTAAATCCCCAATGTGTATAAAATGTACTCGATTTTATTAAATGAACTCAAATGAGATACAGTCGGAATTGTTTCCAAATGTGAGATGTGCGCATTTATGCAGTTTTGAAGAAATTGCAACGGAATTGACTGATCATGATAGCATAATACAGAAGGAAATGATATTATTTTACAGATAGTCCGTGTCATGACAGCCTTGGAGAGGCAATGTTTGTTAAATCAGCAATTCGATGACCTGCTATTGCTTTCATCCTGAACCTCAAGAGAATTTTCTTAAGCGTGATCAGGCAACAGCTGCCATTGGCATCGCAAAATCACATAATCAAAGACAATGATTTCAATTAACTTTGAAAGATGTAGATGGGTCTACATCACCATTCAGATTCAAGAAATGAAACATGAATTAAGTGAATCATAAAATCATGCCGGTGAAAATTGAATTAAAAACTTGACATTTCAGCCACGAAAGCACGAATAATATCGCGACTTTTTCATGAAGACATCCACTATAGTACGGAGCATGAAATTCCCTTGATTATCAGCTTAATTTCCTCTTAGTTAGGATGATTATCAGCAAATATTCATTCCTCTTGATATCCAACTTGCTTTATACTACTTACAACGAGGAGTCATCTCGGTAGTATTTAAAATGGCAAAATTCTGAATTTTTTAAAAACTCCTCAAATAATTTTTTTGGACCACGGGAACGTAGTCTCCGCAAAAAGCTGAATCTTTTGATATAAAAATTTTTACTGTATGCAGATTCTTTTTTGAGTCGACACTCTACCTATATATCCCTACTCTATGGTGTAGATTGTTATATGGAAGTTTTATGTGGGAAGTGTTTCCTCCCGGACTATTGTCGTTGCTTCACTGAAATGTCACGGCTTATCAATTGACAATCAATATTGAAGCAAGTTACTTATATGGTATTTTAAATTGGAAATGGCAGTGACTAACTTCAATTTTCTATCTTCAATATGCCCATCATCAAATTTCTGTCATGCTTAGCAAAAGTTTTAGTTGAGAAACCCTTCTTTGTGGACTTGAAAACCGTAGAAAGTGCAGGTTTGCTTTCAAAACTTAAAAGTTTTTCATGATTGATCAATGAATAGATTTCGTGATTTGTGTAAAGTTGAACTACTCTGGTTATTTAATCTGATATCGCAGTGATAGCGGCTTCCAATATTTTGCTCTTGTTTTATAGAAATAGTATGCCTTTCATTCATAGCAAAATAATACCTTCTGAATACTGTAATCTCAGTCTGAGGCTATTGAAATCAAGTTAAGCAAAGAGAGAGCATCTGTTTTCATAGTTTTGTACCAGGTTTCAGAGATAACAGTCATTGCGAGCAAATAATTCATGTTACCGAATTTTTATTAACTAGGCCTACAAGACGTGATCTGGAGATAGGTATTGGGCAAGCTCCATATGCTACGCAACTTTCAGAATGAATTTGAAAGCCAGATAAATTAGTTCAAACATATATTCTGATATTCATACGCAGAATTGCTGTGTGCATTACATGACCGGAGTAACTGACTGTTCATTAATTGTTCAGCCAATTTCACTTCGCATATCCGCTATCAATGTCGACAAAAGTCATCAGTTCCTTTGAAATTTTTTTCTGGAGTTCACTCTTGCTCGCATCGATTGTTTACATGTCTGCAATATATCCTAGCAAAACTTCACACATTGCCACAGGGGCGATATGCATCTTTTTTAGAATAAATACCTTCATATTCTAGATGCAGACTAACGATATTAATGCTTTTTAAACGAACTTATCATGGATCACAATGCTATGTGGAAACGCTTAGATTGTAATGATATAGTGCATCATGTTGTACTTTTCTGAACTACAAGATGATTTAGTAGACAACCTTTGTAAATAAAGCTACAATTATGCGCCTTTATTCATGATGAATTAATGAAGATAGTTAACTCGATCCTTCCGCTTAGGAACACAGAAAAAATGTGATTTTATTTCATCCGCTATGCTTCGCGAGTTAAGCATTAAATTCAGTTCATTGGATCATAGGCATAACGTCTGACTTGATGAATAAAGTCTAGATTCACAGGAAATGCCATTGCCAATGACATCAACTGAAATCTCGTTATCTTTGAGTCAACGATTTATGTGACAAGTACGAGTATTAACCCGCGCACCACTGGGGGATTTTTTCGCCCCGCCCCCTAGCGAATTCCATGAATATCTTTTGAACCAAGCAAGCAGTGGCTACCAGATTTCTAGAAGTTTAACTTTTTATGTATTCTGCAACTTTTGACAGAAGGACAATAAATTTGGCACAATATTTCTGGCGTGAGAACTGTTTTAAAATCTTAATGTTTGGAATATTTTGCCTGATTTCGGTATATACGCTCGTATTCACTTCTGATGCAATTGCGGTTTCAATTCTTGATGAAATAAGTTGATATTGCATAAAAGATTCTTCCTATTAACATACAGATATTCATAAATACGAAGTTCATGAAATGCATGTTTGAAGTTTGAAATTCAAATTTCAAATATGATTTTTGTGTTATTTTTGTACTTTTTCCTTCTGCATCTGATCAGCAATTATTGAAATTTTTCAGAATCATATTGCTTCTAGCGTCAGTGTCTCGCTAAAAGTTCATCGAATTGGGTGTCTCTTCACCTGCAGAAACTAACTTATACAAAAATGTGCAATTTCAGTCATATTTGAGCTGAACTAAAGGTTTATGAATTATTTGACCCTTGACCTCATCTAATACAATGATGTAATCTCAGAGCTATTAATAGTCATCATTTTATTGACCATATTAACCAGATCTTTCTACTAATGTATGGTTTATTGGTTTTTGTTGTCAGTTTCTATTTTAAATGGTGATCTGATGGAAATCTGTCAAAAATTGGCGGTTTTTGACCTTTGACCTTCACCTTAGCCCAGGGATGACCTTAGAAATGAAACTGATGCTGTTTTTCTGAATCCCTTTCTAATGCATTTTCGATTGATGTGTGGTTTGGTAAATCCGGTACAATAGTTTGGGAGATCAGCAGCGGCGGCGAAATTCTCTCCCCCTCACAGACCGTTCACTGACATTTATCCTACAAAATCTATTTTGTCGGTCATTGTCAGTTCTTGTAGGAGGATTGCCACTGAACACCTACAATATCTGACAAAATGAATACCAATGAATACCAATGAATATAATATATAATATAATGAATATAGCTTAAATTTTATCAAAAATGTAGGTAATTAATGAATTTTTTTTCAAAATGAATCATGGTTTTGCCACACAAAAATACAGATTGCCCAAAAGTCAAGCAATCACTAATCGAAAAAATCAACCAATATTCAACAGTTTATGTTTAGTTAATTTGCATACAAAGCATTTGTTTCGATGTCGGTGGAGAACCTCAGGATATCGCAGGATATTGGAGGTGACAATCGTCGGTTGATTTTGTCAGTAATTTTGTAGGATACTTGTCGGTCTACGGTTTACAGTGTGGGGTGCGTTCAGAAAATCAACGCAGTGGGGCGAAGGTTAACAATCCAGTTCATTCATATTCAAACAGGTGACATCTCTCAAGTGGCTCTTGCTGTGCGAGAAAAATTAGGTTGTGCGCATTTATAGCAAAAGATGTCTCAAATATAGACTGGTGCCACCAAAGGTATCGATTGTCATCAGAGGACAATATACTCTCTGGAGGTCCTTATAGAGAACAGTCTCATAGATATCTGATCTCTGTGGCTGTAGTCTGGATGCAATGACAGATAGCTTTGAACTCGTGTTTCAACGTCGTACTTCTTCGTTGTGATTCTCAAAATCAAAAGCCTTCCTGTCATTTCCAGACATGTCCATATCCAATTGTTCCCATGATAATGCATAGTGCAGATGAAATGTTCAGAGAAATGCATAGCCTAATATGTCCCTGTTTCAGTATTCCAGTCTCATTAAGCAATGAGTGCGACTGATTGAATGAGTTTCTGAGCCAATTAGCTATCTGTGAAGATGCTAATGAAATCACAGGTATACCAGAGAGTGAAATGAAGACATAGACAACATGCTCAAATACCATGAAAAAGAGAATCTAAACAAAATATGTCCCTGTTTCAGTATTACAGTCTCATTAAGCAATGAGTGGGACTGATTGAATGAGTTTCTGAGCCAATTAGCTATCTGTGAAGATGCTAATGAAATCACAGGTATACCAGAGAGTGAAATGAAGACATAGACAACATGCTCAAATACCATGAAAAAGAGAATCTAAACAAAATATGTCCCTGTTTCAGTATTACAGTCTCATTAAGCAATGAGTGGGACTGATTGAATGAGTTTCTGAGCCAATTAGCCATCTGTGAAGATGCTGATAAAATCACAGGTATACCAGAGAGTGAAATGAAGACATAGACAACATGCTCAAATACCATGAAAAAGAGAATCTAAACAAAAGTACGAACGAGTATACTGAACATGAAAAATGTGTCGTTCACACCACTGGCTTTCACAGCAACTGGATGGAAAGGAGCAGAAGTTGTAAAACCCCACAACAGTCTGACAGAAATGATATCAATAAAGACAAGTGGAAAATATTCAGACGTCAATGCCTATGTTCAAAAGGAATTCGCTTTTCCACACTGAAAATCACATTGATTGCTGTTAGAGTCTATCAAAGAAATCATAAAGAGGAAGGTCCACTGTTCGAGATTCCATTTTCAGAAGGAAAAGAAGAAGAAGGAGTTGAAGGAGGTGAAGAAGAGAATCATTATTCTTCTGTTGGAATAGCGTCAACACAATCAATGATCTTTTAGTTTGCTCAAGGAACAGCTCTTGTTTGATGATGTGTGTTATTTCTTAAATATTCAACGCGTAAACATCTACTGTGTTTGTAACTGCACAGTTTTTGATTCAACAACGAAAAGTACAACAGAATCTGTCGTCGTGTTCGCACGTGCTTAAGAATAGAGTAAAAAAAGAATAGGATAGAACTGAATAAGATATCGTTGGAAAATGATGATACTCCAAGTTTAGGTAGCGGCTTGTTGATGATATTTTTTGACATCATCCAAAAATTTTCAGCCTGAGGCTTTGAAGTAAAGCTTTATTGTCGAAATGCCAAATATCCTCAATGGCTACGAATTGATATTGTTGATTTTTGTGTCGTTGACATTGTTGCAAATATGCTGAAGACTATAGTTTGTTTGCAAACATTGGCATATTCAAACTTAATTAGATGTTTCTACATACTAAATAGTAATTTTATTGATGCTCCAGAAGTACGGTTGACACATTAAAAAATTGCTACAAAATTATTATTTTTCGTTCACGATCAACAATTGACAACAAAAGATCTGACGCAGTATATTGAATATCTAACGAGAATGACAACTATTGAGTCAATATACACGACCGCACTCGCCTGACCCAGGAATGGAACCGAAGTCCGCGGTGGAGACGAGCTCGCACCTTCTTCACTATACCACGCTGACGGTTCAAAAGGACAATATTATAATAGGACAATAAGCTGTCGATATCACTTAGAGATGACTTCTGTCTTCACTTGCATTCCTTTAGAACCGTCAGCGTGGCCTTGTGAAGAAGGTGCGAGCTCGTCTCCACCTCGGACTTCGCTTCCATTCCTGGGTCAGGCGAGTGCGGTCGGGAATCAAGGGTGTTGGTGTCTTGTATATTGACTCAATAGTGTAACGATCAACAATATAAGCGTGACATATACTGTATATGCAATTAACTATATGATCAAATAGTTCATCAAATAATAGGTGCTATTTCTTAAGTTGGTGTTGAGGTTCAGCGTCTAAAACCAATTAAAAAGTTTATCGATTTTTCCTTCCTTAATCGACTGCCACAAAAATTTTATTTAAACTTCAATTGCATTTTATAGCACGAACTTTATCAAGGAGATTACTTAAGGTAAGTCAAATAGCGCAATCAGATTATTACACACCAAATATATACACTTGGATTTACTAGGATTGTTAATTACGAGAAGGCAATGATGTAATTAATCCCTTACCTACAAAAGCATGAATAAAGTAATGATCAAATGACTACAAGAATCCTCTTGTATCGCCTGTTCCAACCCTGGCATTTAGGCTGGTAGAACTGGTTTTAAACTGGCAAAATATAGAACGTGAAAGTTTTTTGCATAGTAGGATTAGTTAACTTAAACTAAATAGGAGCCGATGGAATTGGAAAGATCGCTTTTAATATACAGTTGATCATAAAACAGACCAAATACGATGTGCGAGTTCAATCGATTATCATGCCTTCCAGTCATGTCACACATCGTGCCATACATCATTCGAGAGCGTATATATTCTCAGCCTCCAGTTCAGCTATGATAAACCAGCATGCGTATTTGTGTCTGCTGGACAGTGGTCAAAGTATGAAGATCTTTCAATCTCTCGCAGTTTTTCAACAAGAAGACATGCGAGTATGATAATGAATCAGGCACGGGATGATTGTGCATATTCTGAGCTTTCTTTTGATATATTTCTTATCGAAATCGTGGACTAGGAGAGAAGTAGTGATATCGTTAAATTGTCACAAAATCGCAGGCGAAGTATAAAGACTGGAAATGTCATTGTATCACTTTTTCATGAAATACTTCGCGTTTGTATGACGAGAATTCTCGCGGCATAAGGAATAACAATAATTTTTTTCTAATAGGTTCAAATTTCTTTTTAAAACTTCTTTCAACATTTTCCCAATGCCGCTGAAATCTATTTAATGAATGGAAAAAGATGAAACGTGAACATGGTGCGGAGAGAAGACAAAGACACACTTTTGATAATTGTTTGTCCGTTCCTTTTCGGCGAGAACATGACAACTTCAGTTGCTAGACACACGAATTTGTGATAGCTTCTCGATATCACTACTTCATTCCAATAACAGTCATGTTCCTGCATTATATATTGACCGACTCTCCAAGACTTATTGATTAAACTTATAAATAAATTGTGATTATTATATAAAAAAAAATTAATCCAGAAAAGATGCAAAATCACAGCAAAGATTTATTCATTCATAAGAATACTAAGACGTGAGATAATGTTAATATTATTGAACATGCATGTTTTTCAATATGCAGATAATTCATGATCAATTTTGACATTTGACTTCACTAGGTGACATGTCACGCTCAACCACGCGTAATTACACATGACCCCAAACATCCGTGCCTATGCGGGATATTGCTGCAATATCTGTTATATAAGTTAGTATAGTTGGCCGTCCTGTTATATAGACTTTGCGTCTCATGTGTCTGCATGTATCAGAGGCTAAACAATGTGATAGGACCTCAATTTCATGCTCAGGGAAGACAGAACATGCTTAGCGGTTCATCCGTGGTTCAAGCGGCAGCGCAGACAACCGTAGACGACGCCCAAACTATAAACGCTCGCCCGCGCGTATTCATAAACATTTCCCATGTTTTAACAGCATCAGATCAAGTGATGTCTGACTCTTTGTGCAGCGCGTTTTGACTTTTGAGTTTTGCAAAAAATGTCTGAAGAAAGCTCAGAATATGCACGATCATCCAGTGCCTGATTCATCATCATACTCGCATGGTTTCTTGTTGAAAAGCTGCGATTCGAAAATTGAGAGATTTTCATACTTTGACCACTGTCCAACAAACACAATAACGGATGCAAGTTTATCACAGTAGAACTGAATGCTGAGAATGATGTATGACACGTTTGGAAGACATGAAGATCGAATGAACTCCGACATCGTTTAGACATCTGTATGCTTATTCGATTCCAATGCCAATAGATTCCCATTTGGACGCGGACCCCACTGGAACTTTCATGCAGACTATTTTACTCAGCAGTGGTGTACGATCACCCTCATCAGTGGTGCTAGCAAGATTTTGCCTCACGGTACTCTGTAGCGCAGTCGAACTGGCAACATTTTCCTGCAAGAGTTATCACGATCCATCTACCAAAAAAGAAGAAACTTGTTGTGCTATGGACATGATTGCCTAGGCAAATAACAGATAGCGAAAATGACTATACTAGGAAAGATTCCCGGCCGTCCTCGAACGCAATGCAACGATGATTTAACATCCCCTTTTTAGAATAGCCATGACCAAGTATGACCACCTATGAAAGATATTATCAATCGTTTTCACTAATTTTAACACTACTAGCACTTGGCAGACGTTAGAACGATTAGTCGAAGAATGAATATGTATGCCTCAGAAGAAGATATCATGAAACTGTTGGGGTATTCAGATCGCACTGAACAGGCGGCAGCCAGAGCGAGCTTCTGCAAGGACGAGGCCGAAAGTAAAAATGTCGCAGAATTCCTAGCACCCTGAAGCTAAACATATTCAGATTTGGCAAGCCTGCTAATGTCGGCAAACACAAGTATTTTGAGTACTTTAATCCACATTTGACAACATTCTTGAATACGTTGCCGATCAGAAGCATGATAAGAACACATGCACATAATAGGAAATGACTTGAAGACATTCCAAGTCAAAACTTATGACTCTAGACTTAGTACTTTTTGCCTAATCAGAGAAAACGTAGGAAAATTCATTTTTACTAAGAACTTCAATCCGCGTCCCATTGGTCTAACATGTGTTTTTCTTTGATCCTGTTTGACAAGAAGGGGGAACCGGATAGAACACGGCAGACGTGCAGATTCATAGTAGGCGTGGGGTGTGCATCATTCTGTGAACGTCTCATTTGCGGTCTCGATCCCTGCAGAAACTCGCTCTAGCTGCCGGACTAGAACAGGATTCGAATGCTTTGATTTGAGATAGCGCTCACAGCCATCACGCATCTCTAAAGCCCAATCCATTTATCTGCATCATAAGCCACTCCGTAGAATGAATAAGAATAAAAATTGTTTACAGTGTTCATGCTTTGCTAGCTGTATTTGCTTAATATTATGCCATCTGAAAGTTGTGCAACAAGAGGCCATTATGAGAGTTCAAAACATAAAACTCACAACTTCTGCATTAGCTATTGATTTAAGTGATATACTTGTCGCGTTCGTTTACAAGCCTGCGGTACAGCCTACGTGGTTGCATAATGAGACTGTACCTTTTACACATTCCTAGCATCATTTACTTCTAAACTTTGTCGATGTACTTGCACACTAGCATTTAATGGTGTGTTTAAAGTTCTCATAAAGACAGAAAAGTACTTTTAAGCAATAAATGTTTTGAGACTTTATTTGTCTTTTGTGCATTTGAAAGCTTGTGTCCTCAATTACTCAGATACAAATGTCTGCTGATTCTGGATGCCTGTAGATCAAAATACATTAGAATTCATGTCAGTAGCTTTGCATTAACAACGGAAGAGTCTCGGGAGAGACATTCTCTAAAACGGACTGATGGGGAAACTGACGGCATTTATCTTCACAAAGAGCATAAATATTTCAGCATATTCCTACCATGAAAGTACTTTCATTATGAAGTTCTGAGAACAGGCACAATATAATTTCAAGCTAAATAGATCGCATTTAATATCCAGCCATAAGTGAAGACAAAACCCATATCTGAAGAACAAAGGCAATTAACAAAATATAAATACTGATGAAAGAACTTAGACAAAAAGGAAATTAGTCCGGCAGCTAGAGCGAGTTTCTGCAGGGATCGAGACCGCAAATGAGACGTTCACAGAATGATGTACACCCTACGCCTACTATGAATCTGCACGTCTGCCGTGTTCTATCCGGTTCTTCTTCTTGTCAAACAGGATCAAAGAAAAACACATGTTAGACCAATGGGACGCAGATTGAAGTTCTTACTAAAAATGAATCTTCTATGTTTTCTCTGATTAGGCAAAAAGTACTAAGTCTAGGGCCATAAGTTTTGACTTGGAATGTCTTCAAGTCATTTCCTATTATGTGCATGTGTTCTTATCATGCTTCTGATCGGCAACGTATTCATGAATATTGTCAAATGTGGATTAAAGTGCCCAAAATACTTGTGTTTGCCGACATTAGCAGGCTTGCCAAATCTGAATGTGTTTAGCTTCAAGGGTGAATGAACATCATAGGAAATGACCTGAAGACATTCCATGTCATAAATTGTGACTGTCGGCTTACTACTTGTCTCCTATTCAGATATAACATCGACAATTCTATTTTTGCCAAAAACTGCAATCTGCGTCCCATTGGATTTACATGTGTTTTTCTTTGATCGTGTCAGACAAGAAGGGGAACTCACTAGAACTCGGAAGACACGCAGATTCGTAGTAGGCATGGGATGTACATCCATATGTGAAAGTCTCATTTTCGGTCCCTCTCCTTGCAAACGCTCGCTCTGGCTGCCCGACAAAATGTATCCATTAATCGTGTCATACTAACACTAGGTGACATGCCACGCGTAATTACGGAACACCCCAAACATCCGTGGTTAAAGACATTCTATTCTTCTACCCGCGTACATACGCGCTGCACTAAGAGTCAGAAATCACTTGATCTGATGCTGTTAAAACATGGGAAATGTTTATGAGTACGCGTGGGCGAGCGCTGATAGTTTGCGCGTCGTCTACGGTTGTCTGCGCTGCCGCTTGAACCACGGATGAACCGCTGAGCATGTTCTGTCTTCCCTGAGCATGAAATTGAGGTCCTATCACATTGTTTGGCCTCTGACACATGCAGACACATGAGACTCAAAGTCTGTATAACAGGACTGCTGACAGATGTTGCAGCAATGTCACGCATAGCCACGGATGTTTGGGGTCATGTGTAATTACACGTAGCTTACGCGTGAATTACCCGCAATTGAGCGTGGCATGTCACCTAGTGTAGTACATTCACACGATGTTTGAGGAGCTGCTTTGTCGCACTGTTATCATCTGTTGAATATTCAGTTAGGCCCTACGAGAACATGATGTTGCATTTAATGCGAAAGTTCTAGACATGATGAACAAATTTCAGCATTTCAATCTTTTGCTTGTTTTCCCCAACGAAGTTTAAACAAATTTTTCATTGGGAATGATGACATCAGAAAGACAATAAAATTGTGTTCAAAGGTTTGATTAGATTTGTATGTTTGTTCAGATCTGCATCTGTTGTGCATTAAGTTATTTGAAGTGAAAATGGACCTTTCTCTTTACCGAAGGGAGGCCTCTGGACCCCCTACTTCAATTTATTGCGACTATTAGAGACATATTTGGACAAACGTATTGAAATTTTGTCAGAATTGACCCTGGGAGCATTAAAAAATTGACTTTTATTGAATAGAACATTTTCGACCATTTCTTAAAAAATTAAGCATGTTGATCAATTTATATAAAGTTCCAATTAACATGTTTATTCATACACAAATGTATCTATGCCATTTGTTGCATGCATTAACATCAAATAAACACTACTCACAAAGAATTTATTCGTAGTATTGTCAGTTTTATGCTAAAAATTAAATTTCACTTGTCTGTTCTACGTACTAAATGGACAGATCTTCATGCCTCTCAATAAACTTGCTGCATCTGTTTATGTAGACGTGAAGCTGCTGTATTTTCTTCTGTTTAATGCGGTATATATAATGCGATGTCAGCACCCAGCAGACTCTATAATGCAAGCCTACACATATTTTCAAAAATTCTATTTTTTATATTATATTTGATTGTGTCAGTATAATGTTTTGGACCAGTCGGGTGACCAATCTTTCACTACTGCTATCTATATATGCTAGTATATCCATCCTTGAGGTGCAAAAATGTGCTACTAGTCTAAAAATGTGCAAAATACCGGTATGCATACTTTCGAAATTTCACTAGAACTTTTCGAAGATTTAAAGGACTTATTGAATTTCTCTCGTTGGAACATGAATTTTTTTTTATGGAAAGTTCTTACAAAGACTGTTCTCTGGCGTACACAAGACCCGCCGTTTGAAACAAGTATGTATTCCCCTATGAGATATGGTCCTTCACCGTTCAGTGCATGCCGTGTACATGTACACTGCGAATCGTTGAATGGTCGACAGTCGGAGTCGGACTCCTGGAGTCCTATCATTTTTGCTGGAGTCGGAGTGCGATATATCTCCGGCCTATAATTAGACACGAAACATAATACAAGCAAATTATTTATTCTCGTGCATAGCTGTCACTGTCTTGATGTCAACTTTCTCCATCAAACAAAAGTGCAGAGACACTGCTGCATGCAAAGCTTGTAATAGTTGAGGGAATGAACCGTGATAGTGAAAAAGGATTGTCTTATCACTCGGTGATTCAGTAGAGAAGACAAGCCTTCCTAGCGTCGATCACACCTACGCACCAAAGGTCACATCAGAGACAAAAGTAAAACACTAGTTTGTTTAAGAACATTACCTCTCACCCTCACGTTAATCGTGTGTGATGGCTCCTCTAAAGCACATATCAAAATCGAAAGTGTACTCATATTTTCTGGAGAAAGATGTGGATTATCCTGCCTGGTAGAGACCTGGTAGAAAAACCGTGTGAAGCCCACATCAAGAAGATGGGAGGAGCCGAGTCGTATACATTCAACTGAAAGCGACATTTGATAAACTTTCATCGAAAATGATTAATACAACAATGATCATTAAATATAGGTTCAGGTATCCCTATAATGATCTATGATGTGGGCTACCAGTTAATTTTTCAAAAAAGGCTTGACACCCGGAGTCGGAGTCTTATCAAAAGCCGGAGTCCTATCAAAATAGGAGGGGATAGGACTCCGCATCCCTGGTGTACATGTACACTGTACACTGTGAATCGTTGAATGGTCGACAAGACTATTACTCAGCGTTCCATAATATCGGACCATCCGTCTCAGCAATAGCATGCTGATTACTTATTAATCACCATCGCAATGGATTGAAGAAAGCAGCTTAAATTGTAGAACAAAGAACACTGACCATGACCATGGTATTTGCTGTGTCTGCAAGTGGCAGCAGTATGTAACAGCAGAAAGAGACAGATGCAAGCATGGGAGGCGGCACCAGAGGACACTCACTATCAAACTTTCTATGGCTCCTTCTTTAGTTTGTCCTCTTCAGGTCGCTGGAGAGTTTTCTTCCTGTTCTCGCCGTTCTCCTTACCTTCATTTGGCAGTGAATCATCATCATCCTTCGAAACAGATTCAGTTCAAAAGCCTCTGTCTTCGTATGGCTGCTTTTCGTCCACAAGTTGTAACTGGCCATCAGAGTGTTTCAATCAACTTTCGGTTTAATGATGTTGGGATTGCGTGAGACTTCGCCAAATTTCAAGAAAAGTGAATGCGTCGTGGTGATGTGGCGATACTTCGTCAGACCATTTATAAAGCTTCCCGCAGGTACAAACATGAATTAATAAGCGTTAATTTTATTTCCTGAATCTGTTATAGATCAAAGTAAAACTCCTTTGACAGACACCACCACAGAAAGCTTGCAAATTGTTTCTGTGATCATGAAGAAAACCAGTAAGTTTCAATTCTCTATCGGAGAGATTATTGATCCTTCCTAGATTTATGATCATTTTCATTATTATGTAATTTCCTCCAGTGTTTGCTTCCAACTTACCGAAAAGGACAAGCAGTTTCTAAAACGAAAATCATAAAACGGATGAATTTCACATGGAATTGAAGCTTCTCCGAAACCGGCACTACAATGCAGAATGTTTTTGGGTGCTTTATCCCAACCGGTTCGGAAAGCAATCATATCCTCCAAAGAAGTGCTGCCGTTCAATTGGACATTGCCACCGTTGAAAAACAAATCAAAATGATTGATGTTGAACATAACTCTTGTCTGGAGAAGTAAAAGGGGCAGAATATCTTGGAATTGACCGTTTTTAATTGCATCTTTAAACCATAGCTTCATTAATTCAGAATATTTTTTCGCTTCTTTCGCCTGCACCAGGAAATTTGTTGAAATCATAAAAGCCGCATTTGTGCACAAAGTAATTGCGGGAAAATCTGAGTTGGCAAATGCTCTTTTTTCACTGTAAGTGATCGTGCGAAATGTTAGATAGGTTTGAACACAGAAAGATACGGAAATTGCTATGCATAGAAATCCAATTATAACAAAGATGAACCAAAATCCTCGTAATATTCTCCCGTCGTTCCTTGAAATGTTTTTGATTCCGCGAATTGATGTTTTTTCACAAAATTCGCGAAAGAAATGCATTTTGACTGAATAAAGAATGATTCTCCTCCTCTCAAATATTCATTAGATTTCGATATATCCTCCTCAAATAATGTGATGGCTGCTAGCTTATATTCATCTTCTGATGGTTTAAACCTGCAAAGCGCCAGCTCTACCGGAAGCTCGTTGCCATGGCATCGACGGAATCAAGAACATTATCTAGTCAATTATTCACAGCACTAATCTTTCGTCAAACGATCATGACTTCTGCTTTGTTTAAATTGTTTTGTCACGGAAATATTGACGATTAAACTGAAAGTACACAAACTTTTCATTTTGACGGAATATTCCAGCAGTGCAATAAGCAGATCAATATTTGAGTACGGTAGAAAGTGCAGCTTTTCTATCAATGATTAAAATTATAATTACTCAGCCATTAAAGATGAAATTGGAACTGTTGAGCCGCTAATTGAAGTGAAATTGGACTATAAATGCATAAAAGAATTGTCTTGTCGGTGGGAGCTCACGTCGAGCTATGTGAATGAAAAATAAACAATACTTTTCCTACAAAAATAGGAAATAACTTCAATAGTCTTGAAAAGGACTCACTGTTGCTCACTCAGGCAAGAACGACATATTATGCAAGTGCAATGTCGAAACAGCAGGATGTAGAGAAAGATTAAGTGAAACTAATACAAAATGAAAACTTTCAGTTCAATGTGCAGCCTTCGGATAAAAGAATGAATAATGCATTCATAGCCTGGCAAAATTTGACCGTCTCGCCAGAAATTCTGTAACCCGCAATTAGCGCTTCATCTATTCAGCTGTTTTTTAATGGGTTGTGTAGGTCGATTCACCGTCTGCGATGTCGCGTGAAATTTGACGTGACAATTATCTTCCCTTTTTCTTGCGATAAGGACGCTCGACGTCAAAGATAGGTGCGATTGACTTGGCAGGCGTTTAATCTTCAACGTGAAAACGCCAGCTCGTGTGCTCCATAATACAACTTTCCTCACGCAGTGCTCGCGCTTGGCCAATCACGTAAGCCAAAGGGAGACGACTATCTCCTTGTGTTACTGCCATCGCATACAATGGCTGAGATGGAAGCGCTGCACCTCCATAGTAACAGCGACAGACGAATCCATCTCTGCGGTTACGACGCACAACGCGTGACTTATTTGAAAATAGCCTTTAGCGTATTAAATCGTTGCACAGAGCATTCAGTCAATGACAATGGATTTACTGGCACATATTGGAAACGTGATGATAGGATTAATTTACATTTGAGAAGTGCAAAATTTGCATGATCTATCACATCATGTAGAGAACTCATGGAGGGCTAATCTGGACTTGGGGCTTCATCTTCGGGGATCAAACACAATTTGACGAAAAATTTCAAAGGATTGATGTTTGTAAAAATACTTACTTAATTAATTAAAGATTATTTGAATCTTCTCTATATTTAGGTCATCAAAACCAATATTCAAATCGATGGCAATTCTCAATTGGAATATAAAACTTTTTAAGCGATAGATGGAAAAGTGTAAAACCTAATTTGATAGAAAATCACATTATGACCTGAGTCTTATAATACTGAGCTTGTTAATGATGTTCAAATGTAAACATATGGTATCAAAACATATAACAATCGTCGAGTCCATCACATTCAGCTTGACTATATAGGGGGCTCAGATTTTCTGATTAGAATAGATGCTTTTAGTCTTCACCATTTTAGGTTCGTCATTCGTCCTGGCTAACATTTTGATATCAATTTCAATGCCTTGACGTGTTAGCTTATGTTTGCAGACAGATGAATGAGTATTATATTTTTAAAAAAATTTAATAAAGCGCTTTGTTCTCTTGAGAATGGACATGGCTCTGATGGCCGAAATAGGCCTATATTGAGAAAATTTTGTAAATATTTCTAAAAATCTCACATCGTTTTCCTTAAAAACTCAGCAGTAGGCATGTTTAAGATTTACACTTTAGCAGCTGACATAAATGCATGCCCAGAAATGTTTGAAGTTTTGCAGCTGAAAAGATAAATTCTTGAGAGATTGGGGAGTAGCCACCTTGTCCACTCCTCTTTGCATTTCTTCATTTTATCTTCTTTGATCAGAGCAAACCGTAAATTATCTAATATAGTCAGTCCATTTTTCAGCCCATCCGAATAGAAGTCGGTCTAATAAAGGGTGACTTTCTGTTTTTTTCTGAATCCTATCTCTTTGTCATTCTGATACTTTACTTTCTAAACCTATCATATTTCACGCAATGGCGTACATGCACAATTGCATATAATAGCGGTGATCATGTAGACTATTGCTGTAAGCCTATGCAAATTCATAGGGAAAAGTACATCATTTTCGCGTGTCACCTTATTTGACGTTTCGCTAAAAATACATAAATAAGATCATATATTCGCTAATCGCTATAGGTACAAGAAGCATGCATGAAAGCGCTCGTGGGAATACACAGCGAATAAGCGATGGCAACTGAATTGGAAGCGCTGTAAGCAGTCAAATTTCATGGTAGGCTGCCTACATGCTCTCAAATATATACAGTAGGTAATGTAGATGTAGACAATGGCTTTTCATTTTATCAGAGCTCAATGTTTCAATTAAACTTCTAGCAGCAACCCATTTATCGAAATGACGGTGTAAAACGGATGCGAAATCTAGAACAAACCTTTCTATTTAGAAAATGCGAATATTCCACACAGTTGTAACACATTGCTGTATGACTTTCATTTTGATATTTGGAATTCATTATCAGTCATTTGCAGAAAAGAAATTGGTATATTTTTACATCAGTGAAATGTTAAGCACAACGCTGTTTATGTGAAGCTTTATTTATTCACGAAATATAAATTTGCTTGTCGAAATTTGCACCGTAGATGCAACTCCATCCAATGGATTTGGGAAATCGCATAATTTAGCATTTTTAGAAATAAATGTCTGTACATCTGAAGTGGGATTAACTCCAAACGGTCTGTGTTGTTGTTTACGACACGAGAAGTTTTGGAATGAAGGTTTACTTACCAAAATAATGATATTCTCCTGTGTTTGCATGTTTGACACACATGGACGATTGAGCTATCCCACACATGACTCATTCCGACATAGCGTATCCGACATCCGTAACAGCACGACATAACTATCTACACAATGCCCTCGCCGGTTTTTGTCGACAAGCCCTGTTAAATCCGAAAGTGGAGTCCGGTGCAAGTTTAGACGACACAAACACTCAATTTGCTGACATTTTAATTCCTGTGTGGAATTTGGGTCGGCCAACCGCTGTCGATTTGACGGTTGTGCATCCGCAAAACATCACACATATTGCTGATGCGAGCACAACTGAAGGATCGGCAGTGGCTTCGGCTGAATTGAGAAAAATCAAAAACAACGGACCTAACTGCGAGAGTTCAGGTTGATCATGTGTCCCTTTCGTTACGTCTGTCTTTGACGAGCTAGGGTAGCATGCTAGTGAAACGAGTTGGCCGGATTGCGTCTCGCATGGCGACCCCATAGAGTTAAATCGCTTTTTCTGCCTTGTTTGGTCTAGAGATTCCACTGTAGGCCATGTAAATTAAAACCTGAATTCTGACAGCACATTGTCCGTAAACAGTCAGTAAATTTAGATAGTGAGAAGTCGAACAATGTGAATGATACATTATTTCCATTTGATGAATTCAGCAGATGTCCAGTCTTCAATGTGAAAACGGCAGATCGTGTGTTCCCTAACACAACTTTCCTCACGCATTGCGCGCGCTTGGCCATTCACGTAAGCCAAACGGAGACAGATCTTTCCTCAACACAACTTTCCTCACGCATTGCGTGCTCTTGGCCAATCACACAAGTTAGACGGAGACAGATCTTTCCTCAACACAACTTTCCTCACGCATTGCGCGCGCTTGGCCATTCACGTGCGCCAAACGGAGACAGATCTTTCCTCAACACAACTTCCCTCACGAATTGCGCGCGCTTGGCCATTCACGTGCGCAAAAACGGAGACAGATCTTTCCTCAACACAACTTTCCTCACGCATTGCGTGCTCTTGGCCAATCACACAAGTTAGACGGAGACAGATCTTTCCTCAACACAACTTTCCTCACGCATTGCGCGCGCTTGGCCATTCACGTAGGCCAAACGGAGACAGATCTTTCCTCACGCATTGCGCGCGCTTGGCCATTCACGTGCGCCAAACGGAGACAGATCTTTCCCCAACACAACTTTCCTCACGCATTGCGCGCGCTTGGCCAATCACACAAGTTAGACGGAGACAGATCTTTCCTCAACACAACTTTCCTCACGCATTGCGCGCGCTTGGCCATTCACGTGCGCCAAACGGAGACAGATCTTTCCCCAACACAACTTTCCTCACGCATTGCGCGCTCTTGGCCAATCACACAAGTTAGACGGAGACAGATCTTTCCTCAACACAACTTTCCTCACACATTGCGCGCGCTTGGCCATTCACGTGCGCCAAACGGAGACAGATCTTTCCCCAACACAACTTTCCTCACGCATTGCGTGCTCTTGGCCAATCACACAAGTTAGACGGAGACAGATCTTTCCTCAACACAACTTTCCTCACACATTGCGCGCGCTTGGCCATTCACGTGCGCCAAACGAAGACAGATCTTTCCTCAACACAACTTTCCTCACGCATTGCGCGCGCTTGGCCGTTCACGTGCGCCAAACGGAGACAGATCTTTCCTCAACACAACTTCCCTCACGCATTGCGCGCGCTTGGCCATTCACGTGCGCCAAACGGAGACAGATCTTTCCTCAACACAACTTTCCTCACGCATTGCGCGCGCTTGGCCATTCACGTGCGCAAAAACGGAGACAGATCTTTCCTCAACACAACTTTCCTCACGCATTGCGTGCTCTTGGCCAATCACACAAGTTAGACGGAGACAGATCTTTCTTCAACACAACTTTCCTCACGCATTGCGTGCTCTTGGTTAATCACACAAGTTAGACGGAAACGGATCTTTCCACCTCTCTCTACCATCGCATGCAATGGCTGAGATAGCGTCACCTCCAGAGTAACAGCGCCAGACGAATCCATCTCAGTGGACGACCCAGTCAAATTCATCGTATGGGGAGGCCAAGTCAACCATTTTGACTCGACTCGGCAAATAAGCCGAGATAATGGCCGAGCTTTACTTTCCAAATCGGATTCAGGCCAACATTTTCTTTCACAAGACATTTTGATAGTGATATGTTTTATAGTTCATTTCGTAGGTATTCTAACTAGGATTTTTAATCTGTGTTCCAATGTGACTTTCTTAATTTTTGAAAATAGCTGCCAGGTAAATTAGTCCGGCAGCCAGAACGAGTTTCTGCAGGGAACGAGGCCGAAAGTGAGACTTTCACAGAATGATGTACACCATATGCCTACTACAAATCGGCACGTCTGCCGAGTTCTAGTGAGTTCCTCTTCTTGTCAGACAGGATCAAAGAAAAACACATGTAAATCCAATGGGACGCAGATTGCAGTTTTTGGCTAAAATGAAATTTTGTATGTTTTCTCTGATTAAACGAAAAGTACTTAAGCCAGAGTTATAATTTTTGGCATGGAAATACTTCAGGTCATTTCCTTTCATTTTCATACACCCCTGTCTATATGGCTAAACCCATTTAGATTTGGCGAGCCTCTTAATGTCGGCAAACACAAACATTTTGAGCTACTTTATCCACATTCAACCACATTCTCGCATACATTACCGATCAGAAGCTTGATAATATCACATGCACATCATAGGAAATGACCTGAGACATTCCATGCCAAAAATTATGACTCTAGACTTAATACTTTCCAGCTGATGGGCGAAAACATGGAAAATTTCATTTTAGCCAAAAACTGCAATCTGCGTCCCATTGGATTTACATGTGTTTTTCTTTGATCCTGTCTGACAAGAAGAGGAACTCACTAGAACTCGGCAGACGTGCCGATTTGTAGTAGGCATATGGTGCACATCATTCTGTGAAAGTCTCACATTTGGCCTCGTTCCCTGCAGAAACTCGTTCTGGCTGCCGGACTATGAGGTGCACATCATTCTGTGAAAGTCTCACATTTGGCCTCGTTCCCTGCACAAACTCGTGCTGGCTGCCGGACTATGAGGTGTACATCATTCTGTGAAAGTCTCATTGTTGACCTCGTTCCCTGCACAAACTCGTGCTGGCTGCCGGACTATGAGGTGTACATCATTCTGTGAAAGTCTCATTGTCGGCCTCGTTCCCTGCAGAAACTCGTGCTGGCTGCATGCGGGACTATGAGGTGTACATCATTCTGTGAAAGTCTCATTGTCGGCCTCGTTCCCTGCAGAAACTCGTACTGGCTGCCGCACTATGAGGTGTACATCATTCTGTGAAAGTCTCATTGTCGGCCTCGTTCCCTGCAGAAACTCGTGCTGGCTGCCGGACTATGAGGTGTACATCATTCTGTGAAAGTCTCATTGTCGGCCTCGTTCCCTGCAGAAACTCGTGCTGGCTGCCGGACTAAATGGGCTAAGTACTAAATTTTGTGGCAGCCGTAGAGGCGGCATTTCAACGTACATGAGTACAACGTATCTTTCGCGACCTCTCGATAGGGAAATATGGCCGTTATGACAGAATTACAGCACATACAATCACATCAATATTTGGAAAAGCAGTTTTCATGAATACCTTATACTTCTACTGTTGTATGTAGATCTCTATGGTCTGGCAATTGTCATTGTGTTTTATTGACTCGCTGAACGTCACAGTTTATTGACTGGCTGAGCGGTCATCTGTTCGTGTAGAGACATTCATGTAGCTTGATAATGTACCGATCATTCTATAATATGATGGTGCCCAATAAAGTGGTCTAAATCCTACACTGTCGATTTTCATATCAAACATCTACACTGCATACACAAACACTAAGACCAATCCGTTAAGAGACTCTACTTGCATCAGATTATCAAAGTAAATCGATGAGCCGCAATATTTTACAAAAAGAGGTAAAATAAACTATGTACAAATAAAACTTATTGCAATAAAAGGATAAGCCAAGAAAGGTTTCAACGCCAAGAAGCTATGCGTCATGTTTGATTTCGTTCTATACACACAACTCAGGACGAAAATATGGTATTTGCAATGACTCTAATGCTGGCACCGAAAAACGAGATTTTTACAAAAACTTAACACTAAAAAATTTGATGTCACACTGTCGCTGTCAAACACATTACATGACAAGACATGTCTCGAGATGCTGCAGGACAGATGTTCCTTTGATCGCGGTCGACTTCGCCGTGCTTCCACCCACTTCGGGACGTGCTCCTTAATTCTTGCCTTCGGACATCTCTCCGTATGCCCTATGTAATTGCTTCCACAATCACAGGTGAAGCGGTAAACGAGGCAGGCGCAGTCGGGTAGATGCATCCGGTCCTTCAACGGTCTTATGGGGGTCTTCTTGGTTGAGCACAGCACCCAGCGATGCCGGAAAAGGGGGGCGAAGGGGAGGGGGCAAGGGCGCCCGTGGGCAGAAGTGTAGGTATACAGCAATTGTTTTCCGATATCTAACTTCGAATTAGTTGTTTCTGATGAACTAGTATTCTTCTTTGCTGTTCAGACGCTTTTCATAAATTGCGAATTCATTTTGAATAAACATGATGATGATGAAAATACTTTTATTCGAAAGAAACAAATAAATGAAGTCTACTAGGCGAACTCATGACAGCTAAGTCTCCCCACATAACTCATATACTTGTATACATATATTCTTTACTACTTAAAATGATTTGTCTTTGTGTTTGCCTCATCGAGGTATTTACTGGCATCCTATTTAACGAATAATTTCATGCAGACATCTGCTACTTTAATATTCAGTTCATTATGCTAAGTGCTTCAATGCAACGGAATAGATAATCATTGATCTGAAAAATAGCGAATAGAAATTTTATCCTTCTCTGAGCATGGTCTTGTTCATGATGTCAAAGGCTACTATACGGTAGCTCCAAGAAGCATCATTTTTTTAATGAAGGAAGCAGTGAAATTAGCTGAAGAGCACTTACTACTTAGTGTATTCCTGGCAAAACAACTAATTGCGCAAACTATCACATAATTATGTTGTTTCGAGTACTCGGAATCACTTCTCGAGTAGCACTTTAAGAGTGAATACTCGTGCCGACCGCTCCTGGCCAGCGTGTGTGAAATATTTTAGTGTTTTGAGCTTTGTGTTATTAAAACGTTGTTTCAGTATGTGCCCGATTCTAACATTTTTGCCCCCCCCTTGCCCAAAATTTGTTCCGGCATCCCTGACAGCACTTTGGGATCTGCAGCAGGAATAGCTTGTCGCGTAGACTTCACAACACGCTTTTGATTCGGTGAGTCTCATTGACAGGAAAGGTAAGCGAATGAACATAGGCTTTCTTTCTGGTCCAAACTCGGGCGGTTCGACGTGGAAGGCTGTACTTCTGTACGAGGGCAGGTGGGCATCCATTCACTGCGAAAATCTTCCGAAGAACCATTCTCCTTGTAAATGGTGTTCTGCGAACATATCCGTCGAGGTCGATCAAATAAGCACTTGACTAAGTTCAATTTGTACGTTATTGGAACGAAGCTCTGGAAGTGGATAGAGTCCTGTCCATGACGATGGATGGAGGTACTAAGATGCTTCAAATTCACTTAAGTGAAGCTCATATTCTGATGAACGCTGTTGAAACGTTCCAGAAGCTGGTCGGCATTCACTTGGTCACGAACAACGCCAAAAGTATCGTCGACATAACGGGCGAAGAGCAGACTCTTAGAACGAATAAATTCACTCAAGTTTCGAAGTATCCCAGGAATGCGTGGCTGAGTAGTGGTTATCGATGTGACAGTATGTGGTGCAATTCTGTCATAAAGGCCGCACTTCCTTGAAGAGAGGCCGCGAGAGACAATATTATTGTGCGATCTATGCGTTTTCCACTTCTGAAATTCATTGGGCATAACTAAATTTTCTAAGTCAGTGTTTTACTTTCTGTCACGTGTTTAATAATGCGCGAAAATATAATGATTGAAATAACTATGCATGCTATGAAGCAAGGATATTTCACAAGGATAGTGACCTTGTTCCGACTCCGGTATCAAATAAAACTCCTTACTCCTTGTCTTTAATAGACTCCTGCGTAATAAAAACACCTGACGCCACCTCAAATGTCATCGTAAGTGCACTTAAAATTTCAATGTAATCATTGATAAAAAGTCATCTCAACTATTGCAACGGATACCTTTGGATGTGGAAGTGGAAGCGGCGTTCTTCAGTGGAGGCATTCATATTCTAGACACTTCCGTCTCCGACCTACTCTTTTCTAACTTCTATGAAGACAATTTCCTATCACTAATATAATATTTTTTAAAACATCAATTCAAGACATTGTAGCTAGCGTACTGCATTTAGGTCTGTGCAATCTTAGCCTGAATGTCGTGGACATCTGTTTATGTAGTGCTCTCTAAACAGCTTTCCATTCTAAAAAGTAAGTTTGAAATTCACTTTTCATATTTAGCCAACGAAAATTATTGGCAAAAATAGGCGAACTACACAAACTGCATGGTAATATCTCCAGGATGTTTAAATTATTTAAATAACTTCAATTGAATTACTTTACATTTATGAATATGGCATGTGATATATAGAATTTGAAATATGTATTTTAATTCATAATACATTTAATCATCATGATTTCATACAGAGGCTAAACTATCAGACATCGTCATATCAGTAACATTGCGCTCAAGCTCCTGTTCATAGTTCCTTGCTCTCAAGTTATTGTCCTATACTTGTAAATTCAAAAGTCATTAACCTGCGAGCCAACGGTCCTACAGTTTATGCGCTTAGAAGTTTTCAACAAGGTCTATGTAGTTTCAAGAGACTGAAAACCAACGGCATTTGTTCTTAATGTGCATCTGATACATTGATCTCCCTGAAAATGCAACTTGATTATCCTCAACAGTCGAATTCGATATTCATGCCCGGATTCTTCTGATGAGAAAATGCTTGGCTATCCCATGCGGCAAAAAAGGCAGGGCATGAGCCTATAGTGCGCGGAGAAATCTTTGCCGTTGACGGTTGAATAGATGACAACTTGTTTTCCAATGAGCTGCAACTCCGTCTTCCTTTCTCTTGTCCGAAAATTAATTGTCAATTTCAATGAGAAATCATCGATTTGAAAATGAGCTAAACGAATAACTAAGACCATAAAGCTTTGATTCTAGAATATGTACATAACGTATCAAAAGTGGCACCGAAGACAGAAAAGCGATCGCTATTTGATGACAAAATGAAAGTATGTTGTTGTTGGATAATGACTAGAGAACAGTTTTAACATTTCCTCGAGTGCTGTTCCTTCAGCAGAAACGGAAGGTGCTGCAAATTAGTTGTGTAGCAGTTTCCTTTTGAGAAAATGAAAGTACATCGTTGAAATCTATTGCTTGAGTGAATCCGTGAATTTCCTGTTTTGGCAATTTGGCATTGACTTATTTACTGCAACGTGTGATGAAAGGATTAAGTGTCTGACTCAATTTACACCGTTCATCATAAACTATAAAAGAACTATGAAAATCGTGATGACGCTTTTCATGAAGAGCTACATGTACAGTTAGTTACCTTCTTTGTAGTCTACGCGAGTTAGAACTAAGCTTGTAGACAATTACACAGTCAATTTGTCAGCTGAGCATAATTTTGCAGTAAAGAAATCATGCGTCATGTTCTCATAAGAACCTGTTCAATGGAAGAACTATTATGACTGCTACATGATTGTACTTCAGTCTTGTTATACCTATGACGTTAAAGCATACAAGACCATGAGAGACAGAGATAATTTCAGGCATGAAATGCAATTAAATTTTGGCTAAGCAATCACTTGCAATTATTTGATGGCAAAAATCAACAAATCAACTACCGTAAGTTCAACGCAATCATTCCTGTAAGAGTTGTTTTTATTTGTAGATCTTTTTACAAATGATATTTACGCCTTATGTAGTTATAGCAGCAAGTTCCTCCTGAAGAGGCGTAGTTGTTTTTATTTGTAGAACTTTTTACAAATGATGTTTACACTTTATGTAGTCATAGCAACAAGTTCATCAGGAGAACGAAATTTGAAAGAAATTTTTCTAAGAATACTTATATTTTGTATTTTGATAACGAGCAACGCAAAAAAGGTAACTCCTCCTTGTTTTACAGTCAATGATCTATTAATGAAGTTAAGCTTCTAAATCGCGACAAGTACTTCTGCGTCCCAACCCTTCAGGGCATTTTTATTTAAATAGAAACGGGTGGGCCTTTGGGTCATCGGTCCCATCAAAAGGGTACACCGTTTTCGATTTTCGAGTCACCGTGGGCCCATGCCCTTGTTTTCATTACTTGATTCAATAAAATAAAGTCACTGACAAAGAAAAAACTGAAATGCGAAAATCTGAAAAATTCAAATATTCCATTTTCCTCTAAAAGTGTACAAGTCAGTCGACTTTCCGATCTTTAATACGATGCCTTGTTTCTGCTTATTATTATTATTATTATGTCATTGACTGCGGTGATCACATAAAAACATGTGGAACTAAGAAATTTAGCGACCACTTTTAAGCCTTATCAGCTCTTTGAGCACGAACAGACACAGGTAGCCGTTTATGATAAGGCGCTCATATCATGATGTTCTTGAAAGCAAACAACAGCAAAAAAAACTCCGCCTAAGCGCCTTTGAACATGGACCATGTGTCCAGTTCACCAATGAGAACAGTTACTCAATGATAAAGACTCATGTCTGCCATTTAATTCGTTTTCAGTATTTCCTCAGATGCTTGCAGCTGACAAATATATCACAAGATGTATTATCCTTCAATGGTACTGACCTGCTAAAAGAATTGCATGTTCCGTTAACTCCTGTGTAACAATTCTATTCTGATTTGATTCTTCACTCTAATTAATATTTTCAATGAAATTGATGCATTCACACTCAAGGTCGGTGGTTCAAAAACAGTGTGGGGTTACCACCTCAGCGAGATAGAGAGTCCGGTCGCTGCGTTGTAGCGTGACAGCAGGTACAACTAACTTTGATGTGAGAAGCTTCGGCCCCGGGCTTCTGTCCTATGTCTCTCTTTATTGGGAGTGCAAAATAGTTCCACTAATGAACAGGCATGCCATTGCAAATAGCAAAATTCGCGAATTAAATCACCTTTGAATAATTCGGATATACCGTATTTCTTTGAATATGAGACACCTTTGAATAAGGGACGCCCTCGAATTAGAGACGCATCCGTGAGAGGAAAAAATTTAATGAGAGACGCCCTTGAATAGGAGACGCATGTACAAAAAATAGACTGCTATAGACATATTACATGCAGGCTATTGTAATGTGATAGCTATATCCGCCTAAGCGATTATTAGGCCTACTTATCTTAGTAAAATAAGTCAGTCTATTAGTAAATACCGGGTATAATGACCAATATTGTATAATATACAAGGCTTCTTGTTGTTGTACATGCAGTACATGCATGTTGTACCGTACGTACATGCAGGCCTACTTAAGGCTACTTCATCTACCATTTAAGGAGGCGTTATACGGTAGCTTCCTTTGCATTTGGAGTCATGGACCGGTCGGTAACTTTTGCTGTAAATACTACTTGATTATCGGTATTTTCGTTTCGGTAAATTCAGATCTAGTCTACATGGATAGTGGCCAACATGTACTGGTATATGAATGTATTAGATGAGTCTACAAGATATGCTACTACAAACCATAAAACTCCTTTCATTTCCAAAATATCTGAATTATGATAAAGCGTATATATGTAAGAAAAATTACTGGCGAAATTTGCCCATGACATAGGCCTAAGTGAGGAATGCAAAGGTTACCTAAGAGAATAGTAGCAAAAAACTAAGACATCTTTTTCTAATGAAAGAATGAAAACTTGAACATTTGATAAATAAGAGACGCCCTTGAATAAGAGACGCCCCTGAATAAGAGACGCATCAATCAGGGATCTGAAAAAACTAAGAGACGCGTCTCTTATTCAAAGAAATACGGTATATGAAAAATAGTGATTTCTGTACCAGACTAAACAAAAAATTCCAGATTTGTGTGGCCTATGACTCACATACATAGCTTAAAAATCATGCTCTTCGTTGCATTGTTTTCTATTCCAGTATTTCTTCCATCTCTTATTTTCAGCTGAACGACTCATAGAGGCCATCCATCAATTACGTACGCAGCGTCACGGAGGGGGTGTGGCAAACATTTACAGACGTGCATGGAGGGAGGGATCAAGGAAATTGCGGAGTGGTCCGCAAACATAGTAAACGACTCACATAGTGGTGGGTCACTACGTGGGGGTGGGCGGTGAAGAGTGAATACAGAGCGCTTAGCGTGGCTTACGGGAGATGAGAGAGCTCCCATTCTTAAGTCTTGATGTATGAGGCGAAGTTTGTGTAAAGGCGGATTACATATTTATCACACAGCGATTACATCTTTATGGGATTCGAGGATGAACAGGATCTGTTTACTTGTGGGAATCGAAAAGGCAAAGATTGATGTACAGGATTTGTTTACATGTGAGGATCGCAAAAAGCATACTGTATTTATTGATGGGATGAATTTAATGACAGGATCTGTTTACATGTGGGAAACGCAACAACTGAATGATGTCTGATTTATCTTTGTGACATATCTTTCAAGACATATCATTACCTATTCAGTATTTTGTCAGCCACTATGTGTGGGACCCCGCTCGTCAGGGTTTGAGTGTTCAGGTTAGGGGTCGAAACACAACTAGACGAGTACCTGCTGATGACTGACGGACTGCAGTATTATGTTTTATATCCCTTAATCGGTAGCTGAAGTAGTGGTCGATGTATTGTAATTCAAATGAAGAAATGTGGAATTACATGAAGTACTATAGACGGATGAAGAAACTGGCGATAACAAATTCAAGTGAAGAAATAGTATTTTCCGTGTGTAGTCTTAGGTATAGTGTGTATAGTTTCATTGCTTTCGGTGTAGTAGAATGTCATTGTAGTTCTATTGTTTACCTCCATTATCCACTTTCCACTTATCCACTCTGACCATTATCCACTTTGTGTAGTGTCAGATATAGTTCACTTGTAATCAGTGTAGTAGCATCGTTGTATTTCCATATTTTACCTCCACTTTTCCAATTTTTATTCATCTGTTTCCTGTTGTTTTATAATATCCATTTTTAATTTCCTTAACCTATGGTGACCATTGTCCTATTGTATTTCCACTATCAGCATCTGTAGTTTGTACAGTATATTAGACGTCTGTTTTGAACGTGTATACGGCAGTGTTTGGAATCTATGGTATTAGTATATTAACAGCAAGAGTGAGTGGTATTACAAGTCTTAAGATTTCCATTTTTGCCAGATATTGGGCCAAAGCTGATCTATTTTAATTCGTTGCCACGAGAAAGCTACATTGAGTTCTTTTAAGAACTGATTAATCCAATGGTTACAGTAGCATTGCATCTGTACACTTGCGGAATTGAGAACGCCATCAGTCCTCATTAGGACTACTTCAATTAATAATTTAAATTAGTAAGCATTATATTCTAGTATGAATGGCTGCTGGGATGATTTTCTACATCGTATGAGAATAGACATAGAGAGAGTGAACTTTATTTCAGAACATCAAATAAGCTTTTGTGAATACTTCGAAGACATTCGGCAGGTGGAAGAACTACACATGTGCATGTTATGCAGTTTTGTAGTTTAGCCTATAAGACATAAACCTTTCTATTTGTAAATTCCAATAGAATTGCCTTATATATATATATATATATATATATATATTATATATATATATATATATATATATATATATATATATATATATATATATATATATAGACTCGTTTGATATGAGCTATAGTATCGTAAAGTGCTCAATGCAAAATACGGAGCCATTTATAATAAATCAAAAGAATTAAATAACGCAACCACGAGTATACTAAAAGTTTCATGTTAATACAATCTTCAAAGCGTAGAAAAGGATAAGTATATCCTTTAATTTATTTATTAGATATTATTATTTTTTAATTAGTTTATAAGTATATTAACTTATCCTTTTCTACGCTTTGAAGATTGTAATAACATGAAACTTTTTGGTATACTCGAAGTTGCGTAATTAATTCTTTTGATTTATTATATATATATATATATATATATATATATATATATATATATATATATATATATATATATATATATATATATATATATAGATGGAACTATCAGAATAGCTTTGATGATTACTACCAACAAAATAACTTTTAGGACACTCGAAAGTAGCATTAGAATTATCAAAACTAGTGCACGTGAGCAAAATAACAAAAAAATATGGGAAATGAAAGCAAGTGCGATTTGCGACTGTTTATGCGCTATAACATAAGCTCTATATTCATTCGAGTGGAAAGGAATGGAAGATACATGAAATATAAAAAATTCCTCATCACGATGTTTAGGTCTATGTTCAAGTGTACACGAAAATTTGGTGCACATGATGGTAGGCCTATAATCCGCACCATGGTAAACGTATGCATTTAAGTGCCCTGAGACTGAAGTAGGCCCACCAGCAAAAATTCGCTAAAAATGCATTATGCTCCTTCACAGGTCGATAGAACTAGGTAGACAGAGAGATGTCATCGTGTGAAGCTTTACATAAAGAATAAGTGATATTAAGAGATGTACTGATTGTATGAATGTTTATCAAATTGTGAAGACAGATTGTAGTGCATTTATATGTAATGACAAAGTGTACACTGTACAGATAAATTAAGGGTGCACAAATGGGTTTTCATTTCACTTTGCACCACCCTTCGCAGTTGTATTTATGCACATGATCGAAACCTGTGCCCTGACAAAGTTGGGATGTGACCCTACACCTTATAAGCGACGCATAGATGACGTCATAATGGGCCCTATAGAATATTATGAGAATCTACTTAATTAAATGACTATGGGAAGTAGTATTTGATTCTATAGATCCGCATAAAAAATTTTCCTTAGAATCACCCAAACCAAACGAATGGTTGTCATTTCTAGACATAAAGATACAAATAAATGCAGGCAAAATAATTTATTCTTAGCATCACAAAGAGTGCCATTCAAATATAGTTTTACCAAAGTATTCGTTCCTACCGAGCTATGTGAAATTCAACTACGAGTACATGCAAAATAGTAATAACATAACGTAAGCAAGCAGTCAAATAATAATGAATCCAAAAAACAATTTGAGAGATTTGCATTAAAGTTTAGAATATAAAAATTTTATTGATAAAAAAAGAACGCACGTAAAGCTGAAAAGAATAAAACTAGTAAAGAGAAAAGCAATAATGTACATTTTAAAATTGCCGTTCGTAAACGATCGTTGTAATCGAAAAATAAAATTTGATAACAATTACGACTTGACAGTAACATTGGTAAATGAGTCTGGTTGTCAGATATCATCTTTTCTTAGTAATAAATCTGATGGTAACTCTTGTGTATGTAGCATATGCCATGATTTGATTAATACTAAGTTTAAATGTAGAGATCGTTTTGTAGTTTATCAATACACCTGCTCACAATCCGGTGAATTTTGCATAGGCAAAACTGCTCGGATGTTAAAGACCAGGCAGCAGGAACACAAGCGTGCTGTAGAAAAAAAAGCAGCAGTAGCGCTCTATGTCACGGCCACAGAATTAGATTGTTTAATCGTATCACTTTGCTACAAGTGCAAACTGATTCAAACTGATGGCACATGCAGGAACTTAATAAGTGGGCAAAAAGAAATTTTTAATACCTTGCAGAGATAGGAAAAATAGTCGTGCGTCGCTTGCGAATTGCTCTAAATTCCTTCAAAATGCTCCGATCGCCACGATTCCTTCAGATTCGAAGAATTCAGATCATTGCGCAAAAGTTTTCTCGATAATGTTGGGCCCTCCGATCATTTTTAAAAAAGTTAGCAGGCGCATGAAAAAACGTTCACAAACTTCTCTGTAGAACTTGACATCGTCTGTGTCTCTTTGCTGTGTGATCCGGTTGATAACAGTCACTGAAACTTCGAACAATTTGACGTGTTTAATGTTGAACTAGCTGCTCATTGTTTGATTGCTATGGTATTTAGTCAGCAGAGTGTGCCATTTCATTTACGTTACATATTCCAATGTTTCCTTTCTAGTCAAACAGAAGAAGAGACGAGCTGTCTAATTGTGTGATGTCAACACATCACAGATAAGCACGATGGCTTAAGAGGCATTTTTTTATGAGGCACTTTTTTGCTTTAAATTATAAATCTCGACCAAACTTTGGGGACCTTTGCTGATACGACTTGTGAACACAATACATGAATAGGGAATTCCAAGTACAGGAGGCAGTGGCCATTTAATCAATGTTTTAGCTGCCCATAGAAAGGAGACATAATTTTTGTCTGCCACATTTTTATAGGACTTCTTTTTTTAGAAGCAAAGAAATGATCAGACGTCAAAGCATCGTCAAAAATTTGTTCAATCAATCCTAACAACGACTGAAAATAAAAATGACTAGCTCGTGAAGGAGACAAACAAGCCTGATAAGTAGAAAAATCTCATTATTTACCATGATGATGTTTAGAATACATGATGAGAAGTATGCATTGAAATGATGATTTTTGTTACTCACAGAGCTTTTTGTCTCTTTCACTTGCTAAACCAGTTATTTTTAGGCGTTGTTATTATCAATCTTGTAAATATTCTGTATATTGGCGCTATTTTCCAAATGAATTTATAAATAAAAAAATTAGTTTTCCATAACCTTGCTTGATCTCTGAGTGACAGAGGTCAGGTGAATAAAACATCGAATGTTACAGCTAATAAAGTCAGAGGAATGAAATCGATAAATAATACTCAGTTGCATACAGCGACGTAGAGAAATGTGCAGAGAAATTATCAGATTGATTAAATTGACTTTGATACAAACTGTTTATAAGAGAAATAAAAGAAATGTCCTTAGTCTATTGAGCAAAATACAATAGATACAAGTAGTATAGTATAATATAGTATACTTGTATACATAGTATATAGTAGATACAGCATATATCGAATAGAGTGATTGAAAATCAAATGTTATGCAAATACTACTTATTAAGATGCTTATGATGGCAGATATAAGTAGTCAATGACTTAATTTTTTTGGGTATCTACAAGTCGTTACTCTTCTTTACAATCAGATCTGAAATTATTCAGAATTTTGCAGAAGTGTTTTATAGAGACGTTGACATGGATATTATTGGAGAAAAATCCTCCACATTTCATACACGCATATTTGAGTTGTATTCCATGTGCATGTCAATCTTCTCGCTACATTCAATCAGTTTGATATCATAAAACTTATTCATTAAGGAATTTGCAGTCAAAATTCAGTAAAATATCAAATATCTCAAAAATCCATCGAAATCGGTGTTTATAAAAGTTTTGAACAGCTATTTTTAGTGCTTCATAGAATTCAATACATGGAATACTTGCACCGTGAATTTCATGTGATTCAGAGGAATACTTCGGAAGTAGAGAGGTTTCCCCGGGGGGAAGATCGATGCGCTTCAGTCCCCGGCGTAGATAAGGTCAAAGAACATCTAATTGACCACAGTGTTGCTTTCCACATGCTTAAAAAAGTTAATTTCATAATTTTGTGTACCGCCTGATTTTGACTTCATTTTTTTCAATATCTTCATATTCATAGACATCCTTGATGATTTCTCTATTTTCCAGGCACGCCATTCAAAATTAGGCAATTTCACCTGGTCATCATCGTGGATAGTCAATTAGCTCTTCTTTAACACAGCGAAAGGATGTCCTCGGAGTGTGTAACTCGGGAATTCCTTTGTATTCTGCTCTCTAAGCCGTCCTTTAACTTATTGATAAAGGCAAAACAGTAACTCCTAATGAAGCTAATGAAGCCGGTCTGAAAGTTGCCGATGCCTCCTCAACCGTCGTGCTTATCTGTGATGTGTTGACATCCGGAAGTCAACAAAGACAAAAACTTGGGGAAGAGATATGCATTTTCCAACGCATTAATGGGCAACCGCATTGGCAGTTAATGCATCTCGGCGTCATATTAACCAAGCTGAAATGAATCATCAATTCTGAAATGACTATTGCATTGACGTAGAAACTTTCACTACTCTTTGTCATAATTAAATTACCATGTCAATAACATCAAAAACCATTTAAATGGGATCGAATTGCGTATTATGGGGACGAACGTGCACGTCGCTAACCATAAAGCTTCATGGCTTGATTACAAGTCAATGTGAGGGTGTCCCAAAATTAGCGCAGTTTTTCATTTTGCCGTGAGAGCGCGACTTTACGTTCTAAAAATGATATTTATGCCGAAAATTGGAAAGAATTATCATGAGGCTTTGTATTTACAGAAATAATTCAAAAATTCGTTCAGTGTTCGGACAGTGATATCGCCATTTACATTAATAGGCCTCTATAATATGTATGATGAGTTTGTAATAAAAGTATCAAAAGCACATCTAATGAACGCAATGTTGCGTCATGCGAGACACGAATAATACGGCATCTGTTATTGCTCAGCTATTAAATAGCCTACCAGATACTGTTAACAAAGGTTCTGAGCATTTATCACACAGATGAATGTTAGCTGTTATCAAAAACTTTATGGACGGTTAAAATTGTAAGGTATCATTTAGTCGAGAATCAGGAAAAGCTTATCGACTCGCTTAGAAATTGTTCAACTGCTTTGTGCAAATGAAAGTTCATTTACTCAAACTTTGTGTACATACATCCATTCATAGCGTCACTGGAACATCACCCCTCTAATTACAACATTTGAAAAGACCTGCAGTCTCCTCTATGCCCCTGGAAAAGACAGAAAGATTGAAGAGGAAAATAGTGTGCCTTGAAGAGTTTGCAAGTGTGAGCTCATAGAAATTGTCCAGCTGCAAGTCTTGGTCTCTGACTGAAATTCCAAGATCAATTTTCATAGAATTCAGAAAGACAAATTGGGACTTCATCTTGATCCCATTTCTTTGCACCAGGCAATCACTGCAGAAGATAAAGGTAGCCGAATAAGATTCGGTCAGTGGTCGGTAAGCAATGCAGATTTAGTAGCCAGGATTATCTGAAGTGATCAAGCAATAATTTCATTAAATGGCTGGTAAATTGCATCACATGGGCAGATGAAAAGTCCATCATGATTTTGACTCGTTCTCTACATTCATCACATGTTGTGATACATACAGCTTTTTCTCAGTACCATGAATTTGAGTTGTTTTTCTCCTTCAACACTGGCAACGGCAATAATTACAATTAACTGTTAAAGAATGACTTGATTCCACAAAATGTCAATCGGAAGAATGCTTGCTACTCCACAGCAACTTTCTTATAAGATCACGATATCAATAACACCTCACTTTCCTCGTCATGCTACCGTAACTTTTCGAGAACCCACATTTCCTCAAAGGATTTTTAGACGCGGCTATGAAATGGCTTGGTCAGCATCATCTCGTGATCTGATGCTGCAAGATTGTCGACTTTGGAAGATATTGAAGGATAGGTTATATCATAATCGAAAGCCAAAACTATTGACGAATCAAATGAGAAAATCTGTACAAGACTTGATGACGCCAATAATGAAAAAAACACAAATACTGCTGACAACATAAGAAGAGTGAATGCTTTATTATCCGAAAATGGACTACATTTTGAACATTCGCTGCAAGTACCAAAACCTCATGATATTCCCATGTTATTTCTCATTAAGAAAATGATTTTCGAGCGCAAAAAGTCGTTCTAATATGGAAATTAAGAATGGAAATTAATTTTGGGACACCCCATGTGAAGTGCGCGCATGACTGACAACTTAACATTGACTGTTGAGTCTAAATTTCAAAAAATTCATATGAAATAAATACTTCACAAAGATGGTTGCTATGGGCTTCTCTTGGGGTGCACCCAAGCATAAATAAAATTCGACTAAACCTTTCGTTTGGATCGCAATAGTCAGTAACAGCGGCTGGGGTTGGGCCTAGCCCCGTCCGAATGTGCATCGTTACACAACTGAACTTCGAATGGCATACATGAATTGACCTCTTGCTTTCATTATCTTTAGAATTGAATATTTGGCAGATTTTAATCTGCTATTGTTATTTATTCCAGCAACAGACATGAATCGTCATGCTTTTAGTCTGACTGTTGATTTAGCTAATTTACTTAAATCAAATTAGCCAAACAGAACAAGATAAATATGATGCAAAGTGAATTGATGAAAATGCTTCGATATTTGACGTCTACCACGATGCATGTAATTTTTGAAAAATAATAAACAGAAAATGTTTCTCTTTGGTTACTATAAAGTTAAACATAGACAGAAACTATTTAACTTAAAACGAAATATTTTAATTCATTTATTCTCCAGTGATTTCTCAACTAATAGATGTTTCGAATAATTTCATGAAAATTTTGAAATTATTGATCATATTAGTGTTTTAGAATGCTATACATGTTTAATATCCACTTCCTACAAAATCCCAAGTCTTCTTCCACCACGAACGTGGTCATGGATGGTCGATGAAACGAAACGTTAGGATTTTAATTGACTATTTTAAGGAATGCATTGGTCTAAAAAAACAAAGAGGGTTCATTTTGATTCACTTGTCCAAATTATGAAAAATCGTCTATCGTATGACGCTTTCAATTCTGGATTGATTCTTGTTATCTTTATGTGGAGATATCTATGTTTTATGTGTAGAAATCCGACACTTCACACTATCTTCTACCTTAGCTTTATGCTTTGCAAAGATTGACGATTGCTGTCAGTACTCTCTGAGGGTAAAATTCATCTTCGTTGATCGCAAAATAACGGACTACCTAAAATGTCTCACAATTTGATTCAACTGGCACGAAGTCGAAACGATATTTCGATGCGACTTGTTCCTAGAACCCTGGCACCAACGTGTCAGAAAGGCACATAGAAATATCGTTTTGACTTCGTGAAAGCCAGAAACATGGAATTGTGACATCGATTCAACCAGGTCGCCTGAAAGCGGTTGCTAGTGTTGCAAATAAACAAACCTGGAAGACAAGGTCATAATGCGCGTGGAATACTTTGCTTATTCCTGATACGATCGTGAGGTCATAGAGCAAGTAGGCGTATATGATAGGTAGATTGTCGACTGAAAAAAGTATCTGTATACTGTATAATTTTTATATGAAATGATTCAGTATTTTGCGGAGATTACGTTCCTGCGGTCCAAAAAAATATTTAAGCAGTTTTTAAAAAGCTAAGTGTTTGCAAACTTATATATACTACCGACATGAAGCCACTTCATAAGTAGTATGAAACAAGTTGGGTATTAAAAGGAATGAATATTTGCTAGCAATTAATTAAGCTGAAATTAGGCTAATATTATCATGGGAATTTCCTGAACTGCACTATAATGTAAGTCTTCATGAAAAAGTCAAGATCTTAGGCTGAAATTTCATGCTTTTAATAAGAAATTGTCGGCTTGATTTTATGATTCACTAAATTTATGTTTCATTTCTTGAATCTTAATAGTGATGTGGACTTTTTTTCATCTTTTAAAGTCAATCAAATTAATTGTCGTTGATTATGTTATTTTTCTCGACCAGTGGTCACACTTACGAAAATACTCTTGAGGTTGAGCATGAAAGTAATAGCCGACCTATGGAATTGCTCTCTAAGGCTGTCAGGACACGGAGGATCTGTAAAATACTATCATTCCTTCTGCATCACTATCATGATCCGTCCATTCCGTGGTAATTTCTTCAAAGCTGCAAAAATTTTCATATTTCACATTTGGTACCAATATCCAACTGTATCCCCCTCGAGTTCATTTAATAAAATCGAAACTGTATGCACATTGGGGATTTACTAAATGCTGAGTTGCTAGTCTACCTAATATACTTACTCTATGGTGGAGGGTGCATTTTGTTGGCCTTGGTGATCTTCACCATGCGCTATGCCGTTCGAGGCTGGGTTCGATTCCCAGATGACACCGCCATTCTTCATGCACATTGAAATATCGTTTCCACCTCGTGAAGGTCATACGCATTGAATTGTTAAGGTCGCCTGGTGGCGGTTGCCATTGCTACGCATAAATTACCGGTACGTTGCTCTCCAATCGCGTCGCACTTCATCGTGATATGCATCACTCGACAGTTTACATTCTTAGCTTTCAAATGAACTATGATAAACTTCTATTGTGTTTGCTGGACAATGGTCAAAATATAAAAATCGTTCATTTCACCAATCGCAATTTTTCAATAAGAAAGCATGTGAGAAGGGCAATGAATTAGGAATAAGGTGAACGAGCATCTCCTGAGCTATCTTCTGATATATTGCCCATCGATATCGGTGTAGTAGGTGACATCGCAAAGTTATCACAAAATCGTGATTCCATCGGATGAAATGCCATTTTCTCAATTTTTTTGTCAAAAATGTTGCTGTAGTGGAATAGGCATCATCAGAATCCTTGCGTTGTAAGGAGCAGAAATATGTAAACTGTATTCAAATAATTTCAATAGTTCTTTTCAAGGATTGTCAAAATTCTCTCACTACCTCCAAAGAACGCAAACTTTATGCAAGGTCAATGAAGAATTAAAACAAACTCTAGTTTGCAGCTGCACGGGGACGGACAAACAATTAGCGAAAGCGTGTTTTTGTTCTGTCATCTCATCGACTGCATTTTTTCACTCCATTCATCGAATATAACTCATGAGAATGTTGAAAAAAGTTTGAAAAGAACTGTTGAACTTGTTTGGATAAATTCCATCTTCCTGTTCCTATCATCTCAAGGATTCTGAAGATGCCAAATATTAACATTTTTGTTGAAAAATTGAGAATATGACATCTTCAGTCAATAGAGTCACGACCAACTTTAAAGAGGCTGTTATGTGCTTATTTTCTCTGCCTTTGTCGTGTGACAGATAATCATAAAGCATGGTGGAGTGTCAGTTCGTCTGAGCATAAAAACGAATGTAGAATTTTGTATTGTTACTTTACTTTACTTTATGCGGCATATTCATTGCTGAACTTCGGCCGACCCATTGGAGATGGCACGCCACAGTTTTCGCTCACGCGTTGCGCCGTTCAATTCGTGCATGTTGAGTCCGGTCCATTTCATGATGTTGTTGACATACTGCGTCCTGGGCCTTCCTCTGCGCCGGCTGCCCTCCATGTTGCCTTGCAGGACAGTTCTCGTTAAAAGGCATCCTCCCTCCCTGCATTGATCACCGTAGAAGGAGAGTTTCCTTTTCCGAATGTGTCGAAGTAACGTAGGGGTAGTGGCCAGTTGCTCGAAGATGCTGGCATTCGCTCGGTGCTCTCTGTAATTTATGCGCAACATTCTCCTCCAGAACCACATTTCGGCAGCTTCGATGTGTTTCTCGTCTGCAGTTTTCAGCGTCCATCCTTCCGCTCCATATGATAGAATTGGGCACACAAGCGTCTTCACTAATTTCATCTTGAGCTTTGTTGGTAGTGCCCTATCTGCCCATAGCTTGTTCAGTCTGATCATCTTCGCCTTAGCCATGGCTATTCTCACACGGACGTCTTCTGTGCAACTTCCATCATTTTTCTTGATAGAGTCAAGATATTTGAAGCGATCGACCTCTGCAACAGTCTCAGCCCCAACTGTGATTGTGCTATCTTCGTCACGTGTTGAACCGACTTTGTCTTTTTGTCTTCCTTGCATTTAGCTTCAGTGACCTCTCAATTCCTGCGGCATTTACCTGGTCAACCATCTGCATTTCACTCATGTTCTTGGCTATCAAAGCTGTGTCATCGGCATACCTGACATTGCTTATTTGTCTGCCTCCGATATTGATGCCAGCGTTCGTAAAATCGGTTTCTCTCATGATTTGCTCAGTATACAAACTGAAAAGATGCGGTGATAGAATACAACCTTGACGCACACCCTTTTTGATTGGAAATTGCTTGGTTCGTTCTCCGTTCCAACGAATATAGATATTTCCCCCCACGTTCTCCCGATATTGTAGAGGTCGTAAACAAAGAGAGATTAAATGACGCCTGAACATCTTAATCAATCGGCTTAGACCAGTGTTTCTCAGCCCTCGGTCCGGAACAGGTCAGTTTAATCCGCGAGGTTAATGTGAAAGGATGGTCGCTTTTGGTATAAAACGCTAAATTCATAGAGGATTTGGTTCAAAAATTTCTTCCACTGTCTTTGATTCGGTTTATTAATGCGATGACGCTGTCTCAGAGTCGAAAAAGTTTTACTTCAATACGATTAGCATAGAAAGCATCTACAGATCATGTGTCTTCATATGAGGCTACGCTGACACAGCTACGTGTCAATGATAGCGCTACTTTACAGCGAATTGCGAGCGTGCGATTCAGTCGTGATCAGCTAACCACCACTAGGGTGACACACTGTATTTATTGATTTTTCACGGTTGTCTAAAGAATGCGCTATTCCAATTGGCTCGCTCAGTTGACGTGCGTATTGTATTCTGTTCTTGTAAAGGCTACATAAATCATATATTTTTGCTTTTCTAGAAATTTCGTAATTACTAGCAGCATCTGACTCGCGATCATTCTTTACACAGGAGTTACAGGACAAAAATTGCATTTCAGCGCGATCAATTAGACGCCGTTGCGAATGATAGATCCAAGTTTATTGAAATAAGTGTTGTCTACGTAGTTCACTTGGGATGAGCGCTTAGTCCGCGAGAAGTAATGTTTGAAAACCCTTGGTTTAGACTATTGATTCTGAAATATTCTTCAATGATTCATGCAAATGAGCTGTTAGACAATCTGACTAAGTAAGTAAGTGATCATGTAGACGATATGCTTTCTCAAGCGCAGCTCTTGATGGAACCTCTTCGTCATTCTTGTTCACCCAGTGATTGAAGTGAATTCATCGTATGTTGTTTTGTCTGACAATTTCATGAATATGTAATGTACTTAGCCTTTCGTCTACAACGTCCTACAAGAGAACTTTGCTCATAGGAATACAAAGGTATTGTTACCGTGATATAAATGTGATTGTCTATTATCTACTTGAAAGTTGTTTGTTCGAATAATTGCTCAAATCATATCATATAATTGAATCCTCTACCTCTTGTATGCAGATGAAATTCGTGTCTTTTCTTATTCTTGGAACCCTATGAACGCAGAATTTGCAAAATAGAAAGAATTGAACTCGTATATTGCCTGTACTCCTATCATAATTGAAGGAATTGTCCTTAAGATTTGAAAAAGGACACTCAAAGCGTTGAGTGTTCTAAAAAGCGCAGACAGAGAGTTTTCAATTGCAGGTGGAACTCCGAGAGATTGAGTTCTAGCCACCATTGCTAAACGAAGAAAGCACAACATAGGAAAATTGCTAAAAATGATATTTACACAATTTTGTTATTAATTAATCTTCCTATATTGTTATGCATATTGAAATAGCCTCGATGTCTAAAGAAAAATCCATGTGGGAAAGTCATTTTTCATGTAAATTGAATGCCATATTTTATTCGATGGTGGAAATAAACTGTAGAATTCTCATTAAAATGGTAATATTTTGCGGAATAAGGATTCAAGGGACAGGTGAAAGAAAAGAAGGATGAGGAGATAAATTGGAAGCTGCAATCATGTGCACATGTGTTCGACAATGGATGTATTGGGAAGTACTTTAGGAATTACAACTATTGAAATCCAACAGCCATACTTTAAAACTGCCATAAATGCATTGTTAGTCGAAGCAAGCTTGCTTTATATCAACTGATAAAGTTTTACTAAATGATGCAATGTGGCTTCATGGATAATCTAGGATACTTTGATATCTTGCTATAAACAAGTGTTTGAAATTCTTGATGTATGGCAATGGCTAGATAAAAATTTTGAGATCCGATGAAACTAAGTGACCATTCTCCAACACTCTTCCAATCGGTGTTTCAATTTCTATTGGTCCTAACAACTAAGCTCAATGAGCAGCTGAATTACGCTTCTGAACGGTGCTTACTTAAATCTACAAGTAAGGGAAGAAAGACGTTCGACGATAAATTGTCTTTATTCTTCATCACCATAATGTTCGTTACGCTACATTTCTACACTTAGAAAAGGCTTATAAATGTTCCTTGTACTTACCTCAAATGACATGCAGTTCCGATATCTGAAATCGTAGAATGGACGCATGATGCAAGGCAGGGTTTTTCCATGAACGAGGAATTGACACTCTATCATTGTCTGCGACTGAATAACACTATCTTTGCTCGTAAATGTAACTGCATCCACAAAAGGCGTCAAGTTATATGATTGAGAAGAAATACTCAAAAACATTTCTAAGTTGTTAATGTTGTACATCACCATCGTCTGAAGAAGCAGCAATGAACTGAGCTCTGAAAGGCGTCGTTCTTTAACAGCTTCTCTATACCAAGATCTGACCAAGTCATCATAAACCTTGGTGTGTTTCATAGCCATTATATTCAGTCGAGATACTCCAAAGAATGCATTCGTACATACAGTAATGGTAGGAAAGTCTTCTCCTGTTATTGGTCTGGTTCGACGTTGAACAACTGTGCGGGATTCCATATACATCATAACGGAGCTATAAATAATGGCAATCAATAGACAGAAACAAGAAGAGACAAAGATGAACCAAAATACACGCAGGAGTTTTCTGTTGTTGGTAACAATATTGCGTATTCCACGGATTGATGTTGTCTCACAGAAGTTGTGAAGAAGTTCCATTTTAGCTGAATTCATGGGAAGCCTTTCAACTTAACTTCACTTCTAGCTACAAAGAATGAAGCTATATTGATAATTGATCTAATGATTCCATTGGTTCCACTTATGCAAGGAAAAATGTGCGAAATCGATCATTTTCCGTAATCGTCGGAAATTCTGTATAATTGCTATCTGACATCACCAATCACTTACAAATGTTTAAAGGGACAACATGTGTTGTTGCCTTCAGTAGTTCCGTTGCTTATGGATTAGAAATTTATCATTGCATACTGAACGCGGTTCCAGAGCAACAGATGTGACAATTAGGTGATATTATTTATGTCGGTCATGTCGTTTCTGACGTAATTAATGTGTACTTGAAATAAAATGATAAATTTTGCATGATGGCTTTTCCTCGGAAGTACTCTTTAAATGATGCTGTAGTTCATGAAGATTGCGTCACAAAATAATAAAGAATTACCTATGTCACCTGACTGTCATTTTGTTTATCCGTGTGTATAATTTAGAATGACATTTGTTTCAATTTAACGGTATATTTGAAGGTGTATCAGGTGCGCGTTTGTTAAATGCAGGGATGTCCATCGGTTGAGCATTTTTACATCTTTAGGCTGGATTTATCAATTATCGACTCAGGAATCCCAAAATTCATGGACTTCATTTTCAACAGAAGAGTTTAATGCATTATTACATGTATACGTTCATATCCAAGGATAAAACTTGAAGGACAACAATTCATCATACAAATAATGCGCTTGCTATATTTAACTGCTGATAAGTGGTGTTAAAGGCTTATAGTGAGGATAACTATTAAAGAACTCTGTATGAAGACCTTTAACCCCTTGACGTCGGCAGGGTTTCTGGGAAATGACGGGAACGTGTACTACTACCTAACCTTCAATTTGAAAAAAACATATCAACGACCACTTTAAAACTGAAGACAGTACACCAAATGCAGCACATCCTATTGATTTACGGATGTCTGATGTAAGTGGCATTGAGAGTCTATGTCGTTCACAATTATATCAATTTTTATCGTGAAGAATGATGAATGACAATTTAAGGCAATTATATCAGGCTAAGTCAATTTCATGCATAAATTATTTTTGAATTTTAGATCTACATTGCTGATCTTTTCTAAAATCATTTTCAAATGCCCCACAATCAAAACTTTAGTTGCCATTATGCAACATTGCTAATCGTAAACACATTGCTCCACATAAAAAGTTTAAAGCGTTTATAAATATGAGGCTTGCTAGAAGCCATTGCGTTTCCAACTACTATTCATGATAGTGTTCTTATTATTCCTAGAAACAACGACCATGATAGATAGTAAATTCGTTAGCAATATTTTGAAAATTTGTCCCGATGATACAGACGAGAACGTTATATGAGAATGATCAGAAATTGCTCGATAAAGTCAATTGGACGTACAAGCAAGTTGCCGTCAGTTAACACAGTTCCTTTGAGCAAGCTATCGTTCAATGGATTATAACATTGAGGACGTGTAGTACACGTTTCCGTCATCCCTGTCTTCCTCCACAAAAAACAATCATCTTTTGTGTCAATGTCTCTTCAGGCAGGAAAGGGTTAAACGACCGTGACAAAACTTGATGTACGGGTAAATGAGTATATTATCGTAGAATATACCGGTAGATGCCCTTCACTGTCAAAAGTGACAAATTTACAGTGAACTTATGAACATGGTTTCAAACAGTGACTCAATCAAGTATCTTAAATATTCTATAATGATATACTAACATTACTCAGCAGAGCTGTTGAAAATCCTTCTCTCATGTGCTTTTACATGAATGTGTACACTGCTCTCACTCAGTGCTACATCGGAGAGACTCGGAGACACTTGAAAAACGTATCAGTGAACAACTAAAGGGAAAATCCATGCACATAGTACATCTTCCAGCAACCATAAGTTTCCAAATACGGATGACAGCGAACTATCCAAAACCCGGTGAAGCGCTGATTGTCAAAAGATATTCTCAAGGGAAAGCGATGATCAACAATGCAGCATCATAACTATTTACATCCTCTTTAATGCTTAGAAACTGAAATCGAACAAATACAAAATTAGCTATTAATTATTGTTTCTTTTCAATTGTGATTTTTGTGGCTTTGTATTATTCAATGTTTCTACGAAGCTTGTTTAGTGCAGTGAGATCATAGAATATTTAAGAGATCACATTGAGCATAAAATCTGAGGCTATGATTTCAATCTGCTAATTGATGGTCACATCAAATGAAAAGTGTTTGGCATCTCAATATAAATGTCATGATATCTCTAACTGTTATCTTCAAAAGCTCAATCACTACCTTTTGTCTCATTGTGAAAGAAACAAGAGAATAGAGATTTCTATGGTCTAGTTTCGTCGTTTCCAAGAAAGTTTCATTAATCAAACATGACCCTTGTTGGAACAGTACGGTCCAACCGACGTTGACTGCCCAGTGCCCTTGCAACACACCAGGAAGAGAGTGTTTCCCCACTGTGCAGGCTGTGAATCAGATCAATGGTTGCTCGAGTCTCCTGACATCTTATATGGCGAAAAGGAACAAAGTTGTCAACCTTTTCTCAACAACTCATCGCAAGGCTTTTATTGATCACTCCTCTGAGAAGAAGAATCCTGATGTGCTGGAATATTACAATCGCACAAAAGGCGCTGCAGATGAGCGATTCGGTACTCACAGTACCAAATTCAAATGTCGCCGATGGCATGTTGTCTTTTTACTAATATTTTAGATTTGAGTGCTTTCAATGTTTAAGTTATTCATTCCATTTTTGAGCCCAATTGGAACTCGACGAAATTGTTTCGTCGACGGCTATATTTGTCAGCACTTGGCAACTCTCTTCTGCAAGACCATATGGACCGGCGATCACCCAATCTGAAAGCTGTTGTTGGAATTTCACCTTTTCCACAATCCCAAAGCCGTGTTGTCTGTGTCAGAGATGTAACCGGTCCGGAATATTCCAAACCAGACCGGACCGGACCGGCGACCGGCACCGGTATACCGGCGTCCGGCAGTGGACCGACGACCGGCATTGGACCGGCGACCGGATCTTTCGATGAATATATAGAGTTAAACATTGTCGCCTATAACTTGATACCGCATAAGATTACAAGCGAATAGGCCTATCGTGAGGTCAGTTATGGAGGCTGTAGGCCGAAACCTGATGTGCGAGTCTACTAGGCTATCGGCTCGTAGAGTAGATTAAACATAAGATTGATGTATAGCTGTAGGTAGGCATTAATATAATGTACAGGCCTACGATGCACTATGCACTATATTTAGGCCTTTATATATAGGCCCATCTTGCACCAGATAGGTCCTTTATAGTAGGCTAGACCTGCTGATATATGCTTAGCAGGTCCTAGCTACATGTTAGAATGTTACAATTCCTAGCCTAGGCTAGGAACACTTAATTTGATTTTGTCTAGAGCTAGGTTTATGCAGCATCATCTATTGAACGTACCTTTGTAACATTTTACGACAACAAGCTGGAGATTTAGAAGGACACGACGGTGGCGGTACTCTGCATGATTTTGTTTTACATAGACGTATGGCAAAATGTAGTCTAAGCTTAGTTATCAGATTAAAATCCTTCAGTTCCCCATACGCTACACCTAATGGAAAGAGACATAGGTGATTACATTTTTATATGTTAATTTTTCACAACAATTAAAAGTTCTAGAATTTCATTGGCAGTGCAATGGGAAAAAATAAGCTGGAAGGGCCTAACTACGTCAAAAGATGCCAAAAAAGTAGGACATTTAGGCCTAATTTTGTAGGACAAGACCTAACTAACCCGGCAGGGGCCTTTGCTTCACTATTAAAAGCTACTTGCATTCTGAATAAGCTTTGTTCGAAATCATGTAGACCTATCTAACACATAGTACTATTGTAGGCTCTATACGTATTTCATAGAATTCTAAAAAATCCGAGACAAGCAAATAAAAGTCATTACATCATTTGTGAAAATATTCCATTTCAACCAGATTGACTAACAAAAATGCTACTTTAAAATTAATGCAATTAATGGTATGACTCTATCATAGCAGGTCAATGTCAACTACCAGAGATAGTTATCCATAGCATTTTTAGGAACAATCATCTGTTCCACGTGTCGAGGTGCTAATCGCGTTCTCTTCGGATCGATGAGCTCTCCTGCTCCACTAAAAATTCTTTCACTTTCTGCACTTGACGCCTTCCTAGCACCGAGAAACAGCCACTGTTACCTGAGAAGATCGCGCGCCTTGCTGGTGAAAGCACGTGATCAAGTCATCAAGCATCGAACGGGAAAGTGCGTACCGGGTAGATATCAGAATTGCCTGCACAGAAGTTTTCACGCCTAGAGGAGAGCGCATACCGTATGTAAATGTGCCTTGAAAACGGCTTCTAAAATTAACAATTTACTGATTGACATGATGGATTCAACATGAAGGACACTTCCTCACATCATACCGGACGAAATTATGCCGATGTGACCGTTTCTGCCGGTATTGGCCGGTCTGATTTTTCAGACCGGACCGGCGACCTGCGCCGGTCTACCGGCGACCGGTTACATCTCTGGTCTGTGTGCGGCGTGACTCCGGTGAGCGTAAGAAGTGCTCGCTCAGATGCTACGAGTGCAATCATTTCTTGCAAAGAACATCTTACGCAAATTTGTTGTCATTGTTCGAACAATTAATTCATTGAGATGTACTTGTATATATTTGCGCTTGTCTACTATATCATATATTCATAAAGACTTTTGTATGAAAAACATCGTTTTATCCGTCAGCACATTGTTATGATGAAAATAACTCTTTGTAAGTTACTAGAAATATAAAATGCATTGAAAAATTTAATCGGACAAAAGTGTCGTCTCTGAACGTAGTTGATTTTTAGCGATCACATGCGGGTTTAAACTCCTTAAAAGTTTCCAATGCACAATCTGCAGCATTTTATAGAATCTTTCGTCGCTTAAGGGTTAGACTTTGCATTATATGTTGCTTGTCACTTTATCTACTGAATATTACGTACAGGGGATGGAAGAGCTATTCTAATTTACTTATGTTACTACTTAAGATTACTACTTAAGATGTTACTAATTTACTTATTACTTTGTTACTTAAAAATAGACATTTCTCAAATCCAAGAACAACATTTCGCAGCGATGAAAAAACAACATTCAAACTAACTGACGACAAATGTCAATAAAAATGGAACGACACAATACAATGTACTAACCGTCTTCTTATCCAAAAGAACCAGAAACATGAGAGATCTATGGCAGCCGGCTGGCAATCAAAGTGATGTGATAATTTGATATTTCAAGCAGATATCGGAATTCACATAGCCGATTTATCAACAATAATTGGATCAAATGTCCATCCGAATGATTTCTCTAGGGATTTCGTTGGACTGTTGGATGTCCAGAACAGAGATGATACCAACAGTTGATCGCCAAGCTCGATGGTAGTGTTTCAGGGAATCACAAGGCTTTCTCTCGATACACTCACACGGTGTCGCACCTGTGTGTGTGTTGAGTCTCTCTATCTCAAACCAAAAATATCCACAGACCCAAAGAAAATGATAAATTATCTTATCAATGGCTCGATCTGATTATAATGTAGGCCTACTGTTTTCATGGTGTTCCGTAATTGAAATAAAAATGATTGAAGCCTTGTGTGCTATAATGCAATCTTAATCCTTAACTGAGCCTTGAATTGCGCACCCATGAAACGCTGTTGCAATAAAACTTAGTTCACAGTGCTTTATAAGACCAGAGAGAATGATCAATTTCTCTTTCATGATTGGAAATCGGCTTTCATAAACATTTTCATTAAAATTTCAAAGTGTGGTAGTTTGTCACGCACATGCATTCTATGAACATGTCGATTTTTAGTGTTTTTGGTCTGATTATTCCGTCGCTAGGGTCCCAGAGTGAGCTGTCTATCTCATTCGAAAAGATGCGCAGGCCAGAGCTGCTCCTTGCGGAATATTGGCGTGGAAGAAAAAGTTCACGAAGTGTGAGCTCCTCATGATGCACTGTATTATTCATCAAACTCATGCATATTTTACGGAGGCACAAGAATACCGCGGCAAGATGTATTTTCTTTCTATTTTAACACACATTTTAAAATTTTATCATATATTTTGCATTTAATTTTGTTGAATTGTAAAGTCACATTTGATATTTTTACAACCAACAGCTTGAATAATACCTTGTCATTGCAAGAAAATCAGCAGGATGGATGCATTATTTGCTCTTCATCATCAATATCAACTTAACATGCGCATATACGGTGGAAAGTATTTCGCCTAGCATCTGACTAGTATGCATTACGTTTTGGCTATACCTTGATATATCTGGCTAGATATGATAGATAAACGTGACGCATCATCCGAAACGTCCAAAATGCTCAATTCCCAATGAATTAGGTGTATATTTGATAATGTAGGCTATGTATTTACTAAAAGCTGAAAATAAAGTCGACTATATCACCAAAAGAGTAGAAAATAGGTTGCAAAATCAAATTTGCACTGCATTTAAGCAAAGCTGAGACTTTGAACAGTAATGCGAGCAGCGAGTGTCAACTGTTAAACAAATTAGCAGTTACTTACACGTTACATGAAATTAAATTTTCTCATTTATGCTTCATTTTATTGGTGTGATTTGGAAATTGGATGTAAACAGAAAAGCTACAGTTTCATGGATATGACGTCGTGGGTCTGTCTATTTCTGAGGTACATGTAAGAATAATGGAAATGGCTTAGTCGAACACAACCTTTTGCAATATTAAGCAAATGACGATTGACATTAGCCTGCCGTTTGCAAGGCGCTATGCTGTTTAATATACATAAATGCACATGCGAAGCGTCTAATTTGTCTTTTTTCTTTGCAAAATAAACCCACTTTGAAAGTTATTAAAATTTGTGGCGGTAGTAATGTAGATTACTTATATGCAGACAGTCTCAATGATGACTTTCATAAGCTCATCGTCACCTTCTGATCGGCAAAGTACCAGCGATGTGGAAATTGCAGAGTTTCTCCATGTAGGCGCTAATAGAATTGTTTCGCCAGTTAAATTGCTACGAAATCCTAAAGGTCTCCACTGACGATGTACTAATTCCCTCTCACAAGTACCTGATAAATTCTTAAAATTTGATCCACCGATGCCAACACCTCCTCTAAAATTTACGCTGATTTCGTTGCCTTTCCCTACTGCAATTTTCAATCTCTCCCTTTGCTAGGTTTTGTTTCCAGGGAGTTAGAAGAAACCTATGTCTCGACAATAGTGAGGATTTTGCAACAGATATCCGAAATGATTAATAAATATCGGAAATTAAATCAAAGGATATGCCGAGAAAAAATTCTGTGTACAAGGTGTTTCAAAAGTAGGCTAACAGTAGAAATTGGCCTTGAAAAGCTATGTCTTAATGCTATAGATTAATAAGCTATGTCATAATAATCTTTTTCACGATGCCACAGATAGCTAATATGCCTTGTATTCGTAAGGGGCAAAAATTCAATACTCTTTGACATCGCGTAAATCATATTAAAATATCTCATGATCTCCAGTGTTTTCATGCCTACATATTTCACTACAACCCAATTTGAATCTATACCGATCATGAGAAGTCGAATAACTATCCAACATCTATCAAAAAAAAATATTAGGAAACCATGTAAACAAGATAGTAGTTGTTTCAGTGTTACTGCGGAGAAGGAAGAACAGCTGACATTCGAATGTCCTCCGCGCCCCTCAGCCTGGTGCACGAAGACGCTGTCGTCAACACAAGACAGGGAGGCGAAGAAGGAAGAACAGCTGACATCCAAATGTCCTTCACCTTTGTTAATTCCAGCCTCCTCTTAGACCATCGTCAGAAGCTTCTGACGATGGCCTAGAGGATGGCTGAAATTAATAAAGGTATTAACATTTAAAACAACTACCATTTTGTTTGCTTGGTTTCCTAACAAAAAAATGAACAAATGAATAACCAAGGCCTATTCAACATATCAAAAAATTAATCAACTTAAAGTTGCAAAAATTCACGAACGCAAATGCTCAAAATGTCCACCATGGACATCGGCACATTCTTGTAGTCTTTCGGCCATACTGTGGCACACAGTTCTGCATAAGTTCCTGTCATCACTGATCTCTTGACAGGCATCTGTGATGTAGGAGCGGAGTTGAGAAACGTGTGAGGTTTTCGTCGTACACTTTCTCCTTTACAACGCCCCAAAGAAAAAGTCCATCGGAGTTAGATCGGGAGAGCGAGGAGGCCAATGGATGCTACCACATCTCCCGATCCACTTTCCTGGAAAAGTGTCATTCAGATAGCTTCTGACACTCACTGCAAAATGCGCTGGTGCACCATCCTGCTGAAAGTACAGCTCATTGAAGTTGTTCAATGACTGCATCTCAGGAATCGCAAAGGATTGGAGCATTTGAAGGTACACCTCAGCCGTCACAGTTCTTTCAAAAAATACTGGCCCAATCACACCGTTGCTTGACATACCGGCCCAGACGGTTAAGCCAGGCTGGTTCAGCTCATTTGTTGATACCATGTGCGGATTTTCAGGGAACCAGTAGACACAGTTATGTCTATTTACGTGACCTGATAGTTTGAAACTGGCTTCGTCAGACCAAACTATCTTGTCAAGCAAATCTGGGTTCTCCCGAATTTCCGACAACATGAGCACAGCAAACTGCAAGCGTCGTTCAGCATCATCCGGTAGAAGGTGCTGAAACAGTCTGGGTACGGTATGGTTTCAACTCAACTTTCCTCATCAGTCTCCAAGTAGAGCTTAGAGAAATGTCAACTCCAATGAGGCTCTTCTTGTTGACTTCTTCGGACTTTGAACAAATGTTTGGGCCACTAGCTCCTCGTTTGATGTTATTGAAACTGATCGAGGGCGTCCTGACTTCGGTGCATTCTCTACCGAACCGGTCTTTTCAAATTTATCTCGAATGCGATAAATAGCAAATCTTGATGGAGGATTGCTGTGAAAGGCATCTCTCCATTCCATTCGCACCTTTTCAGCATTCTTGTTTTTCCAAAAGGATTCCAAAATCCATTTTCTCTGATCATCTTTTAGATGACCTGACATGACAGAAGCAGCAAATTCAAAAAAGCTTCAAGCTTGTTTAATTCACTTCAAGTCAAACTAACAGTGTTTGATTCAAATCAAATTAATTGAACATATCCATGTACGTAATGTCAGATTGGTGCTATATCTTGTCCATGATAGATTTCAAAATTCCTTTGCCAATGGAATGCTACTGCATAGACTTCTAAATGATAGTAGCAATTACTTCGAAGTCTATGGCTCATGTTGGACTGATGATGGATATCCATCGACTGATTCAGGTGTAAATCGCCAATAGAACGGTCAACATAGATTTCCTAGGGCAAAATCAACTGTTAGCCTACTTTTGAAACACCTTGTACATTTGCCTACCGATGGTTTGTGCATAGAGCGCGAACACTAATATAGTTATGCAGTTACGACATCCTTACGACATTCCAAAATAGAACACGAGGCGAAGCCGAGCGCTATATCTATGAATGGAGTAGCTGTATAGCTATACCTTTTTGCATTTTATATTGCCAAGCCTGCATTGATTATTGCCAAGAGATGATATCTTTGTACTTTAACTGATATATCTTTGATCCTCAATAATTACCATAGATTTGTGTATGTGCGTTCATTGCTAAGTAGAAGGTCTACAGGAAAGGGTACTAGCTTATTTTCATATCTTGGATTGATGCAAGTGAAATCCGTCTATTGACATCTGATAACTTAACCCTTAATGCCCAATGTAAAATTTGACATAAAAACCAATCAGGTTTCTCAAGGCTTTTTGTTGTGGCTGCAGAGCTATCTGCGAGGAAGGTCAGTGAGAGTGAAAATTGCAACTAACTTCTCCGAAAATATGCCAATCCAGAAAGGACTGCCACAAGGCTCAGTAATTGCTCCTACTCTGTTTTGTGCATTCATTGGGGAGATTAATTCATATAGTGCCGGAGTAAATACAATCAAATATGCAGACGATTTGAATTTAGTCGTTCACTCTCAATCGGTGATTCAAGTGTGATAAATCAGCAAATTGAGAAAGAAACACACCACATATCACAAATGTGTGAAAGAAACAGCCTTGCATTGAATTACGACAAGTCTAAAGTGATGTTCTACACTCGGCGAGATGTCTCTCCTCCAGCTTCAATATGTCTTCCAGTAGTGCAAGAACTAAAACTTCTTGGAATCACATTTGATAGTAAAATGAATTGGGATAAGCATGTTGGTATGGTATACTGCAAAGCCGCAAGAAGACTGAACATTTTAAGAAAACTGAAAAAGACCCTCAAAGAAGACGAACTTCATCAAGTATACACATCCCTGATTAGGTCTCTTTTGGAATATGCATGCCCTGTATTCGTTGGTCTAAAGAAAACGCATATTCGCAAACTACAGCGTCTCGACAACCGTGCCCACCGAATAATATACAATATTTATCATGGAAGTGCCAATACGAGAAACTGCAGTTGCCGAAAGAATGAAATTCAAATTCGCCGTGAATCAATAAGCAAGTCTCTTTTCTTTCGAATCGAAGAAAATGATGGCCATATCCTTAACAATCGTATTTCTCCTCGAATGCGGACATACTATCGTGCCTGTCTTTGTAGATCACTCAGACGAAAGAACACTTTCTTCCCTTTCGTAACTTCTCTTGTGAACTATGACTTAAATCACCTTACCATCTGACATCTGTAATTTTTTTGAATTATCATGCCTTCATTCTCTGTATTTTATATCGATTGTCACTTTCAAAATATAAATACTTCATTATTATAACCGTGTCAGATAAATTGGCGGCGATTGTCTCGCAGCTAAGCGGCGAGACAATCGCGCAACAAAACTCATCGCTTCGTCACCCAGACCGCCATATGCTGTTATCACAAAAGGTAGGCACACCCACCCAAGCTCGCGACATTTCGCCCCATTTTGTCCGTATTTCTTGTCAGCCGCTGTGGATGTGTCATGTTGAACTATCAAATTCGCTTCAGTTAAATGTGTCATGTTGAGCGGATGAGTGACAGTTACATCCAGTGCTGCTGGCTTCCCAAGAGACCAGTCTGGGATGCAGATATCAGCTGGACGAGTTTCCGGACTTTCATTTCCGAGGCCATTTCCCTTTTCCAATTGAGGTCGAAGGAGGGCCCGATTGCAGCAATCATATAATGCATTCCGAATGTTATTGTGTCGTGTGACAACATCACCTTCATTCCTGCACGTCAGGGCATGATGCCCTAAAGGATCCATTGTTGTAGATTGATGAAAAGGACAGTTTTTGCCAGGTTGGTTCAAGGGAAGTCCTTACCACCACTTGACTGCTACATCCACAGAATTAAATATTTTGTTTATCTGCTTCGGTTTGCTAGAAGTGTGATTAATACGAAACTGACGGCACATTGAGGAACCTATTAGGTGGGCAAAAAGGAATTCCTAATACCTTACAGAGATAGGAAAAAGTCGTGCGTCGCTTGAGGATTAATGTGAGTTCCAGCAAAGTGCTTCGATTGCCACAATTCCTTCAGATTCGAAGACTTCAGATCATTGCGCACAAGTTTTCTCCATAATGTTGGCCCTCCCGATCATTATTAAAGAAAGTAGCAGGCGTACGAAAATTAGTTCACTTGATGTTTTCACCATCCTCTCCTCGGCATTGCTCACTGTCCTCGGCATTTCTCACTGTATAGTGCATACATTGAATCGAATGCTAACCAAGACATCGATGTGTGTTTTGGTGTGTTGGACGTGATATCACAGCACGCACGCATCTCTCACTGGCTCTGGTGTCCTCTGCTGACAGCTTATTGTTTGCCATTTCCAATAGCAAGCGATACACGAATTATCCATTCGAGAAGGAGCAAGTTGTCTAATTCTGTGATGTGCCATTTCGATATTAAGGTTACATACAATTCTTCCTTTCTAGGAAACCGAAGCGCGCGCAGATGAATCTAATTCTGTGGCTACATCATTTCATTTGGTTGCTAAGTCAATCCGAGACCAAGTGAAGGAACAACTTTCAGCCAATCGGACGCATGAGGAGCGGATATGTTTTCTAAACGTACCATGTCCGCTGTGGTTGAATTCTGTAATAGCAGTCGTTTTGATTCTTTTTCAATCTTCATTGGAAAGCGATGTTGGACGGATTTTAAATCCAAGTCTTTTAAAGTATCAAAATCAACACCATCACTCGAAGAAATGCGCAAGTTTATGTGTCTCACTGCTGCTTCACAATTAGTTGTAAGCTCTAAACCAGACATCAAGAAAGATGCAATAAATGCAACACCAGCGTGTTCCGAAACTGACCGAAGACCTAAGCCTCCATTCTTAATGGCGAGCTGCGCTTGTTTCCATGCCACATCCGTACACTGAATGGCGATACACTCCTCCAAGGCTTTCCGCATACAATCGTTAAATTTCTTTAGGGCGTCAGTTGAATGTTCGACGAGTGTAGTTCTTGCAATGTGAACAAAGCGGCAAAATCCTGAACAACGCCGAAGAATAGCAAGGGCAATTTGAGGATTGTTTAGTTCACTCAATGCATGAAGAAGTTCGCCGGCCTTTTCAATCTTCTTAGAGATGAAGGAATCACAAAATTCTGCATTTCCAATCGGTGAACCAAGAATTTCAAAATTCGATATATTCGATCTCTTAATGCTCTGATTGAGGAAATTCAAGTTTGAGCGACTGAAAACTTCGCATTTCAAAAAGTTGACCTTCAGGTCTGTTGTAGGAGTAGCTTGCTCAAGACATTCGATTACACGCACAATAGATTCACGTGATCCAGCGAAAACACCGTCATCAAGATGCAGGCATGAAAGACATGAAAGACTAGGGACACTGAATTCGAAATTGTGCGAATTATGCTCTGTAATCCCAAGGAAAACAATAAAGGACCGAGAGGGTCTCCCTGCTGCACGCCTGTTTCTGATGTAAGCGTCCCCATAGGATGACGTAAAATGGGATGTGCCCCATAACATGCATTTATCCATGCAAGCAATTCTGGAAAGTGATTGCGGCATTCATTGAAAATAAGCTGACGGGAAATAGAGTTAAATGCGTTCGCCATATCAACTTTTAGAATAATGAAATCGTCATCATTCCAATGAGCATCTATTATTCTTCGTAGATGGTGAATAATTTTTTCGGTACCACTCGGACAGGCGACTCCAAATTGATGGGGATGGAAGAGATCAGCAGCTTTGCTTCTTAGTGATGTACAAGCACATTTACTCGCAATTCTGCGAAGAATTTCACCTGCAGCAACAGGTCTAATGTCTTTATCTCCTTTTCTTAGAGCGGTCACATTTGCGCTCGCAAGAATGTGAAGAATTTCAGGTGGTGCAGAGCTGCGTAACATGATACTTACTATTCTGCGAAGTGAAGTACAAATGGGTACTGATAGTGTTGCCTCATTAGCAGTTCAATGATGTGTTGACAGCGCAAGCCAGATGAGCCACATGCCGTATCACTTGGGAATGAACACAAAAGAGCCAATATATCAAAGTCAGATGGAAGTTGAAGTGGATCACTGTCACTGCTAATGGATGGAATTGTTGGTGGAGGGGAATGTGGGTGCTTCTCGACAAGTAAATTCCAAGTTTCTGGTGTATTTGGGGCAATACCACTAGAGGTAAGGACGCGAGCAGCTTTACCAAAAAGTCCATCTTGTGCCAGACTTATTGCCGATTCAATTTTTGCCTCCAATTCTCTTGTAGGATTTCTCTGCCTTTTGGATGAGTTGTTATGCGACGCTGAGCATTTTGCCATTTCCCACAGTTCAATACATTCTCCATTTGACCATCTTCGACAATACTCAGTGATTTTCGGACGCTTATGTTTTCGACCAGCCCTTTTACAGGAAGGTAGTACACATTTTGGTAACATAAGTAAACGGGACCATGCTTCTACTGTGTTGGATGAAATGACATCTTGTAAAGCTTTTGAAAGAACAAGACCAAAAAGATTGACGAGCTGAACTGGGAATGTGCTTCAATGTTGCGCGAGTTTGAAGTAGGCTATGCATTTCAATATATAGAGCTAATTATCTCACTAAGAAACCTTATGCATTACCGCATTTTATCGTCGTATAATGTTTCGAATACCTACAGACAGATTATCGTACTAAGCAAAAAAAAGTTTGACAAAAAAAGTTTGGATAAAGGTTTTTCAAAGAAGAAACTGGTAATTGTGTTGCGCAACACATGTTTCTTTGTAATAATGTCATCTGATTATGATAGTGCATGAAATGGCACTTGAGACAGTCAAACTTTACTGATTGAATGTCATTTGAATATGTAGGGTGTGAAAAAAGTGCCGATTTTCTTCGCAATTTATTCCAGAATCAAAAATATCTACACTGTAAACCGTTGACTGACAATTGACAGACATTTATTCTACAAAATCTATTTTGTCGGTCATTGTTAGTTCTTGTAGGATGATTGCCACTGAACACCTACAATATCTGACAAAAAGCGACAAAATGAATAGCAATGAATTATAGCTTAAATTTTATCAAAAATGTAGGTTATTAATTAAATTATGTCAAAATAAATTATGGTTTTGCCACTCAAAAATACAGATTGCCCAAAAGTCAAGCAATCACTAATCGAAAAAATCAATCAACATTCAAAAGTTTTTGTTAAGTTAATTTGCATACAAAGCATCTGTTTTGATGTCGGTGGAGAACCTACAAATTCGTCCGATATCGCAGGATATTGGAGGTGACTATCGTCGGTTGATTTTGTCAGTAATTTTGTAGGATAATTGTCGGTCTGCGGTTTACAGTGGCAAGTAAATACGAGTATATAATTATGACAGTGTTGAAGTTCAGTTATAGACAGTCGTTTATGTTGGTATCCAATGCCGAACCCTCTATGGAATCTTTATCCAGAAGGGAAACATGCATATATATTCATTATTGTTTCACTTATATTTCATAGTCATTGTCTGTGAATTGAGAAAAAGTGACTTAGTCGAATATTTCCAGTAGGCCTATGCCAAGTCCATCTTTTGCAAAAGAAAATGCGATCTGGAAATTTGACTTCACCTGTATCATTATCCCACAATGAGCTGCGTTTTAAATTTCGATAAATATGACGATCTCCTTGACACAGTCGCATAAGTGGCTCGTAGCTCAGTTGGTGTAGTTAACCTTGGTCGTAGGTTCGAATCCTACCAGCCGCACATCTTTTGCATGGCAATTTGATCTATCGTTCATTTAATTTTATTGTTGTTAAATGGAAAATTCCATAGCATTTCATGATAATGCAGTGTTTATCAAGCAAGATATCAAGTACAATTTGAATTATCCATGGATCAATGAAAGTCATAATATAGAACAAATGATATATGAGAGCAACAAATGAAATAGATTTGCATATTGTTGGCAATAATCAA
>CAJQUW010006179.1:0-53675 GCA_907163375.1 Prostheceraeus crozeri
ATTGTATTTTTCCCATTTCGCATCTATTTTAGCTGTTTTTTTTATAAATTTCAGGAGGACCCTATTTTTTTGTATTTTTTCATTTTTTTGTATCTATTTTGTCTGTTTTTTTATAAATTTCAGGAGGACCCTATTTTTTTGTATTTTTTCATTTTTTGTAACTACCTAGGTGTGGGATTCGGTGCTGAGCGAAGCGATGCGCCGAATCCTATACCCTATACTACTCATATCGAAGCAGCAGTACCGAACGTCGAACGCGAATAATGGCTGAGGCATGCCTCCCTTTCACATTGTAAACAAGCAGCTGAATGAATCAGCCAATCAGGTGTCATCAAAGTTCTCTACCGCGTATAACATTGTGAGGTGAGGCACGCCTCCCTGTGTTGTGATACAGCCGTGTGATCAATGTTACTATTTTAATGAATTAAACAAAATGGAGTAGAAAAATGTCAGGAATATAAAATATCTTGCCGCAGAAAATCATGGGGAGGCAATGCCTCTCTCGCCTCCTCTGACGAGCCGCCACTGAGAACTACTGTTACTGATATGTAAACACGAAGACAAAGAGCTGTTTATAAAAGTGCGAAGAACAGCTTTTTATCGACATGCCGATATGCGCAACAAGATATTAGCTGGAGGAATGAAGATTCACACTAAAATGCTTAGTGGATTGCTGCGCATTAAACGTGCATGGGATCTGATAAAGTGTGTACCAAGATGTGAAGAGACAAAGATCTGGATCAAGAAGAAAGCCAGTCATGACATCATCAGACAGCAACAAGAGGAATTATTCAGCAGTCGTCTTCCATTCAACGACTTCACGATCGTCTTCTCTCCGCAGGCTACCGTTTCATGCAATGAGAGTTCGCAGATTCCTCGTGAATCCCTAATTTTGGATATACCAGGAGAATACTGTCCATTGTTGTAGAAACGGTATCTTAAAAACCTTCGCCGCATTAATAAGTATCGGCCCCCAGGTGTTGAACGTCTTAGAGACAACGCTCTTCCCCGTCGCTCTATTCTTGATTGAACTTGGGATGACCTGAATGGATCAATTGCAGGACTTCAGATTACGACAGTAACTCAACCTGTATCAGTCTTGTGAGACCAATGGGACGCTACGGTGAGTGTGCGGGTTCAATGTGTCACTCATCCATGGGTTTTCAGCTGTGAGGAAGCGGTCGCAGGAGGTGGAGGCGCTACATGCAACAAACTTCACACTGGTGACTTACTGAGTACTTTCATGTTTGTATTCACACTAGTTATATTTGTAAATTGTTAATGTCACTATAGTGTTCTCGCACTTTTTCGATTATATGCACAAGAAGTGATCAAATTAAGACCCAAAATTATTTTTTCATGCAGAAATGAGATTATTTTGAGCTCTAAACCTCGGTACCATAAGAATCTGTTGTTGCTCTTGCTTCAAAACTATAGGAAAAAGCCGCTGTGAAGACTTAAAAGAGTCGTATAGCCCTACTTACGTGTGATATTGCTTCTATTTCTGGAGTTCATATCATTTTGTTGAATATTAAACTGGATCTAGATCTCTCGCACGGAAGTCGATTTGGATGGATTATTAAGTTTGATCGATAACTGATCACCAAACAGAATTGGCTGTGCTATCTGCGTAATGTAAGCTTTCGCGGTTGAAAAAGGAGGTCATTTATTTATACTGTGAAATTTTTTGGAATTCATGTACGGTATGTATGACGCTTCAAACTTGCATTTTTTGCTTGCATCTGATAACTATGGGACGGAACTGTTTACCCAATTCCACTTGAGTTGATTATCAGCTTAGAAATTGGCATGAATATTTCACACCCATTGATGTGAGCCTCTACGTAAAAAGCAAACGGTTATTGAAATAACAGGACTTGATTCTATAAAGATTCAGATGAAAATTAGTCGCGGAAGCTAGAAATGACCAAAAATCGCCAATTTCAATCGAAACAATATACTATTTATGAATAACAAAATAATGCTCATTCGTAGTGAAAATGCAAGCCATGCGCTTGCAACTTTTTGATAACATGTTCATTGAAATGTTCATTTTGGGAAACAGTAAAATGATTTTTCCAATCTCCAACTTGGCCTTTTCTCATGAATTGAAAGTCGACTCCCGGCATTGTGCTGTAATTCGTAGCTGGATTTGAACGCATATTATCGAATTTTGTTCTCTTCATGATAATCTTCAACTGCTCTTCAGTGACCGGCTTACCAACGAAATGTGCAATGCGCTTAATTTCACGAGCTGGATGACGCAATACATCTTCAAAGAAGAGAAATAGATGATTGGGCTCATGTCGTCTTTCCCACCACTCCAAAGTCACATCCAACCAATCACCGCCAACAAGCCATCCGTCCATCCACATTCGATAGAACTCATTCCAGTCGCCTCTCCAAGGTCCGTAGTCCTCAACGCCCTTGTGGAAATGGTAATAGGAAGTCATAGTATCCTTGGGGTTTCGAATGACGTTGATGACCTTTGGCCCATTCTCTTTGGTCACCTCTCGCTTGAGATAGCGAAGAGGAAGATGAGTCTTTATCAAACGCGGGGACTGAAAAACAAAAGGATTTGCATTGAAATGTTACTTGCCTGAGAAGTGATATACGCGATATTAAGTGACTAGTGTATGCTACGAAGAAATGGAAATTGTTTTCATGCATCGGCTACATACGAGTCGGAACAAGATGACCAACATTTACTAAATCTCTACAGATGTAACTACCCCGAAGCATGTTTCGGCCTGTTGGGCCTCATCAGTCGTGGGTAGGTTCGAACCAGCGGCGTTGGAGCTAGAGGACGTGCAAGCATACCCTGTGACCACAAGGCCACCGGACCATCTGTTGAGAGCGTGAATTAGCCAGCAAGGCACTGCTTTAACGCAGGCACGTGGAGGGCGGACTGCATTCTGCAATCACTCAATACCGCATCGGAGATTGAGGCGCTTCACGCAGGCGATACTCATTGCATGTCAAGACAAGTAACCTGGCGATTCATAGATTTATCAAATCTCAACAGATGTAGCCACCACGAAACATGTTTCGGCCTCCAACGTCGCTGGTTCAAACCTACCAACGACTGATGAGGCCCAACAGGCCGAAACATGTGTCGTGGTGGTTATATCCGTTGAGATTTGATAAATTTATTAATTGCCAGGTTACCTGTCCGATGACAAGCAGTAGTTAATTCGTTCAGCCGCTTTTTAAATGTTGAATATATTCATGGATAAGCTCATTTGTCAGTCAGAGGGATAACTACATGCAAGTCAGAAGTCAGCTAATGTTTTTCTGCATGTCGTCATTGTCTTTCATGGTTTGCTGTCAACTGACATCTGCATAGGAAAAATGACCGGGAATACAAAAATGGAAAACAGCAAATAAACTGAATAAATCACGTCAAAAGTTCTCATTTATCCCTTGACCTGTTGACAGAGGCAGTCAAAGTCACATTTTGTGATAATCGCACAATTTTTTTGCTGACTCACTTCAATGACGCGCCTGAGCCATGAAAATCTTCTCAGTCATTTTACTGATAAATTTAATTAAATATTGTATCGGAGTGATGATTATGACCAGAAGAACATTGAAAGTTTAAGTAACTGGTTTGACATAATATCATAATCTAGTTGCTGAGATGTATTGATCATTTAAATGACTGCTTACACCAGTCACGCAAATCTACACAACAAGCACAATTCAATTATCAGAATATTAACGATGACAAATTCCTACCTCAGTTTCTTTCAGAACTTCAATATGATTCCGCTTCTCATATCCATCGTCGAAATTAACATGTAATTCCAGGAAGGGCACCCTCACATAAACGGGTCGCTCATCAGCTTTTTCAGTATTGCAGTCATTATATATCAACCACAGAATTTCTTGCACTAATGTTGTTCCAGACTTTGCATAGGTCGCTAAAATAACGTCTTCCTCACTGAATTCAAATTTGTCGGCCTCTTCGATGATTTTTGGAGTAGTCCAAACGTTCCACAAGACGTTGTGTATCTTGTCGAAGAATTCTCCAGGTAACTTGTCATATTTTGGATTGTTTTCGCTTTTCTCCACCTCTGCCATCTTCGATACTTGTGTTTCTCTCTTCAAATCGGCAGCACTGCAGTTTTAACGTCATTGTTATGCAAGGATTATTTTCGTGTCATAAGTTTATGCAATCGATGAGTTTGATGTTTCAATGTGACATTTCAAATGAGATACACGCGTAACTCAGCAGGTATTTTCGCTAAGAAGAAAGTGATAATACAATTTACTACATAAATGTAACTATTTGCTTACCTTTGTTGAGATTCAGATTTTGATCCATTTTCCGTTGTTGTTTCCGAAGTAGAAGGCATAACGATCAACACGTTCCTCTTTCAATCAACTAATTTCTACAAACGCTGCCAATTATAGTTCACTCTCATTGATGAACACAACTTCGTCAGGCAAACATTATTATTGCATCACTGGTGTGCGAACTTCATGGTCCCATTGTCAGAATATGTCACACCTTTTTCTAAGAAGTTTGAATTACTTATTGATGGTCAGGATGAATAGAATGAAATAATCCGATGATATAATACAATTCCTCAATCATAGATAGCTGACGTTAATTGATTTGTTCAATGACATTCGTTGCACATCTGTGGACTCTTGAGCGTGGATAGGTCAATGCATGCTGTTCATCTGAAGTTGATTTATTATTGTGAATTTCTATGGGCCAATGTGTACATTATACAGTCCGCAGTTCACTGCAATCATAGAAATCGACAACAATAAAACCTCTAGAATGGAAATTGCGCTTCATGCAATGCACAATAACGGCACATAAATCGCACGCATTTTCACTTAGATGCACCTGCCAACGTCTGTATCATTGGGTTAGAATCAGTCACATGTGTAAAGCGAAGCTTTTAATTGGTTCTTCATGCCCCAACTTAGTTCCCCCGGATGTGCCGCGACCTTGAGTCAATTTCCATTCTAGCGAACTTCAGATAAACAGTTTATTTATATGACTGCAACCATGTATCCTTGAACTGTATTCATTCACTGCCATTAATGCACACGCGTGTAGTTCACAAATTTTCCATGTGTGATGAGTTGATGACATTAATTAACCGTCGTTATAACTAACGAATGGAAGACTTATGAAGACACATACAAATAAAATTGAAATGAATAACGACATGACTGATGACAAAAGTGAATTGAAGCATTTACAGACTGACAATTGAATGACAGTTAAGCAGAAATCAGACATATTTTACAGTAAATGATGTAGAGAAGCAGTAGTAGCTCCATGAAATATTGGACGATTAAAGTAGAATGAAATTATTCCGTTTTAGCAGCATTGAATGTAATAACGAAATGAGAGCCAAGGCTCCAATATATGTTGCTATTTATTAAATGTTATTCTACCCATTATTTCGGCTGTCACAACCAGCTTCAGGGGGGCAAAGGCTTACAAAATCTTTTATCGTATGATTTTAAAAAAATCTAAAAGTCTATGTCAGATTTAAAAAATACAGGTAAGGATCATATGGCACTGTAGGCAGTCCGCACCCCATCGCAGCCGCCAGCAAACATGATAGCTCAATCGCAGACTACACAGACACAGGCCTACAAATTTCTATTATAATATGTGTATTGATAATGTATTGTTGTCTAAAGAATCCAAACACAAAAATCTATCAAACTGCACTAAGTCATATTTCGCCCCCTGGAGAACTTTTTGAATATCTTTTAAACCAAGCAGACTATGGACACCAGATTTCTAGTAGCGTACTTTCTACGTATTATGACATAAGGATAATAAATTTGGCACAATACTTTTGGTGTGAGAGCTATTTTAAGATTTGAATATTTGGAATATTTTGGCTGATTTCCGAATTTATTCACTAATCACTTCTAATCTAAGTTGAGAATACAAAAAGGTTTCTTCCTATAAACATAGAGGTATTCAGAAATCCAAAATCTTTGAATTTGAAATTATCTGCTCATTATGTATGCATTTTTGAAATTCAAATTTCAAATATGATTTTCTATTATTACTGTAATTTTTAGTTATGCATCTGATCAGCAATTATTGAAAATTTTCAGAATCATGCTGCTTTTAGCCTCAGTGTGTCAATAAAGGCGTCGGCCTTAAATCATTTATTCAGAGCATCATGATCAACAAGCGAATTGAAAATATTGACTTTCGCTGTCAGTATTTCACTGATTATTCATGATGTAGGCCTTATGTCATCAGTTTTAAAGGAACTTGATTGGAAATCATGAACGTGATGAATCCCAATGCTTTCATAGAAATCTCATTTAACCATATATAAACACTCAAATGTAATCTCTTTCGCAGCCTTATTCATTTGGCTGAACAATACATATGCACATGTATATAAACACATTTCTAAAATGACTTATAATACATATACACATGCATATAAACACATTTCTGAAATGACTTATAATACATATACACATGCATATAAACACATTTCTGAAATGACTTATAATACATATACACATGCATATAAACACATTTCTGAAATGACTTATAATACATATGCACATGCATATAAACACATTTCTGAAATGACTTATAATACATATACACATGCATATAAACACATTTCTGAAATGACTTATAATACATATACACATGTATATAAACACATTTCTAAAATGACTTATAATACATATGCACATGCATATAAACACATTTCTGAAATGACTTATAATACATATACACATGCATATAAACACATTTCTGAAATGGCTTATAATACATATACACATGCATATAAACACATTTCTGAAATGACTTATAATACATATACACATGCATATAAACACATTTCTGAAATGACTTATAATACATATACACATGCATATAAACACATTTCTGAAATGACTTATAATACATATACACATGCATATAAACACATTTCTGAAATGACTTATAATACATATACACATGTATATAAACACATTTCTAAAATGACTTATAATACATATACACATGCATATAAACACATTTCTGAAATGACTTATAATACATATACACATGCATATAAACACATTTCTGAAATGACTTATAATACATATACACATGCATATAAACACATTTCTGAAATGACTTAAAATTGATTGAAATTAAAAAATCAAGCAAAAAACAGTGAAGAGTTGGTTACCTATGTCTCTGTGAAGTCGAATGATCTACGAAAATGACATATTTGCCCTATGTTTATGGCTTTTGAATGAAATTAAACGCCACATATTTGGTTCATGAAACATAGGATAATTTGTGTAGAAATCAGGCGATGATAAATTTGAAATCAGGAACATAAGCTACACGTGTATTAACAAGAACGTAAACGATGTTTACACAAATCAGCCGTAAAATTCATTTAAACCGCACAACCCCACAAAGTAATCAGTCACCGCTACAATCTCAAGAACTTCAGCAAACTCAAAATGCGGATATCTAATCTCTTCCAGTATTCTCGGATCTGTTTACGACTCTATATTCACCTATAACCGATCCGCATCACTGCGCATGAAGTCTACTTTTCAAGAAAGGATATTGGGAGAGATTGGATCCGTAATAATTTTGGAATGAGTATTTTTGTTGAGATGATAGCGTAGCCTATAGTGTATACGAATTGAATGATCTCATGTAAGCTTATGAACGCTGTACCTTGAATTTGGCGCAAAGTAGTAAACCTTGGACGGGCCCGTTCCAGTTTCAACTTCCCAGATGATCGAGTATCCCAAATCCGTGAAAGGTGGACCCCATGCTATAGCACTGGGAGGCTCTGTTTTTCATTGAGATGAATTCGTCAATATCTAATAATGTCATGTGAGCTTCTGACATGAATAAATTCCTTTCGTAGGGTGATCGCATGGGAGACGGAAGTGAATTTAGTGGTCATTTCATAAATAATTCTTCTCTCATTCAAAACCTTCATCAAGAACATGTTGACAACAAATTCTGCACTGAAAAACATGCACCTAGGTTGTGATAAGTTATATGTATCACCGCTTAACTTCAGCAAGCAGTGGCCCTGCCATTACATTGGTAAAATGATTTCATTTTTATTGAAATCAAAATTGATGTTCAAACATACATGTGCTGTACACTTACGTACGACAAAAGATCATATTGCATTCTGTGTGGCTGAATTACTGTTACAAATGCCAGTGATTTTAAATTTGTTCCTAAAAAGTAAATAATCAAGTCCCCCTTTCTCATTTTCAATCATTTCGATCATTGTTCTATGATCGTAATTTTTCTGGCATGGACACTTCGTTTTCATGCCCATTGTCACTATATAGACCTACATCGACCATTTGCTATCAACTTGCCCTTCTCTGCAAAAAGGACAGAGAACACCAAGTACAGTACATCCGACATAGTGAGTCATAGTTACCACGATGTAAAGCAATATATCAAATCACTCATTTATTAAAATGAAAATGTTTTTCAATGAAAATCAAGATGATGAAACCTGAATTCAGTCATTCATTAAAATGAAAATGTTTTTCAATGAAAATAAGGATGATCAAACCTGAAATCACTCATTCATTAAAATGAAAATGTTTTTAAATGAAAATCAAGATGATGAAACCTGAAATCACTCATTTTCGCGATCTCCGTGTAAATTTGCATCTTCATCATTGGTCTCGTCCCCGTCCTCATCAGCAGTCAACGAAACTCCTAAATATGCTAGAATCAAAATGATTTCTAAAGCTCCGCATATGAGTGTTGTTATTAGCTTGTATTTGGCGGATTTCGATTGTGACTTCGGTTTATGAGGAACTATCTTGATGTGTGTCGGAATTTTCTCGACTGTTATCGAAGCTTCATGCTGGATAGAAGGGACATCGCCACTCGTCATTGGATTGCCGGTCGCCGGATTGATGGTTTTCACTCGTGACTTTCGGTGTTTTACCCGAAATCCTCTCGGATGTTGTTGAAGGCCTTTGTCTTACAGAAGGGACATCGCCGCTCGTCATTGGATTGCCGGTCGCCGGATTGATGGTTTTCACTCGTGACTTTCGTTGTTTTACCCGAAATCCTCTTGGATGTTGTTGAAGACCTTTGTCTTACAGAAGGACATCGCCGCTCGTCATTGGATTGCCGGTCGCCGGATTGATGGTGCTATTTTCACTCATGACTTTCGTTGTTTTACTCGAAATCCTCTCAGATGTTGTTGAAGACCTTTGTCTTACAGAAGGGACATCGCCGCTCGTCATTGGATTGCCGGTCGCCGGATTGATGGTGTTTTGAATGAATCGATGCGAAATTATTGCACCTGATTTTAATATGCTAGTTGCAGCTATTACCTCATTGCCGGGTATTTCATTATAATCTATACTAATTATCATCACATCTGATAATCCGGCAAAAGCGTCTCTGCTTAATTTTCTAATGGAACAGTTGAATAGAATCAGATATTGTAACTTAGTTAAATTCTTAAAGAAATTAGCAGGTAAATTCCCCAGAGGATTGTTGTTTAACGTCAAAGTCATAAGATCTTGTAGATATTGAAAGACTTTACCTTGAAATTCATTTCCAATTTTTAAATGATTGTTAGCGAGATGTAAATACTTCAATGTTTTCAGTGGACGAAAGGCGTTGCGACTTATGTAATGAATTTTGTTATACTTGGCAGATAATTCAGAAACTTTATTTTTGCTCCATGAAAGAAATGAAGAATCATTCAGAGACTGTATGCGATTGCCGTCGATGTTCAGACTATATATTATTTCAGTGGACTTGCTTCTTGGAACTTCAGTAAAATTTTGTTTATTGCATTTGCCCTCGTATTCACATTTGTTCTTGGCTGCTAGGATGTTGTGATCAGTGATTGTACACAAAGTTAAGACGGCGAACACGACAGTTGTAGATTCCATTTCGATCAAGACCATACATTTCCTGGAAGTAATTAAGGAGAAGCATTAACTAGAAGTATAATTCCACATGAACATGATGTTATCAAGTGAGTAGCTATACGTATCAGGGTTTCATAACTCATAGTCCTCCTATCATTAGCCGGAGTGTCAGTCCTTTCAAGTGATTGGACTCCGGACTCCATTTTAGGTTATTAAAGTGCTATCGCACTAAAGGCCGTATCACATCATCTACGTGTTTGGCTTTGCGTGTTCAAAGTAAACTATTCATAGCTATGGTGAAATTTCGAGCTCAAAAGGTAACATTTGAACACGTACATGAACATGTTACACGATGAGAGGAATGAAAAAGACATGAACTATTATGAAATGTGAATGTATAGTTGTCAAAACGCGGAAGTTGAAAAATGTTCAACTAGAGACAATCTGATTGGATGTGAGTTATGACCAGGAAGATCTATGAAAAATGATAAAGAATTCTGTATCACACTATTCATAGACATTTTTATTATGACGTTGCAGTGCAATAACTTCTTCCGTGGCTAAGAGACGTACACTTTAGGGTGAAGTCCAGCCCGTATAGCGCTATGTTATGGACCCCCGGGAAGGTCCGCCCGGCACGCAATCAGATCCGTCAAGTCTTTGTGCTTAAAGACCTTCATGCATTCATGCATTTGTCGAGGATCACAAGTCAGAGGACCATTAGGGGTAAGGTCCAGCCCCGCTTTAGAAGCGCTGATCTCGTCAAGTTTGGCTCTAAAATGTAGTCCTAGGATAGTCAAAAGTTTGACACGCCTTGAACGTTTAATGTCTGCCGGTGGGAACGCACCACCTGTCCTCTTAAGGACAAACCTTAAGTCTTATTAACTATAAGTTTATTAAAATTATGAAACATTTAGACGTCGTTATGGGAATGTCCCAGCTTCAATTACATATACGCACATGTTTCCGTTTCACACGATGCTCAAAACGCAACAGACAAGGGCTGTTTCACACATGCGACCTTTGCCGCCGGTTGTCGCTAAAATTTGGAATTGTCTTTTCAGATTGCACTTCGATTTCTACAACAGCCAATCATCGGACAAACCATTTCGATTTGTAAAAGTCTCCATAGGCTGCGATGTTGCCCTGGAATCCGCGCGACTATGCTATTGTCTTCGATGGACATAGGTTTTTAATTGTCTCTGTTGGCCATTGTTCAGAGGAAACGGGATTGCGAAGGCACGAATTACTCTCCCTGGTGCACGCCATGAGCACCATCAGCTTCTTCATACTGTGCGGATCAGTTTGGTGTGTGGATGACGAAAATCTGACCACTGATGGCTGAGAACCAAGTCAAAATGTAAATTGTCGATAGTGACTGACTTTAGTCATTGTCGTTAGCACGCGCATTGGCTACATTATCGATTGATTCACATGAAGTTCGAGAACATCACCACTTTGGAGATCAAAGATATTATTCGAGATAGAATCGGTTGTACTTAGCGAAAATTAGCAATTCGGAATGCGTTTTAATCGCCACATCATGCTGAACTCAGAAATGTTCTCCATTTAACATGATGTTAGAGATCATTGGTAGGTCAAAAACCAAAATCACGCGATTTACTCTCGGTAAGGTAAAAACGCGCGGCATGTGTGAAAGGCTCCATAGGCTGTAATGTTAAACAAACACCCGCACGACTTCCGCTGTGCAAATAGTCGTACATTATGTGCGAAATAGCCCTAACACGTAAGTGATGTGATACGCCCTTGACTGGCTGCAAAAAATCGACATTGACACAACGAGATGACATTTCAAAAGGTCAGATGGAAGGAACAAGCATAGATATCTATCAAGGGAAGGCAATTCATTTTCTCTCTTGCTTTGCAGGTTTTCCCGAGCTAGTTCAAAGCTAACGTATGGAGTGCACAAGTTCATGAAAAGTTCATACATTTCAAGTTCAAAGCATCGAATTTCAAAGCCTATAGATTTCGAAACCAATTTCAGTGCAAAAGTAATTTCAACAACATCAAATTTCTATGTAATAATTGATAATTGAACTTGCCTTCCTATTCACTAATGTCCATGCACTACCTCGAACTAATATTGAAATCTATGACGTCTCTTAGAAATTGCATACATCACCTTGAATGTGAATGACCAGTCCGGCTGCCAGTACGAGTTTCTGCAGGGAACGAGGCCGAAAATGAGACTTTCACAGAATGATGTACACCGCATTATACTTCGAATCTGCACGTCTGCCGAGTCCTACATGGTTCCTCTTCTTGTGAGACAGGATAACAGAAAAACACGCTAATTCAATGGGACTCACAGATCACAGTTTTTGGAAAAATGATTTTTTATGTTTTCTCTGATTAAGCGGAAAGGACTAATCCTAGAGTCCTAATTTTTGACATAGAATGCCTTCTTTAAGTGTTTATCTTTGAGATTAAAGTAAATGCTCACCTTCTGTGTATAAACACAATGTGCATATTTGAATCTACATTTAACATTTCAAAGAACTTTTTTTAACTTTCTTCTATAGTTTTTTGATGCCTCACCTAAGTAATAGAAGCAATTAAAATCGATAACAAAACACGAGCGTACCTTCCCTAAACCGAACTTTCGGATACAATGGTAAATCGCTATATCTAAGAATTTTGAATGACTGCTGTATAATAGAAATGGCTATCGAATTGTTTTCCTATTGATTGCAGTGAGTGCGAATTTGTGAACCTGCAGAAAACGTTTCAAAATTCAACCGATTCAATACGTTGATGAAGCTCATGTTCTGAAACCCTCCAGTAAAACTTTCACAGTAATAATTGGGATATACCGGTAGTGGTGAGTAGACTCAAAATGGTTAAAAAAATTGCAATAAGCTAGAATCCAATTCTTTTCGTGATTGACTCATCATGACTCATCAATAGTACACACTATATCGCATTAGATCTAGACAGAGACGAAGACAACTACAGTTCACCGCAAATACTTGATTAGCATGACTTCGAAAATATTAATTTTGCTTTGTCTCTGTAATGAGGGCCTATGAGAACTTCTGAAGAGAAGGATTGTCAGAAAGGCCTCCTAACCTTATTTACCTCAGGCTTTTTCTTGTCGGCGAAGTATTAGTGGGAGTGGGGGTAATATGGCCCCTAAGATCTTCTAAACCATTGACTTATTTGGTATAACGCTTCTATGCATACCTATTTTGGGTATGCTCTATCCGATGGTGGTATCGGTGTTTCATTCCAAGTTGATCTTGTTACTATAGCATCTTAAAATTCAAACAACAATTTTTAAAAATTTCGTAATTGAATATATCCGTAATAGTCTACAGAATTTCATGTAAATTACAGTAGAACTTATTTAAAACATACTCTGTCTGTTGATGCTGTCGATTTTCCACTTTAAATGGTCCTTGTTACCATAAATAGCATTTTAAAATTCAGACAATCGCTTTTTTAAATTTTGTATTAATAGATAGTGTGTATAGCTCGAAAAAAGGTGGTAAATTGCCGGTAACTTACCGGTAAGATTGATCGTATTTTACTGCAACTAATTTCTACAACAAGGATTTTTCAAGTTTTTTACGTGATCACACGGATTGTGTTTTCACAATTTCATTCAATGCATATTTTGTGTGTTGTATCTTAATTTGATAGCTTTTAATGTTTTTTTTGGGTCGTGGGTCGTGGGTCATGCTTTTCCGAAACGTTGGTGGGTCAGGTGGATCGTGAGTCACATATGCCGTGGGTCAGGTGGGTCGTGGGTCAAGACTTCGTTGACCCACTTCCAACCAGTTTGACTCATGATGGATTTGACAATCTCAAATACAGCAAACTTCATTTATTCGTTTTCTAATCATTCATGAAAAATGATTGAGTCAGTGCCATTGAAAGGGGTAGTGGATGCACACAGTCAAAATATGCAACACTATTGACTTTCACATGCTTCATACAGTTTCGAAAGGGGGCGGAATTTACACAAATTAAAGGCTCGAAAACAATTGCTGCTGTCTGCTGAGAGATGTTGGTTGGTGGAGAGAAGTTGTTTGAGTACAATTGTGTATGCTCGATTCTCTGTCGCTATGTCTGACGATACCCAATGATGTGTGACCTTGATTTCAGAGATACAGCTACTGAAGAAGTCTGATATTCAGAGGTTTTATTCATCTTGAAAATTTTCCTGCGATGCCAACTGACCTTCGTTTTGTTTGTTTCGTCTGATTTTGTTGGTCTTTCGTAGAAAATATCCTCTAGTAAAGATTAGAGTGGTAAATCTCTGGTAAAGATTGATCAGAGACTAAATATTTTCGAAATGTGCAATTGATCAAAATATCTTGATAATATACATACTTCACTTCTAAAGCATTTAGCCGTTCAATCTACTTTCGCATCATGCATGATCCATGCATCTCATTGCTCATTCGATACATGATAATCTGAAATACGATAATTCATACGACGGTCAGTGATATAGACTTATCCCTTTCACACAGACTTATTACGGCAGAGCTCTGTGAGGAGATATTTTTTGACACTTCGCATCAATAAAAAGTTTCGTTTTGATATTTTGATTTTGTATCAGTAAAAATAGGAATATTTACATGATGTCACTAGTGATTGCTATCACAACGTACTCGTACATATACGAGTACATATACATACGTACTCACAACGTGCATGCTTGCTCCATTTGCTTTTCAATGAATACCATTCCTACATCAAATATACAACCTTCTACTTAAATCTAACATTAGCGGAAGTTAATGAAATTTGAATCGATTGCCATCAAAAGCAACAAAATATTAGTGTGACGATTTTTTGTTGTATAATTTTCACACATGTAGTATCTAACATAATAAATGCATGAATGAATGATTTAGGCCTACTGCCATCCTATCTCTTAACTTCGTTTGATTAAGAAATGTAAAATTTGAAATCTAGTGTGTGGGGCTCTCAACTTAACTAATCATCTCTCTACAAGTTAAATAGGTAGCACTAAAAAGGATGTTCAAGAATTATAACAAGAAACAGAATCGTTTATATTTTATTGTACATGAACTTTGATTGTTTAACAAATTAATTCAACAAACATTTCAGAGCTGATTTCGTGTGCATTATGAGCATTAAACTAAAGAATGACATCTGATCGAAAATCAATTTTTTTCATCTTGATCCTTAGTATCTCCTTTTTTCGGTCATGATAACAAATTCAAATCAATCTAACAAAGTTCTTCATCAAAAATTTAAAACAAGCAGAAAAAGTAGGCTACCAAAAAGTCTGTCCCATTAAGCGTAGATAGCTTAAACTCGGGAAGAAATTTTGCTTAGATAATTTTGATGAGGTTGCATGTCTATTTATCATGTGACAAGTGATCTGATACACTTGAATATTCATAACAAATCTTAACAATAATTTTGATAATACGAGGCCTCTACCTATATAGACATTGAATCCTGAATGTGAAAATGAAACTAAAGATGATACCAGAAAAGGAAATTGCACGCACATCATTCACTCGCAGCATGTGGGTCAAGTGGGTCAAAGATGTGGTGGGTGAGGTGGGTCGTGGGTCAGGGTAGCCCGTGGGTGAGGTGGGTCGTGGGTCAGGGTAGCCTACCCCGTGGGTGAGGTGGGTCGTGGGTCAGGGTAGCCTACCCCGTGGGTCATGTGGGTCGTGGGTCAGGGTAGCCCGTGGGTGAGGTGGGTCGTGGGTCAGGGTAGCCCGTGGGTGAGGTGGGTCGTGGGTCAGGGTACCCCGTGGGTCAGGTGGGTCGTGGGTCAGGGTAGCCTACCCCGTGGGTGAGGTGGGTCGTGGGTCAGGGTAGCCTACCCCGTGGGTGAGGTGGGTCGTGGGTCAGGGTAGCCCGTGGGTGAGGTGGGTCGTGGGCCATCCTTCACAAACACTGAATGTTGGCTATTACTCACTTACCAGGCTCAAGGTTAGACTTGTTTTGCCAGTTGGTAAATGCATCCTATTGAATGAAAAAAATGAATTTCTGGTGATTCCGTTACCTTAATTAAGTTACCCTCATGTTTTCAGAAAATGCTCCCGTTTGACCGATGTTTATACGCCCTGGTGTATTTCGAAGTAGATGAAACTATTGCAATTGTCAAAACATCAGATACTTCCCTATCTCCAACGCACCTTAAGCAAATTGAAGGTAATCCATCTGCAAAGATTGATATTAAGTCAGAATACGCTGGAAAAACGTACAACGCAACCGTTATTCAGTTTGGTTTTACTGCTGATGATTTGGAATATACGGAGGACTCCTGCACTCTTCAAGCAAAAGAAGAAGAAGCTACCCGACCTATTAATTAGAATACCACGTTTTCATGTTGGAAAGCGAATAATTTATGAGCCATTAAATCAAATCCTCACCAGCGGGGATGAAACATCCACTAAGAAAAGTAAGAATGAGAACTGCATCTCAAGTAATAGTTGTGGCACAACTAAAAGTGTCGAAACAGATCTTCCACCGATCAGCGTCAATCAGTCGTCGCCAATCAGCGATGTAGGACAAGATGTACATGTGTCAGAAAAGCAGAGTAAGTCACTCACATCTTTTCTGGTAAGGAAATTGAATTTGATAAACTCAAGGACAGAAGCATTGGTGAAGATGCAAGAAGAACTAAGAAAAGAGCAAGTGTTGCTTAGAGAATTTGTAATGGAAATTAGTCGCGGTGATAACAACGAACTACGGAATCGATTGCCATTGGTTTCGTTGGAGACAGTAATGAACTTTGATACAGAGATACGGGAAGACCATCAAAAATTTGACAGCTTTGTAAGTATATACTCTCATATCTTTAAATTTTAACAAATTACAACCTATTCATATCAATGTACTATATATGTACATATTTTATGATTAGAAATAAGAAATACTCAGAAAACAAAAAAACGATGTTTCACATTTACACCTCCATACTTTCGTGCATTACAAATTCATATCCACTCTGATACAATTTTGATTTCACCGTCACACAAATATAAAGTCATTCATTGTTGTAAAAGTAATTTATACTGTTGTTATATGTTGTTATATTTCTATATCTTCACTTCAATATTATACGATTCAAGAATGAAATATTTACTTCTACATCATGGAAATTTAACATAATTATTGCCAATGCCAATCCTAGGACATTGATTAATATAGCTGAAATAGCATCTATTATCCGCAGAAAATATCTATTATCCAATCCCATATCTTGACATAATAAAAGGGTGTATACTTCAACATATTCTGAAATTATCCATTATTTTCTCTTAAAACTTTCTTTAAATATTTTACTCATTGTTGTCTTAATCGGTGACAGATATCTTCTGTGAAACTTTGACTTGTAACAATAACTTATCTGCCAATAACAGGCTTTGATTCACAATCCTTCTACGTAGAATAATTGTCCAAACATCATTTCAGGCTGATACAATGGCAGTTATTGGTGGAACTACAACGTCCAAGTTTACTTTTAATTGTGTGCGACGCATTTTTTCAAATGATGTGATCCTCAAATTAAATTGGGACGGATCTTGTGGCTGCACGAAATTTCCTGCAACCATTGCAAAGGGTATCAAAAGTAAGTGTTCTGCCTGGAAATCTAGACTAACCAAGTAACGATGAAATGGTAGCGTTGTTATAACATTTCAGTGTTACAAAACTCAGGCCGTTCATATCATGTAAGGAAATATTTCTGTTAATTGCTGTTAACTAACATCTTAATATTTAGTGTAAACTTTTAAGTTTCAGACCTTTCATTGTATTTTTTCAATCAAAGAGAGAATGGGAGGATTAACAGTGTATTCATTAAGAATATCCTACTACTGTATCACCAGATCTGAATATTGATCAATAGTAGAAGATGTAATCACTTCGCCTATGGTAAAATGAAAAAGTTGATTTTAAAAAATTGGTATCTTGAGAATTTTCAAAGCATGAAAAATCCTTTGTTTGTATTTCTATTTGAAATTATTGAGTACAAATATTGATTAAAGTCAATTTTGTACACGAATTTCATCTGTAGATGCTGTTGTAGGAAGATTACCTGGAAGTGGAACGGAAGCCGAAGTTATAGATGCCATCAAACGTTGTTGCAAATCGACGAAAGACTCAAACAGACTCAAACGAAGGCATAGTGAGAATGTGAAACCAGATGGTGTTATAAGTTCTATTTGTTTGGATGATGATTTAGGTTAAATACTTGACATCTGAGATAATGACTGCTTTCAGTTATGCGCATGACATTTTTGTTCGGTCTGAAGTTTACATAGATTCCGTTTTGTAATATAAATCAGTATGAGCAAATATTTACCTTAAGTCGCTTTGTTCTGTTTCGTTAAAAGCTATAACTCCTGTAGATATAATTTCTCTAACTTGATCTAGGAATCTAATAAAACCTGTTGTTAAATACATTTACAAGGAATTGTGTCTAATGTAAAATTGTTGCGTTGGATTAATACTTTTTGTCATCATACAACATTTCGTAAATATTGTTATAACTTAAAGTTGATCGAGTAAGGGAATGATAATTCACACAATTGTATGTCTTATCCAGTGTGTTAGAGCGAGCGGCATTTTGTGAAAGTTTTGAGAGGTGAGCAAGCGAAAGGGCGATTACGAGGAAATGATGGGTGGGCGAGTGATAAAGTGATTTTGGGCAAATTAGCAATGAAGTGAGCGAAAGAGAAATTTTGATCCGCTTTAACACACTGATTATCAATTAATTATAAATAGTGACTTGAAAATCTGAGATGTGATATTTGAGAAAGCCATGTCGATATCAGAATTAGCAACTTGAATGAAACAACACATTTCTTACTTGACTAGTATGATAGACAGTCATTACAGATGTAATATGAAATAAAAAGTTTAATTCTCAAAAGGTTTCTGGATTTCGTATAGATCGTCACTCCGCCATAGGAAACATGACAAAAATGACTGGAATAATTTGTCTTGATTTTACTGTGATTTCATGACGGAGGTTGATAACCTTTCAATCGTGATTTTCAATGTCGTCACTAATCACTTACATTTGTATTGGCCTTGATTGATTTCTATATCATTCATCCGGCTGTCTTCTTGCATGTGATAAAGAAAATTGATATTCTGGAGATGTTTGATCAACGCACTGTTGCTTCACTCTCTAGTATCAGACAAATGCGTATATCTGCGATTAAGTTTTCAATTTTTTTCGAAACTTCATGTACATAGAATGAGTACTAGTAGATGGGAAGTATACACAACATGCATTATGTTCATTTGGTATTTTGATGTAGATAAAATACATATATTATATGTAGTAGTTGTATTACTATCATAATTATACGACTTCATCTCATTCATACATGCCTTATAAACAGTTCTCTTCATATTTCAGGTGGGTTTTCAGATATTCTTCGAAATCAAATTTGATCATGGTCAAATATATCTAACATCGGCATCTTTTGACATTGTTCGGCTGATTTTTCTAAATCTTTATGTCGTTCTAATGCCATTGAATGCCCCTGAATTACTTGTTAAAGCCTCTATTCTCTGGAATCCTGAGCGAAGTTGATATACACTTGATATTCCTCAGAATTTCATTCACAAAAGACTCTTGACAATAACCAGCATCGTCTAATGTTTGCTTCCCCAGGTATGCTAATCATAATTTAACAGGTCCTGAATTGTTTTTAATATATCAATTTTACAAATGGCGAGTACGAACCTAAAATTATCTAGCTAAAAGTATGTATTATTACGAGCGAATAGCTTACGAAAAATCGGATATTGACCGGCTATTCATAGTTGGCGAAAAGCTGAATAAAAAGTACTGAAATCCGGCATGCTTTTAGCCTGCTAATCATTGCCGACGATTAGCACGATTCTTTCCCACAGGATGATAGCGCTGCGCTTCGATCCAGAGGTGAAAAAGAGGGGCTCATATATGATACCGAAAATTGTTTGGACCACACGTATCACTGATCGAAGCATCTCCTTTGTGTAAATTGTAAGTGACAGCCCGCCAAAACGTACGACATCTTGTATCACAAGCAATTGAAAGCAACAATTGAAATCATATTTCACAATCCTTGAAATACTTTTTTTAATTAATATACTGTGAAAACATATTGGAATTAGTCGTATCTTCTGCTATCTGCGCTTAATACGCTAAAAATCAAGGCCAATGTTTGGAATTTGTCAGTACTGAATCGTTATAGCGTTTATACACCTAACAAGGATGGCTGCAATGAGGGAATACTTGTATTTCATTTTATAAGTAGCTAATTTTATAAGTATTTTTACCTGAATCATAAATAAGCATTAATGTGGGAAACTGACAGGATAGGTTTGGAGAAAGGGAAACTAGCCATTATCCAAATACTAAATAAATATATTCATATCTAGTGAGCACAATAAGACAGAGCATGAGGGTGTAGCTGGAACGGTAATGAAGGTTCTGCGATCAATCTTGCGATGACGATCACAAATCTTGCGATAGATCTTGACCCGATCTTCCCCTTAATCTCACTTAATTTGTAAAAAACTAAGGAAATCTTGCAATGCAAGATCTTATAGTTTCTTACAAGATATTGCGTCAGATGTGTACGATGCCAGTGCAAGATGTTTGGCATTTTCGCAAGACATGCTTACTATTCTGACAAAAATGTAAAATATGTAGGGTGTCTGTACGGCTGTCAGAGCCAATAAGCCAAAAAAACAAAATGCAGGAGAACATTTTCACAAAACTAAAGGTTATTCCTTCAAATTCCTTGCAGCAATTTCTTCGCAGAATTTTGGCTATTATATGAATAATTGACCACACTACTAGCTATAAAAAGAAGAACACGGAAGCAGTCAGTTCCTCCTCCCAGCAGTTCTATCATCTTTAACATGGCGTTGGATGATTGCTACCATTTGAAAATGATAAGATCTATGCTATCACTGCACTTCTCAAAGTGAAGCGCAAATTGAGTTTTTGAATGTATTATTTTTCTGAAAGTTCATCGCTCTTCCATGTTGTCAAAATGTGAAATAATATATCAAACCACATCCATATCATTGTAATTGTCCCCTATGATCATTTGCATCACTAATCCTTGCATATAGCTGCTTATGCCTTCAGATTTTCTCTTTTAGTATTTTACCATGTAAAATACCAGCAAGTTATCGGTAATTTCATGGTAAGGTAAATCAAAATAAATTACCGGTAAATGAAGAACTATAGTAGTATGTATGTAACATACGTAATATTAGTCATCATAACCAGTTAAAGAGTATCTGAGTATCAATTAACACAATTACTCGACCATATTTAACTGAACGGGCAAACTACAGAAGTTGTAAATCAACTTAAAACTCAAAATTCCTATCAATAGAGTTGATAAGCCAAAATGTCGAAAAAAATATGGTCGTAAATTTTTTTCATGTGCCTCCTGTAGCTAATATATTGGGTCCACAAAAGAACAGCTACCATTCAGAGAAAGTCAACACAAAGTTAGGAAAAGTCACTGAAGGAGACCTTCAAACATAAATTTGTTTCGTCGTGAGATAAAAAACCGAATACTTTGAGGTCGAATTCGTCCGATAATACGTCTTAAGTCCACAGTGATCGAGAAATCGCCGAAATTTCATTATTTGAAATGTGTTTCAATTTTGATTACATCGTTTGGTATTTTGATGTACAGTGATATCCCGGACAATGCAAAAAATATGTAATTAGGCCTATAGCAATTGAGTAAAGATTCCCCAGACATCACAATATGTAAACAGTAAATAGAGAAATCATCCTTTAAGAACTGATCACAATTTTCTGAATATATTCAGTGCTAGCGAAATATTTACATTTTCATGTTTTTTCGCTACAGTAATAGAAATCATTTTTATTATGACATTTTCTAATATCTTTATTATTATTTAAGTCAACCATTATAGGAATCCAACAATAAACTTTGTAGTAATGCTGCATTAGGAAATTCGAATCTAAATTCGAAATTAGTGATTTAACATTAAATGTTAATACAGCAAAGCATAAAACTTTAGCTTCAAAATTCCTCAAAACGAATTTAATTGCATGCTGGAATTTGGCGTATTTTTATGCTACTGTAGGAACTGCAAAATTCTAAACTTTAAGGCACCATAACTTCTAAAATGTTTTTGCAGAAATTTAGCCTTGCTGAAGATATATCTAGCTACCTAGAACTATTTACTTCAATGCTATCTATTATTTACCTTACACGTGGACTGCTACTTGTTCATATTGCTTTGTGTATAAGTCTCCATTGGACAAATTTCTTTTGTCGTGTGTGAATTTTACTCTCCATTTGTAAATTCGCTTGTATACAGCGATTGTGGCTTGGTTAAAGATCCCACTATCTGGCTATGATGTCGTACTGTTTTGATACCATTTAATTAAACAAAAGGATTTTCTGTTTATTTTCTTATTTGAACTGTTGAGCATTAAATCATTTTCTGAAGTGCATGCATATTTGCAGTTTTTATTAGGTTAAAGGCTAATAGGTCATACAACCCGCGTTGGCAAGGAAAAATTGAAGTTCCCAATTTTTATAATGCATCTTCGCAATGTGGACAAAGTGACATTTGTAGACATCTTTGGCATTGTGACAGATGCATGAGTAAGTTGCTGAGTTATTGAGTGCAAAAAAGAAAGGAAGATGTCGTCAGACTTGATTGGCTACTGTCAGTTAATGCGAGAACCTCTAAAAATGAAATTTGATTTGGCTTTATACAAGTGTCCTAACTCCTACTTAACACAAGGAGAGTGACTTTCATTTTTCGTCTAAATTAGAATTAACGAGTACATTCTCAAGAAGGACTTTAGAAATTATGAGTTAGACTTTAGGACCGTTAGACTGATCAGAATACCGCACCTACTTACCTCTTTGATGACTGAGAAAAATGTGTTGAGATTTAAGTTTTCAGTTGCTATGTTTCAAAGTCTATAAATGGACCTATTGGTTCCCACTTCAAACTATCCAACGCTATTGCTATGATTCCAAGTTACAATACATGTAAGTGGATTCTCATTCCAAACTATTCAACGCTATTGCTATGATTACATGTTACAAGGCATAAAACACAGAAATCAACATCAGAATAGAAAGTCCTACTATCTACTCCTATGGCATAAAACTAAAAAGCATCTGTAGCATAGATAGTTTTTATGAGATATAGGATATCTGATTTTTTTTAAGAATTTTGACTAGCGGAGGTATTTTTCGCAAATACACTCTTTAGCAAAATTAGTGTTACATCACTACAATTGTTGAAATATCTCAATGCAAGTTTAGTAGTTTAGTCTCCGGGACAAGTTTAGTAGTTATTGCCTTTCCATCAAGCATAATTCAGGTGTGAACGCCTTCTGGAGCATTAACTCTTCTGGGGAATTCCTAGACAGGATATCGGGTTTGAATTGCCACTCCTTACAAGCATATGATTTCTCCACACTCTATACGAATATTAATTTAGACCAGGTTATGGAGTCCTTGAAAGACTTATGTGAGTTAATTTTTAGCAGTTCCAAGAGCTTTATTTGCATTGGATATTATAGAACCTTCTTCTCGAATAAAAAATACAGAGGGTATCACTGCTGGTCCAAAACCCAATTCCTTAATCCAATAAGTTTCATCCTGGATAACACTTTTGTCACTTTCGGGGAACTTGTCTTCAAGCAAATTCGAGGCATACCTATGGGTGGAAATTCCAGCTCACTCTTAGCTGACCTGTTTTTGGTTTACTGGGAGTTTAATTTTGTGAGGGGGCTCCTAGCGAGTAAGAGATTTGGCTTAGCCAAACATCTCTCTCGTACCACTAGGTATGTCGACGACATTTGTGTGTTTAACAACAAACATTTTGATAAGATCCTTCCTGAAATCTACCCGGTAGGTCTCTTAGCTAGCAGAAGCGGAGACAACAACAAATGTGTTAATTATTTGGATGTTAAAATCAGGATCGAAGATGGTGGCCAATACATCACAGAGGTTTACCATAAAGTTGATGAGTTCAGCTTCCCAGTGGTGCTGTATACTTTCCCCGATAGTAACAGGCCTTTGAACACTGGCTTAACCCTATTCGTACAAAGGGGGCGGAATCCGCCCCCCACGCGCATTTTTTGCTGTAGAAACTTTATTATCAAATGCATTGGATTGAGATTTCATGACTTTTAGTTTTTTGGTATTTTTCAACTTTCTGCGAAATTTCGTCAAATTTATGTCAGTGAAAGAGCTAGATCTAGCCTAGTTTTCAAGAGATAGATTCTAAGAATTCAGTTTTGTTTATGCTGTGTGCAAGCATAGATTATATTCTAACAATAAAACATATATCTTGAGGTCTCAGCTGCCTGTATACCATATACATTATACTACAAAGCAATATACAGTCTATGTCTGCAATCATTGGACACCTGGAATCAAAGGTTATAGGCCTAGTAGAACCTAGTATCTAGTATTTTCTTCTAATTCGAACCACATATGTAGAAAATTATCATACTTCTTCGATATCTTTTGATTCTAACTTGAGTAAAGATTTTGCGATAGACATAGATCATTTTTAACAAATGTTATCTACTTATACAGTATAGTAGGAGCTAGCCATCTAGTTTTACTTAGTTTAGGCTAATGAACTGCATGATGATTATTTCTTTCTTGTGAAGAAATTGTTCTACTAATTATGAGACTACATGTACAGTAAATCTACGATATTTATTAGCCACTGCATAAGGTTCTAGCATTTTTCTTAAATAGAATTATACCGCAGGTAATGAGTAAGTAGTGTGTATAGGTTTGTGTAATTATTTTATGATGCAGAAATATAATATGTGCCATAATGTCATTATGCAACAATTTGAACAATGTTCTATGCATGTATCCGAACAATGTTAATTTCATAGCATATGAAGGAACCAATTTGAAAAATAGGAAATATTTCATGGCTTTTTACCAAAAAATGATACATGTACATGCACATAGTCATTTTAAATCGTTATCTATGGCACCAAAAATATTTTATCATGCTAAACCAATATCACCATTCGAAATAGTATACCAAAATTGGGAAAATACTATACTATAAGGTTGATTTGCATGATTTATCAAAGGACAAATTAAGAAGAAATAAAAAAGATGAGAAATAATAATGTTTCAATTTTAAAATGCTATTTATAGCATTAAGACGAAAATATTATGCAAAATGAATACCACCATTAGATTTAGCATATCCGAATTATATGAAATCCATAATATCAGATCTTTTTGTTAGATAATTTAGGAATAATACTGGGGCGCGGAATCCGCCCCCCCCCTTGGTCTGAGCGTGCGTCAAATACCTTATGAGTAGGGTTAAACATCTTTGCTGCCCAACTCATCAGGTTCGCCAGGATTTCATCTGATGCTTCCGCCTTCACATCAAGAGCTAAGGGCATTTTTGATATCTTCAAAGGACGGGGTTATAAGACTAATTTGCTGGTTAATTCCTGCATAAAGTCCTTCTCCAAGAATAGGTTCTTCGTTTTTAAGTTTGCTTGTTTTTCGCCCCGCCAGATGCCATCCATCATTGGCATGTTGGGCTAAGAAAACCTAGTTTCATGTGCTTCCTTTTGTCCTAATAAATTCCAAAATTTTTATTTTCGGTTAGGTTCTGCTATGTTTCCTCAGGCTTGGAGAGACCTTCCATGCCGTACATTCGATATGGTTGGCCCCACATTGCCATGTGGTATAGGTTGGAGGTTAGGGGCCGAAACCTTGCTTCATGCAGCCACATGGTTCCTCCCTGATGACTCCATACATAGCAAACTTAATTTTGTTTTTTAGGTTTCTTATTTTCACCTTTTGTTATTTTTAAGTTCGCTTCTCGTCAGGTCCATGACGAATTCTTATTTCAGTTCTCATATGGTAAAATAAAATCGTTTATAAGTATTAATTTATTTCCCTTACCGTCTTCAGTTGAGTTGACTAGCCTTTATACGTATTTCAGTCCATACTCTATACTGGAGTAGGCTACTCTACGTTGTTAGTATTAATTTATATTCATTCGTTCATGACTTTTAATTACCTAATTATTTACAAGATTCTCCACTAGGGTAGTTGTTTAACTTTAGTATCTTCCGTTTCCTGGATCCTTCGAATTTTTTTGACCGTGTCGTGTCTTGATTCGATCAGTGTCTCACTAGGTGACATGCCACACGTGATTCACGCGTAATTACGGAACACCCCAAACATCCGCGGTTAAGGACATTCTATTCTTCTACCCGCGTACATACGCGCTGCACTAAGAGTCAGAAATCACTTGATCTGATGCTGTTAAAACATGGGAAGTGTTTATGAATACGCGCGGGCGAGCGTTTATAGTTTGCGCGTCGTCCACGGTTGTCTGCGCTGCCGCTTGAACCACGGATGAACCGCTAAGCATGTTCTGTCTTCCCTGAGCATGAAATTGAGGTCCTATCACATTGTTTAGCCTCTGATACATGCAGACACATGAGACGCAAAGTCTATATAACAGGACTGCCAACTATACTAGCTTACATAACTTATATTGCAGCAATATCCCGCATAGCCACGGATGTTTGGGGTCATGTGTAATTACGCGTGGTTCACGCGTGAATTACGCGTGATTGAGCGTGGCATGTCATCTAGTGTCTGCAACCACTCAGTTCATTTGATTACAAAAGTATCATACATCATCTGAAAGGTATTGATCTCCTCTTGGGGATTCACTATGATTATTGGCTGCATCTTTGAACGGTTGTCTACTACATAAAATTTGTCTGACACAATTACTTTTCTTTAATTGAAAGTTTTGGTATCAAAATCATAGGTTAGAAAAATGAAACACAGATCAATGTATAGACAAGAGACTAAAGACAGTGATTTTCTTAGGGGATGTGCAGTTGGTTAAAAGTGAAAAACCGAAGAAGTGTGCGCCAAGACAGACTCTCTGGCGTTGGCAAAGAGAATTTGGTGTTCAGATATGTAAAAATGGTATTCGATCAGGACGGAAAAGGATCACGACATCTCGAAGCAACCGACGTCTAATCCGACTGGCTGGAATTCGCAGATTATCGTCTACAAGAGAGCGTGTGTGTCTGTGGAGCCAAAAGGATTCAATGTGGACTGTACATCGACGTTTGCGTAATTTCATCTTTTAGGATGATAGTGCACCAGCTCACACAGCGAGTGCAGTAAAATTCTTCAAGAAACAACGTGCAATACGATCACTGCCCTGGCCTTCTGGCAGCCCTGACTTGAATTCCATAGAGCATGTGTGGGATTTCCTCGGTGGGAAAATCAACTGACATTCCACTCCCATAAAAACAATAAAAGAAATGAAACATTAACTTCAGGCAACATTGCAATTGATGCCACAATCTATTGTTGACTCATTGATAAAGAGCATGAATGATCGCATCTCAGCAGTGATCGCAACTCGTGGAGGTATCACTCGATTCTGATTACCTATTGACTTAAAACATTTTCAAATTATATACATTAGTTATCGCAAAATGTTCTTTTCACTTCAACGCATCAAAGAACAGACATAATATTACATTAGAAGACAGGAAAAGAATGGTAAATTAAATTTCACAAGTGATAATTCCGCATGTAACATTAATTTTGCTAAAGAGTGTATGTTGCGCATGTTATTCGTGTTCTTCAAATGATATCTTGTGATTATCTATACATGAGCGGTAGGGACTCTATCAATTCAAATGCAGTCGAACTTCTACATAGTGAATTTCAAGGGACCAGATAGAAAAAATTCACTATGATGAAAGCTCACTATGAGGATGACTTCTAAAATTTGATGTTGCATTGGTTTTAAAGTAAGAATATAATGTCAAAACAATCATACAAAACCATTAAAACTAATAAATGTATTTATAAAACAAATTATTATTATAAACAAATACTGTATTGTATGATTGTATCACAATGTCATGTTAAATGATAATGTAAATTCCAGATGCAAAATGTAACTCCTATAAAATGATCATTACTGTATACAGTATAAGCTACATACATGATTCATTACGAAGGATGGAAACAACTGTCAATACGAGTCTGTGCAGTGCGTCGGTCGTTAACAGAAGCAATCATGTTTTCTACTCGATCAAAAGCCCGTTGATTAAGCTGCAAGGTCATTTTTCCATTCAAAGAATTCCCTTCTATGACTCAACAGTCGTCACGCTTGAAAACGCATAAAAGTGCACGTAAACTTGAAACTATTAGCCAAATTAACTATTGATTTGTATCTAAATTTAGATCATAGACTCATAGACTGAGGAAGCCAAACCCATGTCCAAGCTAGTCCCTTTCAAGAATCTTAGTGCAACTAATTTCACTAGTGAGGAGATTTCAATCCTTAATAATGGACCGAAGTATGCCCCTCCTTCAAATTTTGTGAGTAAGTGGGAGTTGATAAAACTGGATGCTCAAGTTGATGCAGCTATTTCTTATTTACCAAACGATTTGGATAAGCGGAACACCATGGAATTTGCCGCAGCTGCGAAACGCATTATACGGGAAACAAGCTGTGAAAAAGTTAGTAGGAATGATGAGATCTTGAGAACAATAAGGAGTTCAAATGTTATTTTTCAACCAAGTGACAAATCGGACAGACTTATTACTTTACATCCCGAAAAGTACGATGAAATGTTAAAAGAGCACAAATGTAATCTGTCTGAGACTAGAGCAATATTGCCCAACTCGGTTCAAATGTCAGTTAACAGAAAGTTGACCTCTATTTCAAATCGATGCAATGAACCATTGAAGAGCATGTTATCTGAAGCATCATGCTGTGAACCTGCAACAAGTATTATGAAATGCTTACCTAAAGACCACAAGGATGGTGAGTTACGAGGAAGGCCAGTGGTAGCTTGTTTGGATTCACCAGGAAGGAAGTTATCAATATCTCTCGCCAAAGTCTTGGGTCCTTTGATCAGTAGACATATACCAGAACATCTGGAGTCTTTGAAATTCAGTGAAGATATCAGAAATCTCCCCTTGCGGTCCACTCAAAAGATCATGTCACTTGATGTGGTGAATCTGTATGGTTCAATTCCAGTTCAGGATTCTTGTTTTCGGGGAAAGCTTTCTGTGGTGACTGATTTCGTAATGGAATGGGTTAATGAAACAGTTTTGAACGGAATATCTCGAAAGGATTTCAGAGACTTACTGGAGTTGGCTATCCCTTCAAATACAATTCAGATTGATGGGTCTACCTTCAAACAGAGGAATGGTATTGAAATGGGCAATAATGTATCCGTTGCATGCGCTACAATATTTATGCATTACTTAGAAAAACAAATTCTATCAGAATTCGGTAATAAAATCTTGCTGTGGAGGCGTTATATCGATGATGTCTTCTTAATTTATGAGGACGCATCATCAATGGATATTCTTACCTTCAGTAATGATATTAATCCATTCATTAATTTCACTATGGAGGAAGCTGTAGAGGACGAATTACCCTTTTTGAATATAAAAGTAATTAAGCAAGACGGAGGATTTTCATTTTCTTTGTACTCAAAGCAATGTCATTCAGGTCACGTTATACCTTGGGTATCTCATCATCCTCGATCGGTTCAAATGAATATCCCTACAAACGAATTCAAGAGGGCAATATCGCATGGGTCTGGTGAAAAGGAGGCGAATTCTGGAATAAGTTTGATCAGGAATAGATATCGTACAAATGGCTACCCTAAACAAGTAATACGGAAGTGTTTATTTAAAGTAAAATCCCAAAGAAGAACTGAGAGAGAGGAGAAGAAAACTTATCTTACTTTACCATACTTATCGGAGAGTCAAGAAAGGCAAATAAGGACAATGGCAAGAAAATGCAAAATAAATGACCATCTCAGCATCAGCTTCAAATCACGCAGTCTGGGATCGATTCTTCAGACTCAGAAGGATAGATTTTGTCTGAAATAGGACTGTCCGTTTTGCTTGGCTAGTGATGGAATGGATTGTGGTATGAAGGGGTGTGTGTATCAAATTAATTGTAAATTTTGCACTTCATTCTACATCGGTGAATCAAAACGCACAATGCGAACTAGGGTAAGAGAACACGTGAAGAACAATTCGTCATTGGTTTACCAGCATATTCGGGATAGACATTCCATCGATCCGTCCTTGAATTGTATTAGATGGTCTATCTTGCATAGAAATCTAAATAACTGGACAGTGAGACGAAATGTTGAACTGACTGAGATTAAATCAAAATGTCCTGATATAAATGTCCAATTTTAAGGTCTTTTGTTTTATTGTCCGTGTTCAAGCTAAGGCGAAACGTTGGATCACTTTATTGTTTTAATAGATATCTTGGTCGAAGAAATTTTTTCCTTTTTCTGTCATAGACTCATAGACTTCAATAACTTAAGAAACTTTGGAGTAACGTATCATCGAACTATTCGCCTCAAAAAAGGTAGTATGCGTAATGGGATGCGTATTTATTACAGAAGTGTAATTAAAGATCAATACATACTTGATGTAAATCATTATGCACTTGGCGCCTTGGCGCGGCCATGAGATTGTTCGTCGCCATGTTGAATTTGATATGAACGGATCGACAGTTTGTTTCATTTTGCCCTTAAATTGACTGTCTGGAAATGTTGGACCCTCATCTTCTATCCTAAGCGTGGGTTAGTGTGCACAATTTGGCTCGATTTTGACCCTCAAAAATCTTTCTTCGCCTTTGTAGGAAATGGTATTGAGATGAAGCGTTAGACCTTCACATGAGGTCGAGACATTCACTAAAGCTTTGTATTCCAAGTTTAGGAATTAAAAATTTCTCAGAACTCTTGTCTGTAGGCCCGTCGAAAGGAAAAGTCACTGCTTTTTTTCAATAGATTATTTCTCAGAGTTGGAGTTGAATTTGAGAAAACTGTACGATGAAAAGATGTTAACTTTGCTGAATTTTCAATTGACGTGTGTCCCATGATGATGACGTAAACACTGTCGCCTACAAACGCTCCGAAAGGTATATTACGCAGATTTTCAAGGCCAGATTGCGGCTAAACTGTTGACATTCATGCATTGACAAACCTTTAATCTCGATTCCTCCCTAGAATCCATCCGTGGTCAAATTTTCAATCACCCTTGGTCGAAACTGCGACCTGTAGACTGATCGAAACTTTTTTCTTGACCCTGTCGATAACAATAATCATTGGATTGATTATGAAATGAATCGGGTCAAATCAGAAATGACTAAAAATGACCTGAGAAGAAACAGAAAGATTGACAGAACTGGTAACGGGGTGCTATCTTATTTCTCATGTGCTACTTCCGCTTCACAAATTGACGAATTAGATGACGATGATGTGGAACTTCTGTGACTTTCAATGCGTCTAGCAACTGACTCAGAATTACTCTCCGATTGTTGTTGTAAACGCTTATCATCCGCCTGATGGAAGCCCTAGAAGTGACCGAAAGACTAGTATCATATTCCTTTGTGTTACATACAGATGCAAGAATTCCCTTTCACTATCCAATTTGTCAAACTTTTTGTATAGCTCTGTTTTTGTGCCTTGATCAACTATTTTTAAACCTTTATGTATCACAATCAGCCACAGCTGTTTCATCCAAATATATGCACATCATTATCATCACTATCCTACTGTAGATAGTATTACATCCTTACTGGACAATGGAAATTATGAAAGTGCAAACAATTACCGTCGTGTAGTCCTACTAAAATGTTGGCGAGCTCATCGCGGCTATTCAAATCGTGATTACAAGCATGAAACTCAAAATCGTCTATCCTCTTGGCAGTTTTATTCTCAATACGGGAGCAAAGCTATTCCTCCTTCTGATGTTTCGCTTGACGCCTTCGATAAAAGGAGCTTAAAATTGTAAATAATCAAGCAGCAAAATTAGCTGTAACCACAGGTAAAGCAAAGTGATTGCAAGTTCAAGTCTTTGTTGTTGGCATGAGATAATCCCGCGAGAAATGAATGATTCCTATAGTTCCATCGACTGAAGACAGGTCAGCCAATAAAATTCATTCCTCTATAAAATTGAAGTTAAAGTTTTATCCAACATACGAGTATATCCAACTCATGGATTTTTGTTTAGTGTTATATATCGGGATCTACCTACATCGGTAGTCATAAAGATTGCAGAGTCCCAGTTCGCCATGGGCATTGAATAGAAAGATATCCTCACTATTTAAGCGGGAAAATTCTTTAGAAGCCACAGAAGCTGCGCTTTGCCCTACAAAGGCCTCATCAGTACGAGTCGGAGTGCCCAATCTAGCTTAAGTATCTAGCTAGAATGTCTCAAGATATCTTTCTATTCACTTCCCAGGCCAACTGGCAGTTTGCAATCTTTATGATTATTATCAACCGCACGCAAAGCCAGGATAAATATGCTCAGAACAGCCTGTTGTGTAGTCCTTCAGGTTGTTCAACGATTCTAGATATTTTAAGCTAGTTTGGGCCATTCCGAGCCGTAATGACGAGCTCCTGTAGTGCGAAGCGCAACGTCTACGGCTGCCAAGGAATTTTTGTGCTTAAATTGTTCAAGTCTGAAGACATATATCTTTCTACATATATTAGTAGTGCAGATTTTGAAGAGTTTGATTGCTAGCGATTATACATTCTAAAAATGCCTTGCCTGTCAAATATGCAGTCGATGGTCGTAAAACAAATTGCAAATCCCAAATAAACAAACAAGATCATACTATTTCAATTAACTGCATCCCAAAAGACCTCAAAATATTCAATCAATGGCTGCAAAATATTCGATGTTCAAAACCAGAATTTGATGAGAGGCAACCTAGGACTTGATTCAACATAAAATAAGTCCGGTGAATATTCCATTTGCTCCTCATTTAATAACAATCCCGAGGAAAATTGCATGACGTCAAGAAACTAAAAGGTAAGCCAGTTCAAAATGGCACATAAATTGAATAGCAAAGTTTTGGCTCTAAATGGACTGCGGAAAACTGAAGCTAGTTTATCTCATTCTATTTTTGTGAATCAATTATTCATGCCCTGGAGCAATACAACTTCATTAAAACTTCGGCGGTAGAGCTTCAATCTTTCCGTTGTTATATCGATGTGATTAATGCAAAGACTCCAACGATTGGACTTGATAAACGAAAATCAAGTCATGATTGAAAACTTAACTATTTGGAACGATTCGTTGTCATGCTAGAAGATACCTCATACATTCTTGTGGGTTCAAGCATGTAAATTCAGTCCAATTCACTTAGCGGCGTTTCAGTTGACAGGGACAGTCTTCGGGTGGAAAATGTTTGATGACAGAAAAGGTTGTAGGCTATTTGATTCAGAAAGAAAAATCAAAGTGATTTCTTTACTTGAGCATTCCAATTGTGTCCCAAAACTTCGAATGACATTTCAAAAGCATGTGCTGATAGCTCAGAATGAAATGATTTGGATTTTCCTGAGATTTTAGGAAGGGGATTTCCGTTCAGGAAATATGGTCGTGTAATTATGTTAATTGATTCTCAGATATCAATGATGATGATCCTCTTTATGATGACTAATACTACGCATGTTATATACATACTACTTATGAATACGAAAATTAAAAAGATGATTGTTTGAATTTTAAAATGCTATTTATAGCAACAAGAACCGCTCAAAAATGCAAAATCGACAGCATCAGCAGACAGAGCATGTTTTGAATAGGTTTTAATGTAATATAAGCAAGTTCAATGATCAGACGATGTTAAATGAGCTCTGGTAGGCGTGGGCCTTAAATCATTCATTCAGAACATCATGATCAACAAGTGAATTGATAATATTATTTCAAACACGCTGTAATTAAAAGCAGCGAGAATCCAAGAGTGGAAGAGAAGTTAAACAGATTCCCTAATGGAAAATCCTATGTAGGAAATTAGTTCACTCAATGCCCAGAACGCATAAAAGATTAATACTATTAGTTTTTGAATCCATGCCTTGATATAGAGTAGGCCTGAGCTGCATAGTAAATGGACAATCTACTCAAACTAAAATGCCAGGAAAAGGGAATTTTCACAATCCAAAGACAGAAATACAATCTGAAACCAATGACGCGATGCTAGACAAAATTACAGATGAAGATGCGCACAATGAGGAATTACCGAAACGCGCTTTCATAGTTGCTGCCAACAGAGCTGGAAGCGGGCCCGTTTCTGAAGTGGGGTGCACCAGCCCAGGTCTGGCTTGAAATGTGTCAACTGCGTCACGTGGGGATGATGTCAAACAATATTTAATGTACGATTAGCAAGTCACATTTCTCTGGAATTTCGGTCACTTAGCAGTCGATTGAGCATTTAGTTTAACTTTCATCTTAGTAAATTCATTTTTTTCAAATACTTGTCTTCAGTGCTTATAAAAAACCTAAATATAGCTTACAATAATAGGCAACTTTCGGTGCATCAAATGAGATCCAAATTAAATGTGATAGACGCAAGGGCGTTATGCATGCACTTTATTTTATAACAACAGAAAGTTTGCTATGTATTACATGTTTGAAAAATTCTCCTTACTGCTCAACGTCAACAGTAATCAATTTCCATACAGATGGTGCATAAGCCGTACAGCATACAATCATGTAATCAATAATCAGCATTTTAGAATGATTTTCAAGGCGTTTGCATTCAACTAACGCAATCGACATTTTCATTAAGGATGGCAACATGGATGGCAATGTGCGGAAAAAGATGAATTCTATCCCTCGGGCCCAGATAAAAAATACATTCGGGGCGGGACCGGGCCTGATATTTTGATGTCAATGCGAGCCCGGGCCGGGCCAAAAGAAGCGGGCCGGTTCCAGCTTTGGCTGCCAATCGTCAAAGGTAATATTATGCTTTTATAATTGTATTGAACTCCACTTCTGATCATATCCTCACAATTTGCAGTGTTTGACGCTATAATTAACATTTCTTTTTGACTTTCGCTGTCAGTATTTCACTGATTATTGATGATTATTCAGGCCTTATGTCATCAGTTTTAAAGGAACTTGATTGGAAATCATCAACGTGATGAATCCCAATGCTTTCATAGAAATCTCATTTAACCATATATAAACACTCACATGTAATCTCTCTTGCAGCCCTATTCATTTGGCTGAACAATACATATGCACATGCATATAAACACATTTCTGAAATGACTTAAAATTGATTAAAATTAAAAAATCAAGCAAAAAACAGTGAAGAATTAGTTACCTATGTCTCCGTGAAGTCGAATGATCTACGAAAATGACATATTTGCCCTATGTTTGAGGCTTTTGAATGAAATTAAACGCCACATATTTGGTTCATGAAACATAGGATAATTTGTGTAGAAATCAGGCGATGATAAATTTGAAATCAGGAACATAAGCTACACGTATATTGACTAGTGTTTGAAGTGTGGTAAATTACCGGTAAGATTGAAATAAATTACCGGTAAATTACCGATACACAATTGATCATTTTTCGGGGTTTCCTGATTATATTTTGCTATGACAAAATTTCCAATACACTCACAATTCTCAGGTAGCCTAAAGAATTTAGTGTTTCTTAAAATTACTAAATCATAGCTTATGCATCCAACCTATAAATGTATTCAACCAGGTGTGCATGAATAATTCGATGTTAATAGTTATACCCACAGAATTAGACCGGTCGTCTCTTCTTGTGTTTGACTAGAAAAGAAACATTGGAACATGTAACGTTAATAAAATGGCACAATCTGCTGACATATATTACCATACCAATCGAACAATAAGCAGCCAGTTCGATACTAAATACGACAAATTGTGTGAAGCTTCAGTGACTGTTATCAGTCGGATCACACAGCAAAGAAACACAGTCGATGTCAAGTTCTATACAGAAGTTTGTGAGCGTTTTTTCGTGCGCCTGCTAATATTCTAAATAATGATCGGATGGCTTAACATTATCGAAAAAACTTTCACGCAATGATCTGAATTCTTCGAAGCTGAAGGAATCGCGACGATCGGATTATTTTGAAGGAATTTACAGCAATCCGCAAGCGGCGCACGACTACTTTTCCTATCTCTGCAAGGTATTAAAAATTTCTTTTTGCCCACTTAATAAGTTCCTGCATGTGCCATTGCAGTTCAGCTTGAATCAGTTTGCAATTCTAGCAAAGTGATGCGCTTAAGCAATCTAATCATTTGATTATACCAATCACTTTGCCATCACCAACCCCTAGCAGTACTAAAGAATGCCTGAATTCATCAAATTCCACGCTAGTTGCTATCTCTTCAACACGCATTTAAAATATTCTAATTCTGTTCTCTCATTGGTTGAGACGATCGCTATTGCTCTCTTATCAGTGTCTTTATGCACCTTTATGATGATTGTAGCCTGCGCGCGTATTGTCAAATTTTAACAGATGGCTACAATAGGGACGATATCTGCATATTCTCTCCATTGATGATCTCTCTCTCTTTCTCATATTATAGTAATATTTATTACTAATTATAGTTATCAAAATACATTTCTTGAAACAATATTGTCTCCATGTATCTAAATTTACTACGCATAGATTTCATACTCCTTCTAACATTGACAACTACAGGGTGTTCAGTAAAAAACCAGGAAATTTCAAATGTATGATTTGTGTATTACAAAAACAATAATGAAGACTCGGAAATATCAATAATGTTCAAAATGAGAACCACTGACTTTAACACAGCGCTTCAAACGTTGTATCCATGCAGAAGTGGCTGAGTGAATGGTTCTGTCGGGTATTCCATTCCACGCTTCTGTCAAAACATCTGTAAGCATTTCAATATCAGTTATCTGTGCACGCTGTCGCTGAAGATGAGACAATAAAATACTCCACATACAGAAGTCCATGACGTTCAAATCTGGGCTTTTTGAAGGCCAATCACTTGGTTCAATAAAATCAGGTGCGTTTTCTCTAAGCCAATTAATTGTTGCGACTGCTGTGTGGAGCTTTGCGCCATCTTGTTGTCACGTCCATGGTTCATTTTGCATTATGCGATTGATATCTTCGAAAACCCGAGGTCAGATTTCTTCTCGGTGAACGTCCTGATTTACTGTCTTCTTCTTCTATTTTGAATTTGGGATGTGGTCTTCGCCAGCTGCATAACCTTCAATAAAGTAAAGATTTGACTTCTCAAACCAGGAAACCGCAGCATAACAAAATATCGACTTTTGCTGAGTGTCGATTTCTGCCAAAATATCGTTATCATCGATGTCAGTCTTTACGTTCACTACTCTGTAGACGCTCATTCTGCGAATTTAGTGTGGCGTTGAGCATGAAACTTGCTTCGTCAAAGAACCAAACCGACTTCCACGAATCTCCTGGTTGAAACTTATCGATCATAAGCATTGATTTTTCAAGTCTTCTTTCTTTATGAGCATCTTTTATAGGTTGCTACACTTGATTCTTCGATAGCATTTTAGCAATGACATTTTGAGAATGTCATTCACAGTCCCTAATGACATTCAGTTGGTGTGATATTTAACCTTTGACAACGATGCCCTCTTCGTGGTAAACCAACTGGCGCAACATCCAAATCCAAAACAGCAGCCCGTGCATTAAGTTGTCAAATTTTGTGGTGGTACCTGTTCCACGCTTGCGATGAGCTGCATTGCCTTCTTCTTTTATTCGCGTAGCCACAAGGGTGAACTGACTTTTTGTAATTGTGCTTAAGAAGTTCGGCTGAATTTCGCCGCATCAAGGCCACAAATGGGATGCTCACTTTTAAATAACATGATCACTTGACGCTGGAAATCAGTTAACTGAGGCATTTGCACAATATAATGAAATTGATGGTACTGGAATGTTCTTCTTATTTCGTACTACGAAACAATACAAATCAACCAATCATATAACAGCTATAACAACCAATTACAATTCTTGGGATTTCCAATCAATATTCTTAGAAATCGCAATTACAATTCTTGGAATTCCCGGATATTACAAACTATGCAAGCAGAAATTTGGAATTTCCTGCTTTTATACTGAACACCCTGTAGTTTCGATTGTAATTATAGAAAGCCAAGGATCTGCAGTACATAATTTACAAAATATTATAGAGCGTGTGGCCTTTCCCTAGAACACTATTTATTTGCCGTCGAACTTTTGATTAATATGGTCTATTTGGGTGAAATACCAACAATTTTTGTCAATTTTTCATTTCTGAATTGCAATATCTATGACAAAGAATCAGACGTCGAGCAAAATTCAAGCCTTCATCAGAATCGGATTAAGCCAAGTGTGTATTTAGTTAAAATCAAAGCATATTGGTGCACTCGATTTGAAGTTATACGGACTTGAATATAAAATACCGGTAATTTACCAATAAATTACCAGTAAATTACCAGCAATTTTTAAACACTTATATTAACAAGAACGTAAACGGTGTTTACACAAATCAGCCGTAAAATTCATTTAAACCGCATAACCCCACTAAGTAATCAGTCACCGCTACAATCTCAAGAACTTCAGCTAACTCAAAATGCGGATATCTAATCTCCTCCAGTCATTCTCGGATCTGTTTACGACTCTATATTCACCTATAACCGATCCGCATCACTGCGCATGAAGTCTATTTTTCAAGAAAGGATATTGGGAGAGATTAGATCCGTAATAATTTTGGAGTGAGTATTTTTGTTGAGATGATAGCGTAGCCTATAGTGTATACGAATTGAATGATCTCATGTAAGCTTATGAACGCTGTACCTTGAATTTGGCGCAAAGTAGCAAACCTTGGACGGGCCCGTTCCAGTTTCAACTTCCCAGATGATCGAGTATCCCAAATCCGTGAAAGGTGGACCTCATGCTATAGCACTGGGAGGCTCTGTTTTTCATTGAGATGAATTCATCAATATCTAATAATGTCATGTGAGCTTCTGACATGAATAAATTCCTTTCGTAGGGTGACCGCATAGGAGACGAAAGTTAATTTAGTGGTCATTTTATAAATGATTCTTCTCTCATTCAAAACCTTCATCAAGAACATGTTGACAACAAATTCTGCACTTTAATTTTGCACTGAAAAACATGCACCTAGGTTGTGATAAGTTATATGTATCACCGCTTAACTTCAGCAAGCAGTGGCCCTGACATTACATTGGTAAAATGATTTCATTTTTATTGAAATCAAAATTGATGTTCAAACATACATGTGCTGTACACTTACGTACGACAAAAGATCATATTGCATTCTGTGTGGCTGAATTACTGTTACAAATGCCAGACATAGGAGACAGTGATTTTAAATTTGTTCCTAAAAAGTAGATAATCAAGTCCCCCTTTCTCATTTTCAATCATTTCGATCATTGCTCTATGATCGTAATTTTTCTGGCATGGACACTTCGTTTTCATGCCCATTTTCATTATATAGACCTACATCGACCATTTGCTATCAACTTGCCCTTCTCTGCAAAAAGGACAGAGAACACCAAGTACAGTACATCCGACATAATGAGTCATAGTTACCACGATGTAAAGCAATATATCAAATCACTCATTCATTAAAATGAAAATGTTTTTCAATGAATATCAAGATGATGAAACCTGAAATCACTCATTTTCGCGATCTCCGTGTAAATTTGCATCTTCGCCATTGGTCTCGTCCCCGTCCTCATCAGCAGTCAACGAAACTCTTAAATATGCTAGAATCAAAATGATTTCTAAAGCTCCACATATGAGTGTTACTATTAGCTTGTATTTGGCGGATTTCGATGGTGACTTCAGTTTATGAGGAACTATCTTGATGTGTGTCGGAATTTTCTCGACTGTTATCAAAGCTTCATGCTGGACAGAAAGGACATCGCCGCTCGTCATTGGATTGACGGTCGCCGGATTGATGGTGTTTTCACTCGTGACTTTCGGTGTTTTACCCGAAATCCTCTCGGATGTTGTTGAAGGCCTTTGTCTTACAGAAAGGACATCGCCGCTCGTCATTGGATTGACGGTCGCCGGATTGATGCTGTTTTCACTCGTCACTTTCGTTGTTTTACCCGATATCCTCTCGGATGTCGTTGAAGGCCTTTGTCTTACAGAAGGGATATCGCCGCTCGTCATTGGATTGACGGTCGCCGGATTGATGGTGTTTTCACTCGTCACTTTCGTTGTTTTACCCGAAATCCTCTCGGATGTTGTTGAAGACCTTTGTTTTACAGAAAGGACATCGCCACTCGTCATTGGATTGTCGGTCGCCGGATTGATGGTGTTTTCACTCGTGACTTTCGTTGTTTTACCCGAAATCCTCTCGGATGTTGTTGAAGGCCTTTGTCTTACAGAAGGGACATCGCTGCTCGTCATTGGATTGCCGGTCGCCCGATTGATGGTGTTTTGATTGTCTCGACCCAAAATTACTGCACCTGATTTTATTATCCTAGTGGCAACTTCTACCTCATTGCTGGGTATTTCATTATAATCTATACTAATTATGATCACATTTGATAATCCGGCAAAAGCGTCTTTGCTTAATTTTCTAATGGAACAGTTGAATAGAATAAGATCTTGTAACTTAGTTAAATTCTTAAAGAAATTAGCAGGTAAATTCCCCAGAGGATTGTTGTTTAACGTCAAAGTCATAAGATCTTGTAAATGTTGAAAGACTTTACCTTGAAATTCATTTCCAATTTTTAAATGATTGTTAGCGAGATGTAAATACTCCAATGTTTTCAGTGGACGAAAGGCGTTGTGACTTATGTAATGAATTTTGTTATACTTGGCAGATAATGCAGAAACATTATTTTTGCTCCATGAAAGAAATGAAGAATCATTCAGAGACTGTATGCGATTGTCGTCGATGTTCAGACTATATATTATTTGAGTGGACTTGCTTCTTGGAACTTCAGTAAAATTTCGTTTATTGCATTTGCCCTCGTATTTACATTTGTTCTTGGCGGCTAGGATGTTGTTATCAGTGATTGTACACAAAGTTAAGATGGCGAACACGACAGTTGTAGATTCCATTTCGATCAAGACCATACATTTCCTGGAAGTGATTAAGGAGAAGCATTAACTAGAAGTATAATTCCACATGAACATGATGTTATCAAGTGAGTAGCTATACGTATCAGGGTTTCATAACTCATAGTCCTCCTATCATTAGCCGGAGTGTCAGTCCTTTCAAGTGATTGGACTCCGGACTCCCACTTAGGTTATTAAAGCACTATCGCACTGAAGGCCGTATCACATCATCTACGTGTTAGGCTTTGCGTGTTCAAAGTAAACTATTCATAGCTATGGTGAAATTTCGAGCGCAAAAGGTAGCAGTTGAACACGTACATGAACATGTTACACGATGAGAGGAATGAAAAAGACATGGACTATTATGAAATGTGAATGCAGCTGTCAAAACGCAGAAGTTGAAAAATGTTCAACTAGAGACAATCCGATTGGATGTGAGTTATGACCAGGAAGATCTATGAAAAATGATAAAGAATTCTGTATCACACTATTCATAAGGCTGAATTATAGTTCCTGTGTTTTTCACCGCACTATCTTGCGGTAGAAAAACGCAGACTTGAAACGCAAGAAGCTGCTGCGAAACGCAGGCAGGTGCATGCGTAAGCGCAGACATCTAAAATGTGTAAGATGGCCTGAAACGCCTAGAAACGCAGGCTAGTGGAGGTGCAGTCTACTTTTCACATGCCGTAGGATGGAGATTGGCTGTTTGACAATGTCGATTTCGCATGTAATATTATCATCGATTGCGATTAGGGAGACGGACATGAATCACTGTTATTGTAGCCTATCTATCAATTGCATTTTGTAAAATCACGGCGATTGTGAGGTGATGGAAGGAACCAACAGCTGCAAACATCCAGTTACGATCGAAAGTTTTATTGATGAGGAGAGACTCATTAACATGGTGTGAAATTATTCTGATCTCTGGACCATATCATCAACAAAACATTTTGACATTCAGCGAACTGACAACTCGTGGTCTCAGATTACTAAACAAACGAGATCCGACAAGATAAAATGCAAAGATATGTATTGATATCTCTGTGTCACCCATCGTAAAAAGATAGTAGAATTATCCACCCGAAGTTGTGATCCTGACGGAAATCCAAAGACAAAATTGACATACTTCGAGACCCTGAGTTTTTTTTAAATGACTTCGTTAAAGAAAGGACAGCAGTAGAAATTTTGATGAAGAAATTGAAACAAAATATTTCATAAATTGTTCACGCGGAGAAAAGACTGAATCTGCTTAGTTGTTACTTCCTTGAGGAGCAATGTTTCGAAAACAATTTTCCTCTTCAAATCGCCAGTCACCTGGTAGAATATTACCTTCATGATCATCGTGGTCAACGCAACATGGAGGCATGTACATTGTATTTCGGGTATTGCTACCATCGGATTCCATTTTTCGAAGTTATTCAAAACAACAGCTGCTATAGTAACCCGAATATCATTCGACGGGAGAACTTCCATGGACCTGCGAAACACATCACCATGTATAGAGGACAATAATCCCGAAGGCGTTTTCAATGACGCACGGCTCAATTGATATTGAATTGTACTTTCTGTTAATATGTCAGATTTGTGCTTCTTGAGTACGGTTTCATAATGTTCTCTTTAAATAGAAACACATCATCCGCAACGATAACAAATAGTGAAGTGATACTTGTCCCAAGCAAATTGTTGCCTGATCTAGGAATTTGCAATTTGTTCAGTTGGATGCCTCTTCCAAACCTCGATCTACTCAAAACTCATCACTCATCACCTACTACGCCATCACTTTCTCTCCCGAACGCTCCATGTCAACTATCGTGAAACAATAGTCTGCGTCAACTGAAGTTAGCAAAACAATTGAGTTGAAAAGTTTGTAATTGAAATACTCATTACCGCTGTTTCGTGGGGCCTTTGAAGATACATGCTTTCCGGCAATCAAGCCGATAAAATCTGGGAGGCTCCACAAGGTCTCGAAATTTCTGGCATTATTCATTCAGAGATCACTAGGCCTACTAGTTTCAGGTAGGAACTATTGACGGAGAAGTTTCCAAATTACTTCGCAGGTTTCCTAGACAATCAGGCTCAATGTAGTGGCACTGCAACGAAAACTGATAGCAATAGTCTGAAATGAGTCGCCCGTGGGTAAGGTAATGGCGAATCGATAGGTAATAGATGATTTCGTTGATGAGTTATATGGGACCAACGACGTGGATCAACTGATCAACACTTTTACGGCGCATGCGGAAATATTTGAAATGAGACTAGTCGTCATACAGTCTCATCTCCTCCACTAGACGTCCTTCACAATTTTCCTCTCTCGATCGATTTATAGATCTCACACTCCACAGCCGCCTACGATTTTGATTTTTGACCAAGTAAATTATCGAAATCAAGAGCACCATGTCGTTGACGACTTCTTCGGATGACTCCTGCATCACGAAATGATGTCTCAAGGCAAGCGTCAACTATAAATATGAAATAAAATCCGCACGACCTTGCGTTCAAGTTTACCGCAGTTGCGTGACAGAAACTGTGCGATCTTGCGGTGAATGTTTCAAGTCTGCGCTTTTTTTTCAAATATTTGTAAAAAAAAGACACAGACTATAATCCAGCCTACAGACATCTTTGTTATGACGTTGCAGTGCAGTAACTTCTTCCGTGGCTACATATACGCACATGTTTCCGTTTCACACGATGCTCAAAACGCAACACACAAGCGCTGTTCCACACATGCGACCTTTACCGCGCGGTTGTCGCTAAAATTTGGAATTGTCTTTTCAGATTGGACTTCGATTTCTACAACAGTCAATCATCGGTAGGCTTGCCGTTGGGTTTGGGATTCCAATTGGGTATTGGGATTGGGTTGGGATTGGACTACGAAAAATCCACCCAAATCCCAATAAATCCCAATAGGCCCCAATAAGCCCTCTCCTGTAATCGTTGACATTAGTCAGTGCGCTATAAATTCTTCTGGGTAGCACAGAGCAGTTCATTTTTCTGTGTCTCCAGTCTGACCTTGGCTCCCTCGAATTGAGAGCTCTTAGTATGATCTACACAAATTTTAAGCTATAACCCTACTCTGTGGCTTTAACTTCCCAAGTTGCTAAAAATAGTGCTGCTAAAAAAGGTAGCAGCTATGTAATAGTATGTATAGGCTTATACAATTGGCCTGTACGTTGTCATGCGCTTCCCCGCTTCTGTAATGAAGCAATACATTGTAAGTTATTCAAGCCTATTTAACCGTATAAGCCGCTGTCTACTGCCTGTTGCCTACTGTACGTGTGAGCCCGTGTAGCGAGCTGTTTATTAACATCGCTCTTGGGTGAAGCCAGTCTCGGTGCAAAATATAGCCATACAGTACGCCTATTATGCGTAATTGTGTAAAATGAATTACATTTGCTACTCTTATTATGGCCAATATAGTCCTAGGCCTACGGCCGTGGCCTTCGTCAATTCAAAAAGTATCACATATGGTAGGCCTAAGCGGTAAGCCCGATATAGCTTGGGGTCAACTTGCGTGCGTTTTTAGCTCTAAAGCTGGCTATGGGGATTTCTGTTGGGATTGGGATTAGGCTGGAAATCCATCCCAGCGGCAAGCCTGATTATTTGTGGTAGAATCGGTTCTACTGAACGAAATTGATCAATACGGAATGCGTTTTCTTCGCCGTCACATACTGCACTCAGAAATGTTCTCATATTGTCGCTATGTTCTAGATCGCTAGTCGGTCAAAATTTAAAATTGCACGATTTCCTGGAGAATTCTTGCGACAATGTATCCGCTTTAAAACGCGCGACATGTGTGAAAGGCTCCATAGACTGTAATGTTGCCCTGGAATCCGCGCGACTATGCTATTGTCTTCGATGGACATAGGTTTTTAATTGTCTCTGTTGGCCATTGTTCAGAGGAAACGGGATTGCGAAGGCACGAATTACTCTCCATGGTGAACGCCATGAGCACCATCAACTTCTTCATACTGTGCGGATCAGTTTGGTGTGTGGATGACGAAAATCTGACCACCGACGGCTGAGAACGAAGTCAAAATGTAAATTGTCGATAGCGACTGACTTTAGTCATTGTCGTCAGCACGCGCATTGGCTACATTATCGATTGATTCACATGAAGTTCGAGAACATCACCTCTTTGGAGATCAAAGATATTATCAAAGAATCGATTCTACTTAGCGAAAATTAGCAATTCGGAATGCGTTTTAATCGCCACATCATGCTGAACTCAGAAATGTTCTCCTTTTAACATGATGTTAGAGATCATTGGTAGGTCAAAAACCAAAATCACGCGATTTACTCTCGGTAAAGTAAAAACGCGCGGCATGTGTGAAAGGCTCCATAGGCTGTAATGTTAAACAAACACCCGCACGACTTCCGTTGTGCAAATAGTCGTATGTGCGAAATAGCCCTAACACGCAAGTGATGTGATACGCCCTTGACTGGCTGCAAAAAATCGACATTGACACAACGAGATGACATTGCAAAAGGTCAGATGGAAGGATCAGGCATAGATATCTATCAAGGGAAGGCAATTCATTTTCTCTCTTGCTTTGCAGGTTTTCCCGAGCTAGTTTAAAGCTAACGTATGGAGTGCACAAGTTCAAGAAAAGTTCATACACTTCAAGTTCAAAGCATCGAATTTCAAAGCCTATAGATTTCGAAACCAATTTCAGTGCAAAAGTAATTTCAATAACATCAAATTTCTATGTAATAATTGATAATTGAACTTGCCTTCCTATTCACTAATGTCCATGCACTACCTCGAACTAACATTGAAATCTATGACGTCTCTTAGAAATTGCATGCATCACCTTGAATGTGAATGACCAGTCCGGCTGCCACTACGAGTTTCTGCAGGGGACGAGGCCGAAAATGAGACTTTCACAGAATGATGTACACCGCATTATACTTCGAATCTTCACGTCTGCCGAGTTCTACATGGTTCCTCTTGTTTTCAAAAAAGCCCATGAATATTTAATTTAAATATTTAGAGAAAGGGTCAAAATGTAGTCATTAATTTATTGTTTTCCCGATATATTTCGCTGGCCAACGGACAGCATGATCACGGATGTAGAAAAGGAAGGTTCAATTTTTCAAAGTTGTCTAGTCCTCGATGTTAAAAAACTATGTCACTTGTTTATCAAGATATCCTAGATCACATCATCCCACGCATTGCTAAAAATGAACTTCACCTTGTTTCCACTTCTATGATGTCTGCTCCATATTGCCTCCTTTACCACTCTGCTTTTATAATTACTTTCTTTGTCAATGATTTTCTTGGAACTCCAATTGAACTGATTGGATATTTCTGAATGTGTGTCAAATTTTCTTACATTTCTCTTGTGTTCTTCAACTCTTTCTTCCACAGATCTACTTGACTCTCCAACATATTTCCAGTTACATTCGCCACATTCAATCTTGTAAACTACCCCATGTTGCTTAGCTTGCTCTGGTCTTTTCTTCATGAGCTCCTGCTTTAATGTCCGAATAGGTTTAGAGCCCGTTGTTAAGTTGAATTTCGTTAAAATGCCCTTGATTGATTCGTATAACTTTGGCACATATGGTAGTATGCAATCAGGTTTTGGTTCTTCTTTCGTTCTTGTTTTGTTTCTATGTTCTTCAATTGTAAAAACTCTGTTTGCTTCAGCTTCTTGGAAATTATTGTGGATGAAGATGTCGTGAAGGTCTTGTAGTTCGTTGTCAAGGTTGTCCTTGGAGCAAATACTTCTGGCTCTTTTGCTTAAGGTTGTTACAATACCGTTAAAAATCGACTTTGGGTGACACGAATTTCTGTTCAGATACAAGTTTGTGTGAGTATCTTTTCGATGAATACTGAAGTTCACATTGTTTGCTTCTCTGTTTATTTTGATGTCGAGGAAAGGAAGAGATCCATTCATTTCACGCTCCTGTGTGAATTTGATGCATGGTCTTAAAGAATTCAGTGAATTAATAAAATTCTGTAACTCTTCTTCACTTTGTTTCCAATGAACGAATGTATCATCAACATAACGTAGATACACCACTGGCCAATTCATTGATCTTGCTTCCATTCTTTCTTTTGCTTTCTTTTCAAAATAAAACATATAAATGTTGGCAACAGAACAACTGAAACTGCTCCCCATTGCCACTCCGTCTTGTTGTCCATATATGTCTTTGCCATATTGGAAATAGCAGCATGTTAAACAGAATTCCAGTAATGTATTAATTTCAACACGATTGAATTTTGTCCGTTCAGATACTGAGTTGTCTTCTTGGAAACATATTTGAATTGCAGTTATCGACTCATCAAGAGGGATTTTTGTGAAAAGTGAAACAACATCCAAGCTAAGTGCAATACCTTCATGAAGATCGTTCACTTTTGAAAGCTTTGATACTGTATCAACTGAATTCTTAATGTATGAAGGTCCATAAAGGAGGCAATATGGAGCAGACATCATAGAAGTGGAAACAAGGTGAAGTTCATTTTTAGCAATGCGTGGGATGATGTGATCTAGGATATCTTGATAAACAAGTGACATAGTTTTTTGACATCGAGGACTAAACAACTTTGAAAAATTAAACCTTCCTTTTCTACATCCGTGATCATGCTGTCCGTTGGCCAGCGAAATATATCGGGAAAACAATAAATTAATGACAACATTTTGGCCCTTTCTCTAAATATTTAAAATAAAATGGTTCCTCTTCTTGTGAGACAGGATAACAGAAAAACACGCTAATTCAATGGGACTCACAGATCACAGTTTTTGGAAAAATGATTTTTTATGTTTTCTCTGATTAAGCGGAAAGGACTAAGCCTAAAGTTCTGATTTTTGACATAGAATGCCTTCTTTATACAGCACAAGCTTCCTAATATCAGCAGACACAAGTATTTTGAGCAGGTTAATCCACATTTAGCCACATTCTCACATACATAACCGATCAGAAAGATGATAAAAACACATGAACATCATATGATGACCTGAAAGCATTCTATGTCAATAATTATGGTTATATGCCGAGCAAAACCCCAGTCTCCATCCTATTGGATGAACACGTGCTCATCTTTGATTCTGTCTGACAAGAAGAGGAACTGGCTAGAATTCGGCAGACCTGCAGATTCGTAGTAGGTATAGGCCGCGCACCATTCTGTGAACGTCTCAATTTCGGTCTCGTTCCCTGCAGAAACTCATTCTCGGATTCTGAGACTTCATTAAGTTCACACTTACATCTCATCAAAAATTTAGACTGATAAAAGGATTTGAACTTTGACTTCCAGGTACATATTACTGCAATCAATCAAGTATTCCTAGACAAAGCGATCCACCATCGTATCCAAAAGCTAAGTTAAGGCAAGGTATTTTGTATTGATTTTTAATCGCTTCTATAATTCGAACTTTTAGATTATTTCCATAGATATTGGATGAGTTGTTCAACTTCTCCAGGAATGGCTACTTTCCTCGTCCAATCACAGACCGAGTTCACGCTGCGCCTGTTCATGATTTGCAAGAATTTGTGAATCAGCTGACACCTGGCTGACTGCTCGGTGGTGCCATCTGATGCATGCAGTGGAAATAGGAAATGTCAGCTCTATACAAGGAGCGCGCGAAAGTAGATTCGAACTCTGTGATTATTTCTATCTTGGTTATTCTATTTTGAAACATTCATCTATTTCATTGCTACATACATAGGGTGAGATGGGGTACATCGGCCATAGGGGCAAGTTGGCCCAGTCTCACGTTTGACAAGAAGGTATCTATTTATAGAGCTGATGTCAATGCTACGCCGAGATTTCCGCCTGCTGCTAAACCCAAGGCGATATCGATGATATTCATTTCTTCCACTCCTGTCGGCAGCCCGCAGACGTCTTTATGCATTGGTGAGTAAAATTCTCGAATTGTAGCGTTTATCAGATTTTGTGGTCAAGATTAAGAACAGATTAATAATGATGTGTGCTGGGTGACATTCAAGATAATTACTCAGTTAGTGTACCAAGGATAGATATTCAATTATAAACTAAAACACATAAAGTTGAATTTTTGGTAGAGGTATCATAATGGGGTAAATCAGCCACCTTTAAATGGGGATATGTAGGCCAACCTACTCCATCAAATGTTTGCAAGAAAACTGATTTATTTTAAGTCCATACTTTTAAAATGATATCTTAGTAGCATTTTTCATGAATCTATATTGCTTCAATGATAATCGTTATAAAGTGCAGCAGATGCAATAAGCTTTATAGAGACAGTGCATATTCTGTTTTCAACATTGTTCCGAACCATTCCACTGATTATGTGATTCATTAGGCTACTGCATTACATGTATGTATCGCTTTATTACTTGACATTTAAGCCAAAAATCAACATGGACTATACAGATATTTTCAGCATCACACCTAAACAGACACGAATTTCAAATGACTGATACTGTAGATCTACATGTGTTATTGATAACAATAAGTCCACATGTGTTTTTAATGAATCACAAAATGATTGAATAAAAAGTTTTACAATTCTTCTGAATACATTATTTTTAAACAAAATTATACGGTACATGGAGCCTATGTATGATACATACTCATATGTTTCATTCTTTGAAGTACTTATTAAACATCTTTTTTTCAGGATATGCCCCGAAAGTACAATAAGAAAACCAAACGCGGTGAAATTCAGAAGGACATATTGGAGAAGGCAGTACAGCTCATCGATGGTGGAGAAAGTGTTCGAAAAGCTGCACAAATCTTCGACATTCCTAGGACAACTCTCAGTCATTTTATCTCAAGGAGTAAAGTCTCCGACCAACCGATACTAGGATATTCTAAGCATAAAATGGTATTCTCCGAAGAGCAAGAACGGGAGATGAGTCGTTATCTGATTGATGCTGCAGCTATCTACTTTGGTCTCACAGTGAAGGACTTTCGTTAGTTCGCTTACTCGTGTGTGGAATATTACAAAATTCGCTGTCGTGAATCGTGGCACAAAGGCAAGATAGCAGGTATAGATTGGTATTTTGGATTCATGAGTAGACATACTGAGCTTTCCATTCGTCGTCCAGAATCGACAAGTATTGGAAGAGCAGCCGCCTTTAACAAAGAAAACTCTTAACTTCTTTTCTAAATTGGCAGATGTAATGGACAGACACCAACTTGAGTCAAACTCTATATGGAATGTTGATGAAACAGGTGTTACCACAGTTGCACCAAATCAACCAAAAGTTCTTGCCGAACGCGGAGCAAGAAATGTGTGTTCTATTACATCGGCTGAAAGAGGGGAATTAGTTACTGCCTGCACTGGTGTATCTGCATGTGGACAAGTGATTCCACCGTTTTTTATATTTCCACGTGTGCACTTCCGAGACTACTTTCCTTCTGGTGCACCTGCCGGTTCTTCCGGTGGTGCCAGTCGTTCTGGATGGATGTCTGCTGAACTGTTTTTGTCTTTTATGCAACATTTTTGTAAATTTGTTCGACCTTCAGTTGATCGTCCAGTGCTGCTCCTGCTGGATAACCATGAATCTCATGTTGATTTTGATGTTGTAAAGTTTTGCAAGGAGAGTGGAATAGTTCTACTGAGCTTTCCGCCTCATTGCTCTCACAAATTGCAGCCACTTGATGTGTCCGTGTTTGGACCTCTAAAATCAAGAATTTCTAGAGCACAGCAGCACTGGATGAGATCTAACCCCGGTCGCCCAATATCCATTTATAACATACCTGGAATTGTAAATGAAGCATGGAACGAATCTATGAGTGTCGGTAATGTGACTTCCAGGTTTCGGAAGACAGGGATATTTCCCTTTAATGCAGATGTTTTCTCTGAATCTGATTTTAGCCCTTCTTCAGTTACTGACAGGCCAATTCAAGACGTAGAAAACCAAGAGCCTAAAACTTCTCATCAAGAGCCACAAACCGCAGATGTAGATAGTCAAACGCAATGTGAGCGGCTACAAGTTGTAAATGAAGAGCCTCAAACTCCATGTGAGCGGCTACAAGTTGTAAATGAAGAGCCTCAAACTCCATGTGAGCGGCTACAAGTTGTAAATGAAGAGCCTCAAACTCCATGTGAGCGGCTACAAGTTGTAAATGAAGAGCCTCAAACTCCATGTGAGCGGCTACAAGTTGTAAATGAAGAGCCACAAACTCCATGTGAGCGGCTACAAGTTGTAAATGAAGAGCCTCAAACTCCATGTGAGCGGCTACAAGTTGTAAGTGAAGAGCCTCAAACTCCATGTGAGCGGCTACAAGTTGTAAATGAAGAGCCTCAAACTCCATGTGAGCGGCTACAAGTTGTAAATGAAGAGCCTCAAACTCCATGTGAGCGGCTACAAGTTGTAAATGAAGAGCCTCAAACTCCATGTGAGCGGCCACAAGTTGTAAATGAAGAGCCTCAAACTCCATGTGAGCGGCTACAAGTTGTAAATGAAGAGCCTCAAACTCCATGTGAGCGGCTACAAGTTGTAAATGAAGAGCCTCAAACTCCATGTGAGCGGCTACAAGTTGTAAATGAAGAGCCTCAAACTCCATGTGAGCGGCTACAAGTTGTAAATGAAGAGCCTCAAACTCCATGTGAGCGGCTACAAGTTGTAAATGAAGAGCCTCAAACTCCATGTGAGCGGCTACAAGTTGTAAATGAAGAGCCTCAAACTCCATGTGAGCGGCTACAAGTTGTAAATGAAGAGCCTCAAACTCCATGTGAGCGGCCACAAGTTGTAAATGAAGAGCCTCAAACTCCATGTGAGCGGCTACAAGTTGTAAATGAAGAGCCTCAAACTCCATGTGAGCGGCTACAAGTTGTAAATGAAGAGCCTCAAACTCCATGTGAGCGGCTACAAGTTGTAAATGAAGAGTATGAGACTTTATTAAGGTATTCTAAGTACACTAAATATTTTCAGAACTCATGTTTTGATTTGAAGAAGTTCAGAAATGACGAGGCTAATGAATAATTATCGTCGCAGAAGCTTTCGGCTTCTTGGATCAATCAATTAAAAAAGGAATATTGCTTGATCTGAACGAATATCTATTTAATTATTAACATAAATTATTTAATTGAATTTCAAAAAGGTAATTAGCTTATCAAGAAGAATAAGATTTCTAATATATAATATATTCCTTATAAAAATACTTGATGCAGAACAAGGCCATTTAGGAAATGTTTTCTTTATTTATTACAACGGGTTTTTAATAAGCATTTAGTGGGCCAATTAACCCCAAGTAGTGAGCCAACCTCTCTCGCCATTGGGGCAAGTTGGCCCGAACAAGTACCTCTATCTGAAAGTTAATTAAACCTAGTTATCAGATATTTCATAACTAAGCAACCAAAACATAGTTTCCAACGGGTTGTTATGGTGCATGAAGTATTCAGAAATTCCTTAACTGTTGGTACTGAGAATTCAAAATTCAAAAAATCGGCCAACCTTCCCCATCTTCCCCTACATACATTACATTTGTTCAGATGACTGAATTACCTTTTATATGTTCATCTATTCTTTCGTGAAATCGCCTCTTTGTTTCGACCAGACATGAAAGACCCGTTCAGACAGAGCATGGTTTTACGGCTATTTTCTGTCGAGCTAAATGGCTTATTCTCGATTTCCATCATACAACTTAGTGCAAAGTCGCAGATGGTGTTTTTTGCTGAGCTCTCAAATGGGTCTGAACACATTTCAACAGCGGCTTTTTCTGTTTTTTTCATTTAAGAAAAATGATTTTTGCTTCTGATTGCAAAATGAATAATACCATCGCATTCACCATAAAATGTCGATTTAAACGAAGTCTGTTTCGGCAATTTTGGTAATTTTTAAGTATTGAGAAAACCAGATCAAAGAAATCAATTGATGACCAACCTCATTCTTTAAGTGTGCAAACGCTTATCTTTGTGACAAACGCTTTAACTTTGTGATAGTTTACAAACGCTTAATACCAGAGTCATTATTTACGATTGCACTCGATCTACCGAACTGATTTACGTGATCTACACTGCAAATAAATCGCAGCAATATACTGAATCTGATGAGAGTAAAGATTTCTTAATTTCATGAATTTTAATTTTTTATTGTAAGACTGTCATAATTCACTTTCAAATGATTTAAGTAGCATAACAATTGAGATGACTTCATTGGTTAACCAAGACATTGAAAGAAAGACAACAGTCGGTCAATTTCCATTGAAATGGTGTATTTACCCAGCAATTTTGATAAATTTTGCATTTTCAGAATGCTCGTAACATTGTCATTATTAATAATATATAACTTTTCATCTCATCTGATGTTTCTGAGGAAAACGTACTGTGATATTCAATCTCCCACTAAAGTAGACACACCTCTTTTGAAGTTGACGAGGGGCATTTGTCGTCGCTTAAACCGTGTTTTGTCTGAACAACCTACGGTTTCTGTTCAATGTTGGAGGGGACAAAACTGAAAACCGTTCTCTGTCTGAACGGGCCTTAAGGATCACGATCAATCCGACACAAGGTGAGATCTCAGCAACTTAGGTGTGCTTATCTTTGAGATTAAAGTAAATGCTCACCTTCTGTGTATAAACACAATGTCCATATTTGAATCTACATATAACATTTCAAAGAACTTTTTTAACTTTCTTCTATATTTTTTTGATGCCTCACCTAAGTAATAGAAGCAATTAAAATCGATAACAAAACACGAGCGTACCTTCCCTAAACCGAACTTTCGGATACAATGGTAAATCGCTATATCTAAGAATTTTGAATGACTGCTGTATAATAGACATGGCTATCGAATTGTTTTCCTATTGATTGCAGTGAGTGCGAATTTGTGAACATGCAGAAAACGTTTCAAAATTCAACCGATTCAATACGTTGATGAAGCTCATGTTCTGAAACCCTCCATTAAAAACTTTCACAGTAATAAT
>CAJQUW010006180.1:0-92439 GCA_907163375.1 Prostheceraeus crozeri
TTCTTTTTGCCCACTAGTAGTAAGTAAAACTCCACTTCTGGATAGCGCAAGATGGCCGCCGTCGCTGACGTCCCCCCCTCTGGAACGACAGAGGTCTGTCGTGGTGTGCCGGCCAGGTGGGTCCACGTTCACAACATGTTCGCTGACTCCCCCCCCTCTGCAACGGCAGAGTGTCGTGGTGGACTTGGGCGACCGCCAGGATTAGTCTTGAGGCTATAGTGTGTGATGTTTTTCGTGCAATCTGCTGAATGTTGGGTTGTAAAATGGGCTGTTTCGAGTGGAAGGAGTGGTCGGATGTGAAAACGGAGGCCAGATTCGGATTCAGCGTGAAATTCTGCATCGGTATGGTGAGTTTCAAGTCAATCGGAGAGAAAAATTTTCGCTGACGTCCCCCCCCCCCTCGGGAGAGCTGGCTTCGATCTTGGCTTCCAGTGGACGGATTTAGTCGTGCCATAGCTCGTTTGAAAGCTAAGAGTGAGACAAATTCAGTGAAAGAAACGGCTTGTTCATATCTGTCTTCGTTTAGATGTGAGACGCCATTTAAGATTTTAGGTCGGAGCTCACCTGAAAAAATCCTAAGTGTCAGAGTGGCTTTGTATGGGTAAAATTTTGAAAATTTTCCAAAGTGTGGAATTTCGACCTGGGACCGTCACCAAAACATTTTTCATCAAATTTCGCTGACCTCCCCCCCCCCGACAGCAATCTTCTAACTTTGGTTCTAGTGGACGGATTTTGTCTTACAGCTACTCGTTTGAAAGAGGAGAAAAAACTGCTGGACGACATTTTTTGCCGCGAGTCAATCGGACCAGCCGTTCAAAAGTTAGAGCTGTTACAAGATTTTAGGTCGGAGCTCACCTGAAAAAATACTAAGTGTCAGAGTGGCTTTGTATGGGTAAAATTTTGAAAATTTTCCAAAGTGTGGAATTTCGACCTGGGACCGTCACCAAAACATTTTTCATCAAATTTCACTGACCTTCCCCCCCCCCCCCCTCGGGAGAGCTGGCTTCGATCTTGGCTTCCAGTGGACGGATTTTGTCGTGCCATAGCTCGTTTGAAAGCTAAGAGTGAGACAAATTCACTGAAAGAATCGGCTTGTTCCTATCTGTCTTCGTTTAGATGTGAGGCGCCATTTAAGATTTTGGGAGACTGTCGAAAAACGACAGAGTTAGAATTTTGGACGTTTTGGGCTGTAGCGTCAAAACGAGGCGTCGGATGGGAAAACGGAGGCCAGATTCGGATTCAGCATGAAATTCTGCATTGGTATGGTGAGTTTCAAGTCAATCGGAGAGAAAAATTTTCGCTGACGTCCCCCCCCCCGGCACCGATCTTCCAACTTTGGTTCTAGAGATCGTAGAAAGTCGTGCAATAGCTCGTTTGAAAGCTAAGAGTGAGACAAATTCACTGAAAGAATCGGCTTGTTCCTATCTGTCTTCGTTTAGATGTGAGACGCCATTTAAGATTTTGGGAGATTGACGAAAAAACGACAGAGTTAGAATTTCCCAAGAAACAGCTCCAGCGGGCGAATGAAGGCTCGGATTGGTAAACGGAGGCCAGATTTGGAATCAGCTTGATGTTATTGTCCAATGAGGATCATCATCCAATGAGAATCAAGCAATTTCTATATAAATAGCGAGCCTTCCACAGTGAGAATCATTCCATCGTTGAATCACACGAGTGACGGACGCACATTTCCTCTCTCTATTCTATTCTATTATCCAACTAAAATGGTAAGTCGCTACTTTCCTCCCTCTCCTCCCTTGAACGTAAACTTAATACAGTCTTTTCCATTTTCAGGCATCTACTCCATCTGCTGCGCTAGTAGGACAAAATGGCGGTCAAACGTTACAAGGTTCGCTACAATCAGATCATCTACAACTGAGGCCAGTGGAAGAAACAACCAAGGTACATAATCCTACACCGCTACAGCGTAAATTTAAACAAGTCTTGCGTTATGACGATCATGGCGTAGTACTCCAAACGGGAATGCTCCCTTCCACGGATGTCAAGATAATGCACAATCAGTATGGGGACTACATACTGATCCCCGTGAGTCCGTACATTCGCCACCAACTTGATATTATTGAGGAGTACGTGACATTAAATATGGACATTCCTACTCCTCTTGCTCAAGAGTGGAAGGCGAGAGATGACAAGGATACTCCCTATAGAAAGATTTGGGATGGTAATCACATTTGCCTACCGGTATCACATTGGTGCACTTACTATAAGAAGGGTGGAGATCATTCAACACCCATCACATGCGACGAGCTCGGAGAAGGTACTTGGGATATCCTTTTCAAAGTGAATGGGCTATATTATGGTCGGCATAAGGATAATAAAATAGCCTCTCTCTCTATGCATATGGAATCCATCCTATATATTCCAAAACCACCCAACGTGGACGACATAATTGATCAAATCCTTAACAGCAGTGGTACGAAGCGCAAGTCGGAGAAGAATGCTACATCAAAACGCAAATCAAAGAAGGAGAATTACTAGTCGTTTCCTAACTCTACCCTATGACAATTCGCTTATGTGCTTTGAGTGTCGTAGACGTGGTCTTATTAGATACATTTTACTTCTTCGTTGCCATCATATCATTTGTGTATTTTGTCGTGAAAAGCATCGATGTAATTCTTCATTTTGTAATATGTTATAGAACGTTTCCTTAGATGTGTAAATTTCCGTGTTAGGCTTCTATCATCATTTTTATGGATTGTGAGGGTGAACCTGTACAGGAGCTCAGTGCTATTGCTATGAACAATTGGACATATCAGATTGTCAGTGTCTATCATCAACATGCCAACTGCAATCCCAATGTTGATCAATGGGCGAGAAAACACATTCATGGACTTAATCTGAAATATTTGCAAGACTATGGCTTTTCTTGTGAGAGTGCTCTTCTTATTGACTTTAAACGATGGTTAGCTGCTTTCAATGTTATACGCATCTTTTGTAATAATCCTGGTAAGGAGACGAAAGTATTTCCTAATTTAATCATTGATGATATTTTGCTCCCACCTTGGGATAGTAGAGTGAATCAACACTATCATGAAGTCACGAAACGTTTTAAGGATTTTTGTGTTCCTATTTTGTCTGTTCGTTGTAGTAGCTACATTCATAACCAATGCTTCTTTCCTCCTTACCTCAGCACTGCCAAAGTCCTGTATGGTTATCATTGCTCGCTGTATGATAGTTACCAGCTGTATCTATTTTATCTCTTTCAAACCATTGATTTATAATGCATGCTCGTTACCGTTATTCAATAAATGTTACTATGAGAAGAGTTGTTTTCATGCAATGGATGGGTTAGTTAAAGGGCGATCATGTCTTTCTCAAACGACTGCGGAACATTACATTTTCATAGGCAAAGTTTAAAAGGAGCTGTTCAAGATTATGTGATAAATTTTCATAAAGATGAGACCGACATCGAAGCAGTGGTCGATGATGTTAGCACTCTATTTCTAGAGTTAATGAATACATTCTCTGATAGCATTGTCATGGCGCGATTAGTTGCGAAAATTAAGTTTAGTCATTTTGGAAAGGAAGAGGTGGAAAGTCGCTCTTTCCATTTTGCTTCTTATTCAATGGAAGTGGTAGATCACCCCAAAGAATTTTTTAAAAGACATATGATAAAAATTGCTGAACGTCTTAACGCATTCAACCATCATGGTAGCAGTCTAGTGATTGAAGCGATTTCAGATATTCACATTCAACTTTCCATAAAGAAAAATTGAAAATGCAGTGGTACTTGATTGTAGCACAACTGGTTTTCGAGCTATGTCTGCTCACTCTCGAAGTATATTCCTTCTGTACATGCGTCTATTATTTAGAAAAGGCTAGCAAATTCATATCTTCAAAAAGACTTGCTATAGACATCAGTAACGGCGAAACTATGTGTTGTGATGTATGTAAGCGAAAGGATGGAAATGAAAAGCGCATCTTCAAGAGATGTAAGCATGCTTTTTGTCAACGCTGTTTCATACGTAATTGCGTTCAACTTTGCAAATGTAGCCACTGTGAGTAGTATATAGTGTGACATCCGGCGCGACGCTTCGCTTCGCTTTGCTTCGCTTCGCTTGCGCCGGATGTCACACTTTTGCGGGTTTTTTTCAAAAAATCAAAATTTCAAAAATTTCAAAAATTTAGGTAGACTTCAAATTTCACGTGGCCGAAGGCCGAAGGGGGGAAAATTTAGGTAGTGACAAATTTTCAAAAAAACAAAATTTCAAAAATTTAGCCGGTCTCAAAATATCACGTAATCTCAAATTTGTGATTATGATCATTTTCTTGCTCAAATCATGACCGTTCCAGGACACCGAAAAAATCAGAAAAGTTAAGAATCTCAAATTTGAGAATTACAATTTTTACCTTGAAAATCATGACCGTTCCAGGACACCGAAAATCATAAAAGTTGAGAATTTCAAATTCATGAATTTTATCCATCTTCCAGGTTTTTAAAATATATCATGTGACTAAAAATATTTCTTTAAAAATGGAAGAAACAAAAATGGATGAAACTGCATGAATATATCCTTCATTATCATATGAACGTAGTTCTACTTTAATGGACATTGAAAAGATTAACATTGAAAAAATGAATAAAGAAAAACAAAAAAGATAGAGTTAGGTATATGAAAGATAAGGAATCTCAATTATTATTAAGATTAGAGCATTATAAAAAATTAAGAAAGAGATGGACCAAAGTTAAGAATGTAACACAAGGAATTGGCATATTCTTAACAATAAGTTTAGGTGCTTTAACAATTGTTATATCTTCAGGTGTTTTAGTAATTCCAGTAGTTGCTACAGCTTTAACAGGTACGGGTGTTTTTGCAACTTCACTTGTTACAATGTTAGATAAATCTTTAATAACTAAGAAACGAAAATCATTAAAAACTAAGCATTTACATATTAAAGAAGTCTATGATAAACTACATTACTACTTTCAAAGAGTATGTGATGATAATGTTATTACGTTAGATGAGATTGAAAAATTTGATCAAATAGCTAATGAAGTAAATCAAACCTTTCAATTACAGTCCGAAAAAGTTGATGATAAGAATAGACAGGATGGCAAAATTTCTAGTGATGGTAAAATTTCTAATGAAGAAAATGACAAAATTTTTTTAGAAGAGCTAAAAAATTTAAGCGAAAATTTAAGCAAAACTTTATTAAACAAAACTTAAAACGAGAAAACTTAAAACGAGAAAACTTAAAACGAGAAAACTTAAAACGAGAAAACTTTAAACGAAAAGATGTCAAACAACAAAGCAATAAAAAAATAATTTGTTCAGTAAAATGTTTTTGCTGTATTCCAATGTTACCACAAAATTCAAATATTATATTTTAAAAATGGATAAAATTAGAGCTGATAATTTTAAAAGAATAAAAAAATTAGAAGAGTTAATAAAACAAAGAAATATTATGAAAGAAAATCATCTTCAACATAGAATGATAAAAGCTGGTATTCAATCTGATATGTTTGAAAAAATGCAGCAAACCGAGCAAGTAAAAACTGATTTTGAGAAAACTATGAAACCATTTAAAACTCTTGAAAAAGAAAGTACAAATAATGATAAACAAATTGATATAACAGATCCAGAGCACAAAACTATATTAGATGACTATGGATTACTAGAATCAAACATTAATAAGAAATTACCAAAATCTATGCAATTTGAACATTCTATTTCATTTATAGATGGAAAAACAATACCTAGATTTTATCTCGGACAAAAAGAAATATTTCCACAACCTTTTCGACGTTTAATTTTTTCACCAGATAAATATCCTTTTAATTTAGATAGAAATTTTGTTAATCTTTTAAAAGGAGCAGATTTAAATAATTATGCTGTAGATGATCTTATAAAATATAGAGCTATGTCAGATAGAGTTGGTGTAGTAAAAACTCTTAGACGTTATAAACAATTAGAAAATTTATTATCAACGGGAGTTAAAGTAGGGAAAGGTTTATCTGAAAAACAGAAAACAGAAACAACCATATTTTTACCAGATGATCCACAAGAATTACTAAATAGATTAAATATTTTAATATCTGCAATAAAAGAAGGACATAATTCTAGTTTCAATGAAATACATGCTATATTGAAAAGACTGTTAGAAAAGAAGATTCTAAATGAAGAGGATTATAAAAGTGTAGCTGAAATATGTTGTTGTTTTTAATTTTTTATAAAAAAAATATTTCATAAAAAATATTTATTCAAAATTTTAACTAAAAAATGTGTTCAGTAGATTTAGACAAAATTAATAATCATTTAGAAAATTTGACAGAGATTTTGGGTTCATCAAAATTTAGTACGACGTTAAAAATTATAACAACTACTTCATCACACACCTGTAATTTAGAACCCATTCTACATTTGGAACAAAATAAAAATTATCAAATTGCATTGACTAGTTTCTCTACATTTAACACTATTCAAAACGTTATCAAAGATGTGAATGATCAATTTAGATATTCTACTGATAAAGGCAAAACATGGAAAATATTAACTTTTCTTCCTGGTTCTTACGAAGTTGAATCAATATCAAATGAAATTAAGAGACATTTAGGTATACCATTTAAAGATAAGAAACAATTACATTTTGCAGTTGAACCGGCAGTTAATAAATTTTCTCTTACTTTAGACGAAAATCATCAAGTTGATTTTAATCATGATAGATCATTGTCAAAGCTATTAGGATTTAATAAACAAACCTATAGTCAAGGTTATCATTTAAGTGAGAAGATTCCAAAAATAACTGAAATAAATTCAATTGTTGTACATTGTAACATTATTGAAGGAGGATATATAAATGGTAAATTATCAAATTTAATATTCAGTTTTCCAGCTTTTACTGTACCCATTGGTTATAGATTAAATGTAATTCCACAAACATTAATATATTTCCCTATTACAAGAAAAACTATTAACAACATTGGCATTAGAATCACTGATGAAAAAGGACAAGAAATAAATTTTGGAGGTGAAGAGATTATGATAGATCTTTTGGTTCGGGAGGTATAAACTCCTACGCGAAGCTAGAGAAGTTTAATTTTCTTCTTATTATTATTATTCTTCTTACTCTTTTTCTTTAAAAAATAAAAAAATTAAAATTGAAATTTTTTATTAAAAAATGAGTGAAGTGCTACCATTAATTAAAAAAAAACTCAAATTTAATCATCATCCAAATTTATCTAATAAAGTTTTGACAGTTATTTGCGGAAGATCAGGTTGTGGAAAAACGTATCTCTTATTTAAAATTTTAACCACACCAAACTTTTTGGATTATAACAATCTTATAATTTATACAACAACGGCAGCACAACCCGTCTATCAATTTTTAAAATATGGATTTGAAAATAATCTTAAAAAAACAGCAATTGCTTCATTATTCAAAGAATATGAAAAATCTGAAGATGAAGAAGAAATAAGTTCGTGGTGTGAAGAAGCAGCAAAAAATAATCAGTTAGTTGAATCCAGTAAAAATAAGCATATAAAGATACAATTAGTAGATGATAGTGGTAATATGCAAGATCCTAGTAAACTAGATAAAACAATGAAACATTGTGTAATTTTTGATGATTGTGTTAATAATAGAAATCAGTCAGTTCAGAGAAATTATTTCACAAGAGGCAGACATAATAACTGTAGTGTATTTTATTTAACACAAAGTATGTATTCATTAGACGGAAGTGTTATTAGAAAGAATGCAAATATATTTATACTATTTGAAATAAATGCAAGAAACTTAAGTGATTTGTTAAGAGATTTATGCGCAAGAAATAAAGATGAATTTAAACAATCGTGTAACAATGCTTGGTCAAAAGATTATGGATTCATTACAATTAATATTGATAAAAAAATTCATGATAGAGTTATCGAACAATTGTTCTCTGACTAAGCTTCGCCCCGACTGAAAGTCGATAGAAAATATTTTCGCGGAGTGATCGAACGGAGTGACCGAATAATTTTTTCTTATAAATTTTTTGTTAATAAAAATAAAAAAAATATGTTGAATGATTATAAGATAGAGCATGTACCAGTTTTAAAAGATTATCGTCATCCTACAAATCCTGTAAATTCGAAGAAAGAAGTTAGATTTTATTATCATCATAAATACGTAGCGCTCGTTACAGATTATAAAACAAAACATGGTATTAAACCGTGTGTTAAAACAAAATACTTTCCACTTTGTTTAAGAAGTTTCCGAGTATTTTTGGCGTATAATAATTTATGGTGGTTGGTTAAGAAAGAACATTTAACAGCACATGAATTAGAAACATTACATCAATTACATATTCCTGTGTATATGCAAAAACGGAACCGAGGTTCTATGTAAAAATTAATTTTTTCTTTTAAAAAATATGAATCGTGAAATGTCTCTCGGACAAACGTCTAGGATTGATGAATTAATCAAGAAACAAACTGCTGAGTTTGATGCGCAAATTAAACATAGTAAACGTAGTAAACGTATTAAAAAACAGAAACGTACTAGGCGTAGTATTAGACGTAATACTAAAAAACAGAAAAGTGGAACAAAAGAAATATTTGAAACTCCTATTACCGATATCTTTTTTGATGATAGAATTAAGGATGAACTTGGTGATGATTTATGTAATTTATTTAATCCAAATGAAATTAAATATGAAAATGTATCTTTTATTAATGTAGTAAATGATATGGGGAAACTTTTAGCAAATGGTAAAATTATTAATTTACTTGGAAAAATTGGAATAATTGGAATAATTGGAAAATCCCGAATAATCGTGAATTAGAAATAGAGATAGAAAATTATATCATGAAAACTGGAGACGTTTTATCTGGTCCATTGCATCTTTCTATTCTTCCGCAACAAAATACAGAGTTAACAAATAAACAATATGTTGATACACAAATCAATGACTTAAAAGAAAAATATATAAACGATGTTTTGGTTCCACTGATGAATGAATTAAAGTTGCTTAAACTTAATGACAAATCATTAAACGAAAAATTATTAAAACTTGATAAAAAGGATAGAGAGCTAGAAGCAGATATTGCAAAACTTTTTAAAAAGATTTCTGAACAATCAAAAATTTTAATATTACTTTCTATAAAGTTAAAATCTGCAGTCATTAAAAATAAACATCAGATACAACTATTGAAAGAACAATTAGAAGATGAAATAGAAAAACTACCTGAAAGAATTAAAAAAAATTTAAAGCAGTTACAAACTACATTCCAAAAAAGTGTTGATGAATTAAGTTCTAAAATTACTCAACAAATGAAAAAGATGAATAGAATAATAAATGAAGTAAACTCACTTAATGAAAAAGTTGATAAAATGAAAACTCTTAAAATCAATTTAGAAAATGAATTAAAGAAAAATTTACAAGAAAACTCTAAAGAAAATAAAGAACAGTTAGATGCTGTTAAAAGACAATTAGATGTTCTTAAAATTAAGTTAAATGCTCTTAAAACGGCGTTGAAGATTAATCAGCAGAAAATGCAAGTTAATAGAAGAGAAATTAAAGTACATCACACGCTGCTTGACGCAATAGATAAAGTGCAACAGGCAATTAATAAAGTTATCTCGAAGTTGTTGTCCATTCACAAACGTAAATCTTAGGGTAAATATTAACGTAATAATTTTTTCCCAAAAGTCAAATTTAATCCTAAAAAATGCCTATAATTTATAAACACAATCTTAAACAATTTGCTTCAAATCAAAGAATTGCTCATGAACCACGTATGAATCCTGTTTATCATTATAACAGTGTAGAAACAATTCAAAAAGAAGGAGATGATGTAAACAGCGTAGCTAGTGTAAACAGCGTAGCTAGTGTAAACAGCGGAGCCGGTATATTTTCTGGTATTGGAAGTATCGTTAACTTAATTAAAAATAATAAAGATTTGATTACATCTGCTGCAAAAGGAGCAGCTGCTATAGGTAGTACAGCTAGTGCAATATCAAATGCTGTTAAGTCTCAAAACGAATTAAAACAACTAGAAGCTATTCGTAAACTTAAGAATGATTCTGAAGAACTAAAAAAATTAAAAAAACTTTCAGATGAAACAAAAAACAAAATTGCTAACATAGCTGTTGAGGGTGAAACCTTGAGGAGTGGAGCTCCGTCTAATAGTAAATATAATGAAAAAACAATTGAAGAAATTAGAGGCAATGGCGTCAGCAGCGGAGCTGGTCTAGCAAAATTCTAAAATTATATTTAGTAAAATTTTTTAGCTATTTTTTTTAGTAAAATTTTTCTATGTGTGAGAAAAACAAAAAGTCAAATTATTTTTTATAAAAATGTCTTCGCTTATCGAAAATAAATTTAGATTAGACGATCCTCCGTTCGTCAGTTACAATCAAAAAAGAATGACTATATAAGAGTTGCTATGAATCCCGGATCTTCCAGTAGAGTAAAACATGGAGGTGATTTAATTTTTGAAGTTGATAATCAGCAGAGTTATTTATATTTACCTGATTCATTTTTACACTGTGAATATTCTTTGTATAGTGATACCAATTTTACAACACCATTACCAGATACCGATAATATTGCACTAGAGAATAATTTTTTTCCAAGATTATTTACACAAATGCGTTTAGATGTTGCAACTCAAAATATAGAAACAATAAGTGATTCTCCAGGTGTAATTGATACAATGCTTAGATTTATAACAATTGGTGAAAATAATAAAAAGCATGAAATCGAAGGTTGGTTTCCTGATACTAATGATGGTATAATTGTTGATGATTTAACTCACGCTGGAACAGATGCCGCAGGAATTGCGAAAGATGTAGAAAATATTGCAAAACATTTAAATAAAACAAACAATAGTGCATATAAAGAAAGACGTGAATTTAACAAGAAAAGTAAACAGACAGTTAATTGGTCATTGTCTCCATTATTCGGATATTTAGATTATGACAAAATATCATATCAATTAAAATTTAAATTAATAATTCATCGTACAGCAAATAATGAATTAATCTTTTTGGTAAGACTGGAAAAAAGCATATTTAAAAATTGATAGACTTGAATGGTGGATTAAGCTTATTACTCCTAGTTTAGAGATTGAAACAGCTATTGCAAAAAGATTAAATACTAACAAACCAATTCCAGTAAATTTTCTAAAGCGTACTGCTAGTTCAGTAACTTTTTCCGAACAAAGATTTAACTGGCATTTTACTAGAACTGCGAATACTCCAAGATATTTATTGCTAACTTTTCAAAGAAATAATTCTCCAAGTTTTGATAAGAACAACAATCTTTTTCATATTAATACAATTCGAAGTTTACAAGTTTCATTAAATCAAACCCGATATCCAATTGATCCATTAAGATTCGATGATACCAATAATCAATTTATGGAAGAATATGATTCTTATCGAAATCTTTGTATAGAATTTGGAGTTGAACCACAATTAACTCCTGGAGATTGGAGACATTTATATCCTGTTTTCTGTTTCGATTTAAGTGCACAATCTGAAGATATTATCAAGACTGGTTGTGATGTAACAATTAATATTGAAAAGAAAGATTCCACAACTTCATTGATGGCTTATGGTTTATTGCTAGAAGATGTAAAATATTCTATTGAAATTCTTAATGGAAAGATGGCTAGGATCGGCTAAAGCCCTAGACTTCGTCGATTAATTAATTTTTTCATAACTAGAATAGATTAAAATTTTTTGGTAACTTAAAATTTTTTGGTAACTTGAAATTTTTTCATAACTAGAATAGATTAAAATTTTTGATAACTTAAAATTTTTTTATTAAAAATGTCGCAAGCGAAAAGTAATAACAAAACTGTTGAATTAAAATTACGTAATATTGTTGACAAAAATACCCCTAAAACTATTACGATTAACAAAAAAAAGTATTACATAAGTAAACCAATGATAGAGAATATTCAATTACAAGAAGAAAAGAGTGGTGGAATTCTCCCATTAATTCCACTAATAATAGGTGGCATAGCAGCAGCAGGAAGTGTTGCAGGTGGGACAGCTGGTATTGTTCAAGCAGTAAATAAAAATAAATCAGAGAAAGCAGCATTAGAAGAACAAAAACGTCATAATAGGGAGTTAGAGAAAGTTGCTAGGGGAGAAGGAATAGTAGATAATTTTATTAGTAAATTAAAATTAGTTGATGAAGGAAAACGAGTTCTTAAAAATATTCTCCACAATGTTGATGATCTAATTGAAATTAAAGAAACTAAAGATGGTTCTGGAATATATCTAAGTCCTAGTATGATTCGATAATAACCTCAGGACCTTTGGTCCATAAGGTAAAACAATTATTTTATTTTATCTTTTAAAACTTTTTTTATCTTTTAAAATGAATTCTACAAATTCCGAAAATTTAATTAAATTAAAAATTTCTAATTTAGATTTATTGAATTATCTATTAAACAAATATAAAAACTCAAATTGTCAGCATATTGGAGGTGACATACAAAAAACATTAGAAAACTTTCCTGGATTTATTTGGAGTAAATATTCGAAAGAAAAACATCTTCCTGGTCATTCATATACCGGTCCAGGAACTCGATTAGATATTAGATGAGAATAATAACCCGAAACCAGGTGAAGAACCAATAAATAGAGTAGATGCCGCCGCTTATAGACATGATTTAGCTTATCAAAATCATGATCTAAGTTCTCGACATGCAGCTGATAAGAAAATGATTCAAGCATTAGATAGTATTCAAAATCCTTCCTTTAGAGAAAAAATTGAAAGAATGTTTGTTAAGAAAGCTTTACAAGCTAAAATATTATTCGGTCAGGGTTTAAATGAATCGACAGCAAAGCTGTCTGAGAGCAACGCTCGAACCTACGCGTCCGAAATCCACAAGGAATATAGAAGGCCTAAATATTTATTGAAAGTAAAAGTATTTAATAAAGATGATATTTGGAGTGCTGATCTTATTCATATGCCGAATGAAAGGGACTACAAATACGCATTGACCGTTATAGATTTATATACACGATACGCTTGGGTAAAGCCTTTAAAAAATAAAAGTGGTCTATCAGTTAAATATGCGTTTGAAGAAATCTTTAAAGAAAGTAAGAGAAAGCCAAAAAAATTGTTTGTTGATAAAGGGTCGGAATTTTATAACAGAAATGTTCAGCCACTATTTGAAACTGTTTATTCAACTGAAAATGCAGGGAAGGCCGTAGTGACAGAAAGATTCAATCGGACGTTAAAAAATAAATTATTCAAGAAATTTACTGAGCAAAGAAATCAGAAATGGTTGAAGATATTACCAGGAATTGTAGAAGACTACAATAATAAAGTTCATTCTGGTATTGAAGAAACTCCAAAGAATGCTTCTGACGACCCTGATTTGATAAGAAAAAAAATATTCGAAAATAATTATTCGAACGAAAATAATAATTTGAATGAGAGTAATCCGAATTTGCAGAAACTTAAGCCGAAATTTAAAATTGGAGATAGAGTTAGAATATTTAAATATAAGAATAAATTTGAAAAAGGCTTTGTTGGCTATTGGACTAAAGAAATATTTGAAGTTTGCAAAATAAATCAAACTTATCCGATTACTTATGAAATTAAAGATTTAGATAATGAGGATATGAGAGGCCGTTTTTATCAAAATGAATTACAACGAAGTGATTTTTAATTATCATTATTATCATTTGGCGTAGCCATAGAACCTACGGTTCGTTCAATTCTAACATAATATCTAGAAATGGTACTCCTTCCTGTAATTTCAATAAAACATAAAGACATAATTGACCACAATAAGTAGTTCCCGGTTTTTGAATTTGAAACGTATTATAAATTCCTTTGCCAAGTATTTCTTTGACTTCATTCGTAGGTGGAAGTCCGTATGAGTCGAACCAATAGTTCTCAGCCTCCGGGCGGTCAAAATAATAATTAGAACAGTTTATATTTCTTTGTTCTGCTGACCAATGTACACCTTTTTCATCTGACGTATGAAGATTTGTTATGAAATTTACAGTTTGAACTTTGTTCCGGGAACTGAAGGTTCCTGTTGGCTTATTTTTTCGGAATTGTAATTCGGCTCTCATTAGAACATGAAAATTCTTTATTCCTAATTGATTTGCGATTTTCTTTAGGTCGAAATTCGTTGTCGTTTGTGTTCCATATAATTTCAAAAACTCATTTATGTTGCTCATTTTATAATAAAAAAATTTCTTAAGGGACCCCTAGAAGTCAGAAGGGAGGGGGTATTGATTTAAAACTGTTCTCTAATGATGTATTTCCTTACTACTTGGGTGGTATTGATTTAAAACATTTTTATAATGATGAATTTCCTTACTATTTGGGGGGGTATGGATTTTAAACTGTTCTCTAATGTTGTCTTTCCTTACTACTTATTCGATTTTGAAATGATTTAATTTAATCTAAATTAAAACGTTACATTGTTACATTTTATTAGTAGAGTTAGTGTTTCGTACATCTTTTATCAATAGTAATTCATTACACATCAATATGTGAAAATTCTTTATTCCCAATTGCTTAGCAATCTCATTTAAATCGAAATTTGACGTGGTTTTGTTTGCCGTATATTTTTTGGAAGTCTCTAATGTTTCTCATTTTTATAGAAGATAAAATGTTTCTATTATATTCCCGTGATTGAGAAATTAAAAACAACACATGGATATTTCAATTTGGTTACATCCACTTTGCATACATTCAATTTGGATACATTGAAATACATGTAAATTTCTCCACGGGTGGACAAGGTTTCATTGGTTGAAACACTCTATTGTATTCACATGTGCAAGAGGAAATAACATTGCATATAAAACAGGAAATAACATTGCATATAAAACAGGAAATAGCATTGCATATAAAACAGACAGATACAAGTTTTCTAAACAATGGGATTTCTGTCCACGGGTGGACAAGGTTTCATTGGTTGAAACACTCTATTGTATTTACATGTGCAAGAGGAAATAACATTGCATATAAAACAGGAAATAGCATTGCATATAAAACAGACAGATACAAGTTTTCTAAACAATGGGATTTCTGTCCACGGGTGGACAAGGTTTCATTGGTTGAAACACTCTATTGTATTTACATGTGCAAGAGGAAATAACATTGCATATAAAACAGAGGGGTTTCAAGAATGATAAATTTTCTTCACAGCGCGTCTAATGTTAACGCGTTGATTTGATTAGTTGAATGGCGCAGTATTTTAGCTGAACGGCGCACCATTGTTAAGAAAATTAAAATGAAATAGCATAGGTCTAAACGAAAATAAAGTGTCGTGCGGCCGTCGCAGTAACAAAGCGGGGATACACATCCAATTTCCATTGAATATGTCATTGCAATATTGACGCTAAATGACGCACCATTGTTTGGGAGAAGAATGGAATCGTTTGGAATGACACATAATTGCTTTACACAATGAAGTCAATCTTCCGATAACGTTAGGTCGTGACTTTTAAAGTACAAGAGAAACAGACACCCAACAAAGCGTAGGAAATTTGTCTGCTAATTTACCTAATTTCATAACAAATGAAACTTCGGTAATTGATCACTATAAAAATATGTCTTGTCATTATCACAAAGAGATAGAAGATAGTTGATGCGCTTACCGATAAAAATTTTACACATAACACTGAGTGAATTGTTTCTTTTTTCATGCAACAAGAATTTGTGTAAGTTTACAATTGTATTATTCTCTCCACCATTTGGCTCTATGAAATCACTCAAAGAATCTGTAAATTCATGCCTCTAAAAATATATTCCTCTTGAATTCCTCTCGTAATTTTTTCATCCTCCCTGGCAAAGATTGTTTTCTTCTATCTTCAAATTGATCTTGTCTCATTTTGAGAAATATATGACGAGGGCGTTTTGACACAACCTTCACTGACAAGAAACACTGTTAAATTAAATAAGTCTTCAGCACAATTGTTTGAAATAGCCATATCGATTATTGTTGTTGTGTATTGTTTCACGGCATTGCAGCCGGAGTAGGATTTGCTGGTTATATATTTCACGTCTTACAAATGTCTAAGTGGGTGTAGCAGCTGTTTGTTCTTTCATATATTGTTTCCTTTCAAATGTTTGAGTGGGACTTAATATACTTAAATGCCTTTTATTCATAAATGCGAGAAGCAGATGTTCTCTACAATTGAGTGTTCATCTGAGTGCAAAGCAGTAGATAAATTGTAAGAACGCCTGATGAAATGACAATTGTAAATACTCCTAAACTTACTGTTAAGAATATGCCAATTCCTTCAAATATTATTAGACACATGATATATTTTAAAAACCTGAAAGATGGATAAAATTCACAAATTTTGAAATTCTCAACTTTTATGATTTTCGGTGTCCTGGAACGGACATGATTTCAGCAATGAAAAATTGTAATTCTCAAATTTGAGATTCTTAACTTTTCTGATTTTTTCGGTGTCCTGGAGCGGTCATGATTTTAAGGGTGGGTGAAAATTGTAATTCTCAAATTTGAGATTTTGAAAAATTTGAAAAATTGGGTATTTTTAAAAACGCCCAAATATTCGCCCTTCGGCCTTCGGCCACGTGAAATTTAAAGTCTACCTAAATTTTTGAAATTTTTGAAATTTTGTTTTTTTGAAAAAAACCCGCAAAAGTGTAACATCCGGCGCAAGCGAAGCGTCGCGCCGGATGTCACACTATATACTACTACTGTGATATTGCTCATTTCGAGTGTCACTTATGTCGCAATAGTTAGTACCTATGCAAATGTGGTAAAGATAGGTTTTAGCAAAGACTAACACGGAAAATGGCGAAACGTAAAATGGCGAAACGTAAAAATCAAGTTTTCTTCAGCCATTCAAGCTCTCCGACGAATGAAAGCAAATCAGCGATACAATGCTATACGACATGCTAATGATAAATTCATCCGTGAAATTATTTCTCATGTGAGGAAGTTGAGGACGAAGAAATTAGCGCCAAAACAACGAAAGTTACTTAAGCGATATGCTACGAAATTGCGTTTCATCTCCAATCCTAAAGTCACCCTTCAAAGAAAGAGGAAAACTCTAACACAAAAGGGCGGTTTCCTTTCAGCAATACTTCCAATGATAGCTCCTGCCGTGGGCAACCTATTGGGTAATATCTTTGGCTCTAGACGTTAATTATGCAAATGTTGAATCTCAAAGTAATAAAATGGATTTCAGACTTCAATGTGATAAAGTTCTGACTATCAGGTCCATCTCATGCAGGTAAAACTGTTTTCACGCTGAATTTATTGGATAAAAGAAGGGAGTTGTTTAAGGAATCTATCAATCGAGTGATTTGGTGTTATGGTATTTATCAACCGTCGCTGTTTCAGGAATTGCAAAGTCGCAACTTTATTCGACATGAAGGAATTATTCCAGTGGATAAACTTCAGTCTAATGATGTTGTTGTATTGGATGATTTATTAAAAGAAAGTAAGAATTCAAAAGATGTTACAGATATGTTCACTCGTGCAGCACATCATAAAAGGTGTTTTATCATCTATATCACACAAAATTTGTTTCCTGATGGAAAAGAAGCTCGTACACGAAACCTGAATACACACTATTATGCTATTTTCAAGAATCCGCGAGATAAAAGTCAATTTGAAATTTTAGCGCGACAAGTTGCACCCAGAGGATCAAAAGCCTTAATTGAAATTTTTCAAGCAGCTACTGAAAAACCATACGGTTACTTATTCATTGACTTTACGCAAGAGTGTCCGGAAGAATTTAGATTTCGAAGTGATATTTTGAAAACTCCCATAATTATCTACAAACTATGAGTTCTTATTCTCTCATGATTGTTATTCCTCAGGATGAATATGTACAATTGACTGCCATGCAGCAAGTAAAGCAACCTCTTGCAAATCAAATGTATAGGAAAGAAATAGATTATCAGCAAAATGTTCACATCAAAGATCCACATCGTGCTGTATTATTACAATCGGAAACTGTTGAGCAATTGAAAAACTTGAAGAATAAGATGCGTGACTCTGTATCGACTGCTACACCTTTAGCATCTCGCGCACATGCCATATCTCTTTTCAACAGTATTGAACCCCATCGCAATGTAAATGATAGAGGAGAAATCATTACAGGTGAAAATAAAGTGATTGATGCTTCACGTTATGAAGACTTGATTCAGTATGCGACACGTAGAAAGCGCCGTCAGGGCTATGTTCCACCTGGTTGGTCATACTTTCTTAAACTATTGAAAAAGCATAATGTGCCAAAATTTGCTTTAAATAATGAGACATTGAAAGAACTTGATTCAACAGTGGCTACTGCTCCAATGCTTCAGGCGATGAAAATGCCAACAAATTGGTTTAAGACGTCACCTGCTACATCCCCTCCCACACTCACTAAGCAAACAAGAGGAAGAACTCGACGTAGATCTACATCACCACTAAAACTAGTAAAAGGAAAACGTAAAAGAGCTCCTCCTAGGAAATACATGTTCTCAGACTATTAATATGAAGCAGATGTGTTGCTTGCCATGTAATGAGCCGCCAGAGGTGAATGTCGTTGTCACTTGTACTTGCTGCGCCAGCTCTCACAATGAAACCCCTAAGCAATGTGAACACGATTGCAAAACCGCTAAAGCTAAATGCTGCAGTTGTTGTAAATGTAGAAAGGCAAGAAAACAAAAGGATGAGAAGGAGGAAAAAGAGTCAGCGTCATCGACTGAACGTTTGAAGTCAATCTATTATGATGTAAAACATCCGGCAGGATTTGCATCTATCAAGAAATTATCAAAGGCGAGTGGTCTTCCACAATCACAAGTGAAACGATGGTTAAAGGGTCAGGCTACCTATACACTCCACAAACAAGTGAAAAAGAAGTACCGCACCCGCCATTATATTGTTCATGACATCGATGAACAGTGGCAAGCAGATTTGTGTGATGTTGCCTCCATTTCAAAACATAACTCGGGCAATAATTTTATTTTAACCGTCATTGATATTTTCTCGCGTTATGCGTGGGCTCAACCTTTAAAAACTAAAGAAGGGAAAGGAGTAGCAAAAGCATTCCAAACAATTTTTCGAGAAGGCCGCATTCCAAAAAGAATTCAGAGTGATCAAGGAAAAGAGTTTGAAAATCAGCATGTGACAAGATTATTTGAGAGGCATGACATTGAGTTTTTTAGTGTAAAGAGTGCTTATAAAGCTGCACTCGTTGAACGTTTTAATCGCACATTAAAAAATCGCTTGTGGCGACATTTTACTGCCAACTTGACACAAAATTGGACAAAGGTTCTACAAGATACACTCCATGCCTACAATCACTCTATCCATCGTTCTATTGGACTCAGACCAGTAGATGTAAATGCTGACAATGTAGATAAAGTGCGCGAATCATTCCAACGTAAACGCACTCCTGTGAAAAGTGATGTGAAAATTGGTGATAAAGTTCGTATCTCAAAAGTGAAAAGTGTTTTTGCTAAAGGGTACCTTCCGAATTGGACAGAGGAGGTATTTACAGTATCAGGGATTAATCAAAAAGACTCTCCGACCACCTACAAGTTGAAAGATTACGATAATGAAGAAATTGAGGGTAGCTTTTACCGCGATGAGATTGAGGTAGTCACTGAAAGTGAAACATATTTGGTAGAGAAAATCATTCGATGTAAAAAACGGCAAGGTGAAGAATGGTGTCTTGTTAAATGGACTGGTTATCCTTCAAGTATGAACTCTTGGATGCGTCGTGCTGACATCTTTCACCTAAGTGATCGACAGTGATTCATGCAAAGTTGTAACTAACAATGTTTAGGATTTGAGCTATGAATCCAACTGCCTCATTTATTCACGACCCTCCTATGTAAGTGGTGGAGGACAAATTTACATCGGCGCTCGCCGCCAACGTGGAGGTAGCATACTTGGTGCACTGAAATCTGTTGTAGCACCTCTCATATCCAATGTCGGTAGATCTTTAAAACGAAATGTTTTAAGTAATGCCGTTGGCTTTGCTGGTGATGTTGCTAGTGATCTTTCCAGAGGTAGAAGTTTTAAGAGCAGTTTGTTGAATCGTGGGAAGGAACGCGGTTTAAAAACATTGAAGCAGACCTTTGCTGGTGTTACTCAAGGAAAGAAATCACCTAAACGAATGAAAAAAGGAAGGAGGAAACATCGCGGAGCTGGTAAGGTGCGATCTTCAGTCAAAAGGTATTCACGAAAACGTCGCAGAGGCTCTAACCATTCATCAGGCGCTAAGCGACGACGCTGCCATAACTTCTAATCATGGAGTGTAAAACTTCTGGTTTTTGTTTGTTTGATCAACAAGCCATACAGACAGATATTCTTAGTTCAATTATTGTAGATTATCATCCTCGAACAGCTGAGAATGCTGGCCCCATTGAATTTGTTATTCCTGGTGGTAGTGATGACTACATAGATTTGAGTTATGCGATGGTTGATTTGAGGTTTAGAATTCAGCAAGCAGATGGAACTGCTATTGGCGATACACATAAAGTTGGACTGAACAATTTACCATTGACTACATTACTTCGTGATGTTTCTCTAACGATTGGAGAGCAGCAGGTGGAAGGTGGTCAAAGCGATTATCCCTATAAATCATATTTCAATCATGTATCACAGTTTCATCCAGCAGCACAAAAAAGTCATATGGAAGCCATGGGATGGTACAGAGATGAAGCAGGAAAATTTGATGTTGAAACAAACAGTGGCTTTGTAAAGCGATCTGCTATGATTAAAGATAGTAGAGTATGTCAGCTATATGGTCCGCTAAATTTAGACTTCTTTAGAAAGTCAAAGTTTTTACTCTGTAATACCAGCATGCGACTCAAGCTGACATTGAATAAGCCTGAATTTGCGCTGAATGCATTTGGTAAAGTTGATAATTTTAGAATTCATGTGGAAGATATTGCACTTTACATTCGTCGAGTAGTACCGAATCCAAGTGTTATTAGAGGACATGCTGAAGTTCTTAACCGCCAAAATGCCATTTACCCCGTTCAGCATACAAAGCTTCTCACCTTTACAATTCCTAAAGATCAAAAGAGTTTCATGAAAGATGGCCTCTTTCCATCGGAAGCACCGAAGCTCCTCATGGTGGCAATGGTTGAAAATGACGCATTTAATGGTAATATAAAGAAGAATCCTTTCAATTTTAAACACAATCAGTTAAGTGAAATTGCTTTACGTGTAAATGGTGTGAGTCATCCTGGTCCACCCTACAAACCAGATTTTGCTGCGGATCAATTTATGCGCAGTTATGTTGATTTTATGGATGTCTTTGGCTTTTACAATACGGATGACACCAACGGACTGACTATGAAAGAGTTTAAGAGTGGATATACTATTTATGCATTTGATTTGACTGCTGACAGCGATATTAGTGCACCCTATCGTCAAGCGAACGTGCCTCATAATATTCGTTTGGATTTGACGTTCAAAAGAACACTACCTGAGACGATCAATGTATTAATTTATGCAGTCTTCGATTCAAACATTGAAATTACAAAGTATCGTGACGTGATTCTTCAGTATAATCGTTAATGAGTTGGTTGACTGCTGACGATATTAAGACTAAAGTGCAGCGTAATGCAAACGAAGCGACGTTGAAAGCTTTCGATAATGTCTATTCACTCGATACCTTACCACCTGCAGTAAATCACTATCCCATCTTTATTGTGCTAAACACTCATTCGCAGAATTTAGGCGGTGAGCATTGGAAAGCGATCTTTATTGGAGAAGACCGACGTGGTGAACTATTTGACTCTCTTGCTCAACCTCCAAATATACCAACACAGCAGTGGTTGAGAAAACATACGCGTCAATATCAGCGAAATGAACGCATACTGCAACATCCACTTTCATCAACGTGTGGTGCTTTTGTACTGTACTTCATCTTAAAACGTTTACATGTATCTCGATTTGTATCTGTTATTCAAAACTTTTCATGTAATCCATCCTCTAGTGAAAAAATGATTTGTAAGTTCTATCATGATTTGAAATAAAAACATCATGTTGGAAAAATTGTTTTTTATTTTACAATCCGCTGGGTACGTACATACTCAATGAGATAGTCTAGGATCACATTTGCTTGTACATGAGATTTTAGTCCAGTAATGATCACTTTACTATTATGAAAGATTGCCACATGCACAGGTAACCAACAACTAATGACAGCTGCAGGAAAAAGTTCGGGTTCATAACACAAATTGTAACTGCTGGTACGAATCTTCAAAAATGATAGACTGTCACTCAATTGAGTAGAGATCACTATATTGTCCACAGTCAGATTCGACATCACACACCTCTCCCTCTTCCATATCCGACGTAGTAGTCTTTGTAGCTCTAAGCGCATTGACTGCGCCGATGAATGAGAAAGGGCGCCGAGAATCTGTACAGTCCCATTTGGGAAGAGTTGAAGATTCCGTGAATTGTTCATCTTCACCACTAACATTTGAGGACGGCCCGGGTAATACTTGCTGTTTGGAAGCTGTTGGTGTAATGTTGTGAGATCGATTTTGGTGTAGAGTCTGAAGCGACGGAGAATGTTGACGATGGTGTAGCGATGGCGCTTCATGATGAAAGAATGAGTAAATTGAGCGATGTACCTTCCTTTTATACTTTTCCCAACTACTTTGATGAAATGTGAAGTTAGTATGAAGTTGGGAATGATAGAGTAGAATTCGCCGATTGTTGACGCGCAGCCAGATGCGATTTCCAATACGTGAATGTCTTTTCATATAGAAGTATTTCAAGTCCTTCATGATATGATGTAGAGATTGAAAATGACGATAAGATAAAGCAAACTCTCTTCTCACATTTCCAGTTGAATCTTTGAAATAGACGTTTCGATCATGATCCGTTTCAGTACGTTGTAGGGAATCTAATTTCCAACACATGATGTGTGGTAGTCATGTCTGATTAAGATTTGCATAGTAGGGCGATGAACTCACGACGAATAAATGTCATGATGGAGCGATGTATATATCTTCTATACTTCTCCCAATTGTATTTGCGAAATGAGAAACAGTTTGCGGAATGAGAATGGTAGATTTGAATTTCATTTCTGTAATGTTGAAGCCAAACTTGATCACCCAAGGAGATGAATCTTAATGTTTCAAAATATTCCAAATCCCTCATGATATCATTGAGGTTGACAAATTGTCGCCATGTTAATGTAATACCTCTTGATGAATGACCATGAGAATTTTTGAAATGTACGTTTCCATTACGATCAACTCTGATATATTGTAGAGAGTCCAAAATCCAAGTCTTCATGATGTTATGCAAAGTCGCAGATCAGCAATATAAAAATGTCGTTTTATCATATTTTGCTTAGCAATGCGGCTACAAAGAGATTTGCTAGTAATCGAGCCGCACTCTTTTCTACTCCCATTGATCATGCACAACAGCTAAATGGAAATTGGGAAGTGGGTGTCACTCAACTTGTTTATAGCAACTGTGTCTATACTTTTGATCATGAGGTGATGACTATTAATATGAGACGCACAGCTGCTTACCAATGTGAAAAGGGTTGCCGAGTATACATTCCACAGTGGCCAAAGAAAGATCTCTTATCATGTAAAAAGTTTATATATGATTTCTTGAATAAAGCATGTAAACATATTGTCCAATTTACTCCGCACAATGATGATTATACTTATGTACATCATGTAGTTGAGAAAGATTGGATTGTTGGTTTAAGTCCAAGTTTAAGAAATGATTTAGGTTACCTCGCTAGCGCCTTAACAAGCTATGATAATTATAACGTTAATTACCACCCAAGTGGTCATAAACAGTTAATATATCGAGAGGAAGCTTATTATGTAGATCTTATTCCAAGAAATGAGAAGACGTTGGTGAAGAAGATTGTGATTAAGCCAAGAAAGACAAACATGACTCCTGAAACATTATTGAAGAAATTTAATTATCTCCTTCGAGTTGATGGTAAACAAGTGGCAACATTGACTTATATCAAATCATCTAATCATATTGCAATAAGTAAATTAAATGATGATGATCTAGTATTAGTTTGTTCAAAAGATTTTCATCAGTTCTTACGACATCATTCTGCAGCTGTTCATGGAAAATCTGATATGCAACATTTACCATGTGAAAGGTCAAATCAATTTGATACAGAATGGACCGTATCTTTATATAGAAAGTGTGTAGAGCCTTTAGGTGGTATCTTACATGAAACAAGAGTGTTGATGCCTCGCATTATTACTTCGGTTAAATTGGTTGTAGATTATTTAAATGAAGTGATTAATGACCAACATATTTCATTTTCTGAAAAAGAAGGTACTTTGTCTCTCACTATAAGTGGAAAAGGTATTGAACTAATTATGGATAAAACTCTAATGGACATTTTGGGTTTTGATCAAAATATCTTTAAAAGTGGTACTGTAACCAAAGCTAGCGCAGACATGTCGCTATCGCGTCGTATTAACTATTTTCAGATATATTCCAATATTGGTGAAGATGTACGTGTGGGAGATGTTGAAGCTCCATTGCTAGCAATGATACCATACCAGCCAAAAAGCTGCAGTATTTTATCTGATCATACTTTCAAGAAAGTGCATTATACAAAGCTGAAATCAAACTACATCCCACAAATTGATATTGCCATTTATGACGATGCTGGTGCGTTGATTCCTTTTCATAAAGATGCTGTGACAAGTATCACACTCCATTTCCGAATGAAGAGTTAATGCAAACGTATGCTAATATATTTTTCCAATGTGAATAATATGGAAAGTGAAATTAAGGACTCGTTTCTAATCTACTTACCCAGTAATGCTTCTATGAATAAATTTCCCAAAAATAAACCATCAGACTATCGAGTAGAATTAAATCGCCCACTGCATTTAGAAGGTGAATGGGAGGTTGGCGTTTCTAGTATTTGCTATGATAGCAATATTCAGAATGTGAATGATTTGGAAGAAATGATATTGACTCCTCGCACCCATGATGGAATAACGATGAATAATGCATTCCAGTTCCCATACAATTTAACATCAGATGGAAAGTGGAACTATGAATGGATTCAGATAAAATCAGATTCTTATGAACCATTTGGGAATGAGAAAATTATTAAGGCATTCAACAGTGGTAATACTTCCATCATAAAGAATAAAAATCAGAAAGCTTATGAGTTTACTATCTATCATTGGAGTGGGAGACAGTTCCTCCGCTTTCATTCTTTTACTAAAGGTCTTACGCTGAGGTTGGATAATGAATTCTATCCACATCTTGGTTTTGGCCATGGACTACATCTAACGTCAATTGCTACTGCAAATGTTAAAAAAGTTTATTCAAATCGAATCAACAAATTTCATTATAGATTTAAAATATTTGATGAAGATGTTGTAGAATGTGAAGAACGCATCATTTTGAAAAAGCGTGGTGTTCAACCTTTATCACTTATTGAGTTAGTAAAACGATGGAATGAGACTGTGGGTAAGAAGTATGGAGAGAAAATTATGGCGGACAAAAATAAGTTGGTTATTCAGAAATATAATGACAAACTTACAGTTTATTTCTCTCCATCCTTGCGTCATTTTGTAAGACATTATACACCTATTATTGGAAGTGGTGTGGTGTATGCTTCTCATGAATATCACACTAAAGCTGATTCAGTTAATGATGAATGGTGGGTGGACATCTATGGCGATCGCATCAAGAAAATTTACCAGTCTTATGAAGAATCTAAAGTTGCTATCAATATAATGCCGCGTCTATATCATACAGTTGAAAGCTTCATTCATGTAGTAAATCCTTATATACAACAGAAGTTGAAGCATGTGATGAAAAGTAAATATGATGTAAAGACGCACCACATTTCGTTTTCAATTGAAAATCAACGCGTTGTTCTGAGACTGGGTGATGACATTCAATGTCAATTGAGTAAAAATTTGAAAAAACTCTTTGGTTTTTCAATGCTACAAACTGTGTTTGCTGCTGCGCATACGATTGGTATAGAAACACCAATGACACTTGATAAACATGAACAGCACCTTTACATTCAAAGTAATTTGATTCTACCTATTTCTGTTGGTGAGAAAAAAGAATACATTTTACGTGATTTCATTCATGATAAAGACGCTTCATATGGAATAGTCGAGAAGATGTTTAAATCTATTTTCTATCATCCCGTCATCAAACAAACTATACCCTCTATTGCTATCAAAATTACCAATGGTTTACAAGAGTGCATCCATGTGAAAGATACTAAATCCCTCGTAACTTTAGTGTTTCGGAAAACAAAGTGAAGTCATTGTGATATGTTTATTGAAATAAAAATATGTATATGAAAAAGTCTTTTCACAGATATAGGGGGAATGAGCTAACTGTAGGCATATATTCACAAGGAAGAAACGATCTCATGCGATACATAAAACAGCCATGTATATCTACAAAAAGCAACATCAAAATACTGAGTTAAAGTTGATTATGTCAATACATCTCCTGAATGTGGTAGCGTGAGTTTTATTCTTTTGGGTGGTGGTATGTTTGTGTCAGGATGTCCATGTGGAAGAAGAGATGTGTTATGTCCTATCCAACACCTCTTATCTTCCCATGCTGAAAGTGCTCGTTTCTTGAACGTGTGCGTTTTCACAGTATGAACTTGAGATTTTAAGATTGTCATATTGACAAACGTTATAGTTTTATTTTTATAGGCCTTCTTATAGGAGCGATGTTTCATTTTGTGAACAATGGATTTTGATATACCTTTAGCACGCTTAATACTATCTGCACATTCTTTTAATTTCATGGAATGCATTTTAGGACGGAGGAGAATCATTTCATCTATTTCCTTTCCTGCTGTTTTTATCCTTAAAACAACCAAGTTTGGCTTTATTCTGTATGGAATAGAGTGGATGAGTGGGATTGTAGTTAGATGTGTCGAAATATTTTTCTAATGACTTGCATACTTCATTAAAATTTAAATCTTTTTGAGTGGTAATTCCTAAAAAGAAACTATCTGTATCACCACCCAGCAAGCGAACCTCTTTTACGAGAGGGCATGGTTTTAATATTTTGTAGAAGAGTTGATACATTTCAATCTTGGAATAATCTAAAACGGCTTGCCCAATATAGATGGGTTTGCACAACTCAACTTCTGATTTTATCATTTTAACACCTACAAGATCCGCATCGATGATGTCTCTATCAATGAAAAGAGGTGATGAGGTTAATTTGTGATATTTTTGTTCATCGACGACTAGTTTGTAGTTCATACGTTTTCTAACATCCTCCATGGTCTTTCCGAATAGACTGTTATTCTTATATTTATAAAAATCCTTTTCAAAATTATTTTGGGCGAGTGCACGTTTTTGACTGTTACTATCTATGTAGGGTTTGAGGAAGGCTTTCTGTCTAAATTTGATAATTCGGTGAACTGACTTTAGAAGCATGCCCATTTCTAAATAGAATTTTAGTATGCAGAAGTGTACGAGATAATTTTTCTTATCATATTGGGTGAGTAAAAGTTTGCGGCATGGTTTGTACCTTGGCTGTCCACACTCTGTTAAGTTATTATGAAATTGTGACATGAATGGTGAAAACATATCTTCAGTCACTTCACCAGATTCAGGTGCGAGTGGGAAATCAGCAGTTTTATTTTTAATGCTATTTGGATAAATCAAATCCACTTCAAAATAATATCCCCAATCACCTTCATCTGGAATCTTCAGTATGTTCGAAGGGTTGGAGTAATACTCAAGCTCATCTTGATTTAACCAACTAAACTCGGAATGAGGTAGTGGTTTAGACAGTGAACTGCCATATAAATTATTTTGGTCATAGTACTTTAGGTGGATATGATCATCACCTACTGTTTCAGATTTTATATGATGTTTATTTACAAATGCGAGACCACCGCGTATTCCGCGCTCAAATATATTATACATCTCCGGGTCTTGTAAGAGATGAATGGTCTCACCAGTCATTTTAAAGGCTGATTTAAAGGACATGGCTGGTAGACTGACAAAGTGGACAGGATCTAATTTGTCTTCTTCTAATGCCACTCGTCGAAATTCCTGAAAGACATCAGCCAGCAAAATGACATCTAATTCTAAGTAAGCGATCATATAATCGCCAAACGTTTTACATTCAAATTTTAACCATGCCTCTTGAGCATGTTCATAATCTTCTACTGGACAATCTTCACCCGTCAAATCGTTTTTGAATTTGTCAATGGAAGGAAGGGTTGTTTCATTTAGTTTAGACATTGAGCTAAAATACGCATAGGGAAAGACTCCTTTGCGAGTGATTATTTCATCCGTTAAGTTTGGATAGTGTTTCTTCAAAGTTTGACTATGGGGAAGAAACTTGAGATTACGAACGAGAGAAGCTAGTGACGCTGACATGAATTGGAATGAATCTAAAAATTTTATTTCGAAGAAGACTGTCTTATTTTCTTTAGTTTTATCTACTGGTACTTTTGCTGTCATTGCCATGAATTTTTCTCTCGTTTGTGCTATTACATTAAACTGCCACGATTTCATCTGGCTCAACCCTTCTTTTATGAGCATATGACTGTCATAGTCCTTAAAGTTATGAAAAATGACGGGTAGTACACGACGTCTCAACCTAAGTGAAAAGTTACATTTGGAGCAGAGTGCGTTTCTAAATTTACCAGTGATGTGATCATGATCACGCACTTTCTTAATTTTATCGTCATCAAACGTTTTATGACATTTAGGGCAGGATGTGCAACTTTCAAATTTTTGTTTGTCTTCATCTGACATATGTAGTGACTTACGCTGCAATTGGGAATCATATGATTGTTGAAATTTAGCAGCTTTATCGAGAAATTCTAGAAATTTTGAAATGCAATCTTCACCTTGCCAAGTATGCATTTTGTTTTGTCTATTCCTAAAGTGGTCATGCCATACTTCATAGCAGGATATGGCTGCTGGCTTGTGGATGATATCATCAATGTAGCATTCTATGTCTGCGTAAATGACACGCAGGGGACTTAATTCGTCACCATTATCCTTATGTGAAAATATTTTATCTTTGGGCATGCGTTCCATTTGTAATTTACCTCGCTTGCACCATTCATAGTGAGTTTCAAATTTATCTTTACTCCAAAAGGAGCGGATGCAGCGGTCGCATACAAAATGTTCACCTCTTTTAGAGTGCCCCAAGTGAGTGTACAAGCGAGAGATTTTGGGAATACCACAGTAGTGCCATTCCTCGCTATCATCTTGTTTTACTAATAAGAGGTTGGCTACACGTTCATAACAAGTTGAACGTGAATTATAGCGGGCACCCTTCAACCCCTTCTCCCACACGTGAACGACAATTTTAATCTTATTATGTTTTTCGAACGTTTCTACATCTTTGATTTTCATGTTGTTACTATCACAACCTTCAAAGTCTAGTTCATCCTCCCACTGTCTATAGCTATAGGTATGATTTCGATTCGCGTTGATATTATTATAGTGAAGGATGGATAGGACTGCATATTTGAAACACTGTGATTTACAATCGACATTGATGACAGCTTTCTTATTATACAACGTTTTTGGTAGTTTAAATGTACCTCGAGCTGCATGACTTTCTAATAGTGAAATTTTGAATATGGCTGAGTCCACACCATCAAAAATGAGAGCGCTGTCGCGTTGATTGAATTTATCTACATTTGATTTTAAACATTGAATGTGAAAATTTAGCCAAGACTCGCAGTCTACAACTTCGGTTGCGGAAGAGGAAGGAACATGAAACTGTATTCTCTCCGTCACTTGACCCGTTTGAAAATCTATCTTAATATATTTTAGTTTAAGGTAGATGAGCGCCTTCATTCTAAAATTGTCTAAATTGTTGAAGAGCGCTTCGATAATGTTTGAATTTTGAAGGAGCCACTCAGGAAAATCTACTATTTGAGTATTGGACTCCATGCAGTAGTCGCGTACTAAATTATTATGTGAAACATTAATGAGGGAGATGGTAGAGGTACCGTTGGTGTAGTGATCATTTGCATGCGTGTGTTGAAGTCTGTGCGAAGATCGCTGAAAGTGACTATCAAAAGAAAGAGGGCACAAATCGCAAGGAAAGGAGATGTCATCGTCAGAATCAACTTCACCTCCGGAGATTGACGCCGCTTTGCGTTGACACACACGTTGTTTGATGTGTCGAAGGAGACTGTGCTTCCTTGTAAACATATGTCCGCAGTCGGCACATTCCCACTCGTTGCCTTGTCGCGAGAGTCCTGAGCTGGAACTCACATCACCTGAAAGAGAAATCATTCTTTCATCTCTGTTCAAGTCTCAGTGTATTGTTACAACCTACCTTGACTCAACAACTCTAAACTTTCCTCGAGAAGGGAAGGTGTTGGTGATGAAGTTGATGCCTGAAATTGAGGAAGATGCTATTAGCCACACGTTTGAGGGAGATGAGTGAAGAAATTTTCAACTTACCATTTCAACGAAATTATGTTTAAGCTTGATACTTCAACAAGATAGAGACTTCACTCAAATAATACGTCTCAAATTTGGAATTCACTTGTACGCCTCAAATAATAACAGAATTCGCTAGACAGCACTTCACTTATGCGTCTCAAAGACAGAGTGAAATGACACGAATGTCACTTTGCATATATACTTTCATATTCATCATTCATTGGCTGTTCATTCTGACTGGTTGCTTGTTGATACTTAAGAATTAGAAAACATTTCAAAGTTATTATTCACAGTCAACATGACAAGCCCTCCGACAACACCAAACACAAAATTCTCTTCTCCATCCTCAACACCAAAGGCTCCAACGAAGGTAGAGAAGGTGTTATTACCAGCGGACAACGAAGAGAGTGTATGTGAGAAGGAGTGTCCCGACTTAACAGGCGTGAGGTGGAAGTATCTCTAGTACGATACTGACGATGTGATGGAGATCACCAGCACCAAGTTCCTCCACCAATTATGGGAGTGGCACACTCCTAACTCCCAGCCACGAACTATGGCGGAGTGGGAGTATATTGACAAAGTGAGGCTCGCAGTGGAAGAACGATTAAAGCAACTGAACTGTTTTTGTTATCTATGTGAAGCCAGACTCTGGGACGATATTGGCGATGAAGACCTTTTGAAATACATGCCATAATAAATGTTTATTTCATATTATCTTTGCTTTCATACTGACTTACTTGAACGGGGCTTCAGTGGATGATTTAACCATGTATACATTTTCATTTGGAAATAGTAGCACGCTTAGTCTAACTTGTAAATCTTAAAACATTTCATATGGGCGATGATGATAGATGAAATAGTGTCAAATAAAATTAAGATAGCTTACACTTCTGATACAGGGATAGCAATCGACTGCGATCCATGTGTAAAGAGCTTGTTAGACTACGGATGGGCTTAAGTGGATGAGTTAACCATGTATACATTTTCATTTGGAAATAGTAGCACGCTTAGTCTAACTTGTAAATCTTAAAACATTTCATATGGACGATGATGGTAGATGAAATAGTGTCAAATAAAATTAAGATAGCTTACACTTCTGATACAGGGATAGCAATCGACTGCGATCCATGTGTAAAGAGCCTGTTAGACTACGGATGGGCTTAAGTGGATGATTTAACCATGTATACAGTTTCATTTGGAAATAGTAGCACGCTTAGTCTAACTTGTAAATCTTAAAACATTTCATATGGACGATGATGATAGATGAAATAGTGTCAAATAAAATTAAGATAGCTTACACTTCTGATACAGGGATAGCAATCGACTGCGATCCATGTGTAAAGAGCTTGTTAGACTACGGAAGAGAGAAGTGTGTTATGTTGCGTGTGGCGCGTGAGTGTCCTCCCATTTCATTCCATTCATCAATTCGTCTCATTGATAGAGACAGGTAGAACTCATGGTTCTCATAACGTATGCAATGGAAAGTTTTAGGCAACCTTCGACAGTTGGCTAAATGTCGCCCTGGCGCGAATGCATACTACGTTGAGACAGAGGCAATCACTTGCAAACATGACGCAGAGAGGTTTAACAAGATTGACCATTGCCGAATGTCCCTTGCGGTATACATAGCTACGGGTTTCACCGCCGCCCTTTACAGGAACGCCCGTCGAAAGGAAGTATTACACCGAACTTCATTTGCAACGTTCAAGTTGACTGATAGCAGATTCAACTTAATGATAGTATTCGCTAGTCCGAAGACTGCCCAGGGCAAACCGCGAGGAGGTTCTATCATGTCTTGCCCCATGGTGGCCCTTAAGAGAGCCGATGGTTCGTTCTCGGGGGGTGTGAATTTGACTATTGGCTGGAATAGTCAATAGGTATGACGGTTAGGTTGTCATAGACCCTATACCGCCGAGGTCGTACTGGTGCATATGGCACCTTTCGGATGCGGGTGGTTTTAGGAGTCCACACCTCATCCGTCCAAACGATCCTCTTGATCTTCCCCTTCTTCTCATCCTCTTCATCCCACTCGTCGAGGATGACGAACTCAGGAATGGCGTTGTCTTCATCGATGAAGACGGGAATGTTGTCGGCAGATGTCGCTTCCATCGTGACTTCAAATTGAATGAGAGGCGCTACAATCTTCTGGCTTATATAGGGTTTTCAACAATGAATTGCTCAACAGCGAATCAGAATGCTTCAGGGATAGCAATCGACTGCATAATGTTCAAGTTGACTGATAGCAGATTCAACTTAATGATAGTATTCGCCAGTCCGAAGACTGCCCAGGGCAAACCGCGTGGAGGTTCTATCATGTCTTGCCCCATGGTGGCCCTTAAGAGAGCCGATGGTTCATTCTCGGGAGTAACGTCATCTTACACCCTACCAATTCTGCTGAGAGAGTCTTTGACTCTCTCTTTGGTAGCACTGTCGACTTCCACGCTAATTGGCACGTGACTAAAAAGTGGAATGTAGCGCCATTCCGTTGGATTGACAGCAGTTGCTGTCATCGGATTGCCAATCCGAGCAAGATTATTAAAAACTCTGTCTTGCTCCTCTAGCCTGACAAACTCCTCAAATAAATTTCGCGGCCTTAACTGCGGTCCGCGAGGAGAGCTGACTTGACTGTTCGGCGTCTGCATGATTGAAATGAAATGAAATGAGAGGCAGTGGTTTATATACCCCTCTAACGCGACGCAACGTTCAAGTTGACTGATAGCAGATTCAACTTAATGATAGTATTCGCCAGTCCGAAGACTGCCCAGGGCAAACCGCGTGGAGGTTCTATCATGTCTTGCCCCTAGGTGGCCCTTAAGAGAGCCGATGGTTCGTTCTCGGGAGTGACGTGATGGGGTGGTGAAGGTGGGCAAAGATCTGCAATGAAAATGATATGTATTAGAATAGGATATACTATCTTATTTACTTTTCACTTACCAAGTTAGCCATCCTTTGGCAGTCTCGCGCGTTTCCGAATAGAGAATTCGTACAGATGGCCGCGCATTCTCAGGCTGGCGTGGAGGCATTTTTTCGTCGGATGGCCGTTATAACAAATGATGGACTCGTCTAAATTTTGATTCACGAGTACTTCGCCGGCCAAATGATTATCCCGAATAGGGATGTGAAATTCAAACAAACGATCCTCATTCACACGTTCCCACTCATCCCTCATGCGCTCCAACTTCTCATACGCCTACCTCTCATCACCCCGCCGAGCCACAGTCCTCTCCAACTCAACATTCCTCGCTCTCAACACACTCATCTCCTTCATCATCTCCTCAAACGTCGCTTCTGCATCTCTCATTCTTCTCTCCGCAGCACTCGCCCTCTTCTCACACTCATCATTCTTCTCTTCCAACTCTCGCGTCTTATTCTTCAAATCAGTCACACTACGCCTCATTCTAATATTTTCATCCGCCACCTCCTTTGACTTCAGTTCCTTCTTTTTCAACTCATCCAACTCCTTCACAACTTCATCCTTCACTTTCTTCAAACTCTCATACTTATTAACCAACAAATCATGCGCCATCTGCTGCGAAACATGCCTCTTCTCTTCATCCTTCAACCACCTCGCCGACTGCACACGAATCCCACCACTCTTCACTTTTGGGGAAGATGAGCTCTTCGGGGGATCGGTGATGACAATGTTTGACACCTCCGACGACGAAGAGCTCAACTTCCTCACACGCTTCCTCACACGCTCCCTATCTAAATCCACATCATCCTCATCATCACTCTCAAGCACTCTCTTTCGCCCAATCTCAGCCTCCAACGACGCAACTGCTCTCTCCAACTCATCATTCTCAACAACATTCTCAACCTTACCCTCTCGCTCGATCGCCAACATTCGCTCCCTCTCTTTAACAATCAACTGCGTGAATCGCACGTCATTCACCAAACCTCCACTGCAGTCAGCATGCACTCTATAGAAACGCGCCTCATCCTCAACAGCCTTCAGCACTCTACACTTCACACACGCAACCCTATTCAGGATAATCATGTGGTCGGTGCCCGCCTTCTTGACATGAGCCTTGGCGTCCGCACTGCGATTGATTCGCCCACATGTGCACATTTTAATATGGAATTTCCGGTTCCTGTCATTAGCCATGCCTGATTTTATTGTTAACTGTAAGATAATGAAATTTGTATAAGTTTGGAATCATTTATACTGTTCATTATAGGAAGCCAAAAGCGTCGATGTATGCTTGTTACTGAATTCTTTTTTCTTTTTCCAAAGAGATTGATTACGAGGCCTTTCGGGCGTCACAGACGTCCATCGTCAGGCAATTGAATGTAACTGCAGTGTCGTACACGCGCAGCACATGATTAGCATTCGATCATATCACGCCATTCAACAGAGACAAATAAAAGAATTCATTAGTAGAAAATAACAAAATAAGACACTACCTCTTAAGACATCGAACTAGTAGTAAGAAAATAAGTTAAAAGAAACGAAGGAAAGACAGAATCATTCACTCCACACATTCCCGACATGAAACTTAGTCTTGTTGGACGAATTGAAAGTTTGAGACCACAAAGATTCCTTGATGATCCGCTTCCTCCAAACTACATCTCTGTCAACTATCTCCATCATAGAGAGATCCACATTGTGATGGTCTTCATGCACATGTCTCGCAATCTCAGACCTGTCAACGTCTATTTGTTTCACTGCTCGAAGATGTTCTTTCTTGCGCTCCTCCATCGTGCGACCAGATTCTCCGACGTAGGACCAGGAGCAGTCTGGCTGTGAGCAGGGTACCCTGTAAACTACACCAAGCTCCAATCCGCGAGTCGGTCTCTTCTTCACCAAAAGCTGTTGAAGAGTGGTTATGGGTTTCATACCGACGTGGATGCCAGCTGTCTTCAGAATACCTTGTATCTTCTCTGACAGACAAGGAACATAAGGAATCGAGCCTTTGATGGTTTTGCTTTCAACTTCAATCGTCTCTTCCTAAGCTTCTTGAGACCACCATTTTTTGCATTCCTGCTCAGTGAAACCATTCACTTTCAAAGAGTTGAAAACTTCCGCCTTCTCGTCATTGATGAGAGACTTGGAGCATACCTTGAGAGCCCGATGAGATAATGACCGGACCACACCTTTGAAAATTACACACTTACATTGAAATTGACACCTCATTATCTCATCGGGCTCTCAAGGTATGCTCCAAGTCTCTCATCAATGACGAGAAGGCGGAAGTTTTCAACTCTTTGAAAGTGAATGGTTTCACTGAGCAGGAATGCAAAAAATGGTGGTCTCAAGAAGCTAAGGAAGAGACGATTGAAGTTGAAAGCAAAACCATCAAAGGCTCGATTCCTTATGTTCCTTGTCTGTCAGAGAAGATACAAGGTATTCTGAAGACAGCTGGCATCCACGTCGGTATGAAACCCATAACCACTCTTCAACAGCTTTTGGTGAAGAAGAGACCGACTCGCGGATTGGAGCTTGGTGTAGTTTACAGGGTACCCTGCTCACAGCCAGACTGCTCCTGGTCCTACGTCGGAGAATCTGGTCGCACGATGGAGGAGCGCAAGAAAGAACATCTTCGAGCAGTGAAACAAATAGACGTTGACAGGTCTGAGATTGCGAGACATGTGCATGAAGACCATCACAATGTGGATCTCTCTATGATGGAGATAGTTGACAGAGATGTAGTTTGGAGGAAGCGGATCATCAAGGAATCTTTGTGGTCTCAAACTTTCAATTCGTCCAACAAGACTAAGTTTCATGTCGGGAATGTGTGGAGTGAATGATTCTGTCTTTCCTTCGTTTCTTTTAACTTATTTTCTTACTACTAGTTCGATGTCTTAAGAGGTAGTGTCTTATTTTGTTATTTTCTACTAATGAATTCTTTTATTTGTCTCTGTTGAATGGCGTGATATGATCGAATGCTAATCATGTGCTGCGCGTGTACGACACTGCAGTTACATTCAATTGCCTGACGATGGACGTCTGTGACGCCCGAAAGGCCTCGTAATCAATCTCTTTGGAAAAAGAAAAAAGAATTCAGTAACAAGCATACATCGACGCTTTTGGCTTCCTATAATGAACAGTATAAGTGATTCAAGCCCTCTATTCCCAGAAAGTTTGGAATCATGTAGTACAGTCATATTCCTAAAGTATTACACTTAGTCAGGAATGATAGATTTGAGTGCAGTGAGTGGCACTCGATCCCGTCGACAGCCCGAAGGCCTTGTACTGATCACTAGGGAAGTGAGAGATCTTCCCCGATACCCGCTCTTTACAGCTGAAGACATCATTGTCACTGCCCCGAAGTGGTAACAGGAACGCCGAGTCAAAGGTAGTGATCAGTAGCTGGAATCTAGCCCCTCAAAGCTGCCTTAGACTTAGTTAAATTTGAAATCTGATAGCAGATTTGAACTCAGCATACTTGAAAACATTAGTCTACATGTTAAAACTTTGAAAAAACTGAAAGTTAAGAATTTTTAAAAAATTCCGCATTTTACTACTCATACTACTTTTAAAAAATTTTATCAGTAGTAAAGACACTATCAAACTCTATCATACAAACTTTGAAGTAAGAAGATAGCTTGCCTACTTCAAAAGATAGAGTCCTTTGAAACACCCGATATCGGGAGCTCAGAGCGACGACTGTCGCTTACCTCGTCTTTCGATGAAGTGATCAGACTTACGTTGTCGGGGGTTTATATATGCTCGGAAGAAAACTTAAAATGACTCTATCTCCGAAAGTATTCATTGTAGCGACATGCGGTTTGTTGCAAACGATTCGTCTCATCATTTTCTATCATATGACACCTGAACCATTCTGATATGACCACGGGAAGTTGGTTCGTCAGCACATGTCCATGTAACATGCCACAAGTGAAAAAATTCCTAAGTGTGAGAGCTCCAGTGTGGTGAAAATTTTGAAAAATTTAAAACTTCCGAATTTCGACCTGGGACCTTTACCAAAACATTTTTCACCAAATTTCACGGACCCCCCTCCCCCCCTCGTTCAGAGGAATTTGATGAAAAATGTTTTGGTGACGGTCCCAGGTCGAAATTCCACACTTTGGAAAATTTTCAAAATTTTACCCATACAAAGCCACTCTGACACTTAGGATTTTTTCAGGTGAGCGAGCTCCGACCTAAAATCTTGTAACCGCTCTAACTTTTGAACAAAGACAGATATGAACAAGCCGTTTCTTTCACTGAATTTGTCTCACTCTTAGCTTTCAAACGAGCTGCACGACAAAATCCGTCCACTAGAAGCCAAGATCGAAGCCAGCTCTCCCGAGGGGGGGCAGTGAAATTTGATGAAAAATGTTTTGGTGACGGTCCCAGGTCGAAATTCCACACTTTGGAAAATTTTCAAAATTTTACCCATACAAAGCCACTCTGACACTTAGGATTTTTTCAGGTGAGCGAGCTCCGACCTAAAATCTTGTAACCGCTCTAACTTTTGAACAAAGACAGATATGAACAAGCCGTTTCTTTCACTGAATTTGTCTCACTCTTAGCTTTCAAACGAGCTGCACGACAAAATCCGTCCACTAGAAGCCAAGATCGAAGCCAGCTCTCCCGAGGGGGGGCAGTGAAATTTGATGAAAAATGTTTTGGTGACGGTCCCAGGTCGAAATTCCACACTTTGGAAAATTTTCAAAATTTTACCCATACAAAGCCACTCTGACACTTAGGATTTTTTCAGGTGAGCGAGCTCCGACCTAAAATCTTGTAACCGCTCTAACTTTTGAACGGCTGGTCCGATTGACTCGCAACAAAAAATGTTGTCGAGCAGTTTTTTCTCCTCTTTCAAACGAGTAGCCTTAAGACAAAATCCGTTCACTAGAACCAAAGTTAGAAGATTGCTGTCGGGGGGGGGAGGTCAGCGAAATTTGATGAAAAATGTTTTGGTGACGGTCCCAGGTCGAAATGCCACACTTTGGAAAATTTTCAAAATTTTGCCCATACAAAGCCACTCTGACACTTAGGATTTTTTCAGGTGAGCTCCGACCTAAAATCTTAAATGGCGTCTCACATCTAAACGAAGACAGATAGGAACAAGCCGATTTTTTCAGTGAATTTGTCTCACTCTTAGCTTTCAAACGAGCTATGGCACGACTAAATCCGTCCACTGGAAGCCAAGATCGAAGCCAGCTCTCCCGAGGGGGGGGACGTCAGCGAAAATTTTTCTCTCCGATTGACTTGAAACTCACCATACCGATGCAGAATTTCACGCTGAATCCGAATCTGGCCTCCGTTTTCACATCCGACCACTCCTTCCACTCGAAACAGCCCATTTTACAACCCAACATTCAGCAGATTGCACGAAAAACATCACACACTATAGCCTCAAGACTAATCCTGGCGGTCGCCCAAGTCCACCACGACACTCTGCCGTTGCAGAGGGGGGGGAGTCAGCGAACATGTTGTGAACGTGGACCCACCTGGCCGGCACACCACGACAGACCTCTGTCGTTCCAGAGGGGGGAGGACTCAGACCCGAAGCACCACGGCGGCCGACCACGACACTCTGCCGTTCCAGAGGGGGGGGACGTCAGCGACGGCGGCCATCTTGCGCTATCCAGAAGTGGAGTTTTACTTACTACTCCCACTTATTAAGTTCCTGTATGTGCCATCTGTTTGAATCAGTTTGCACTTCTAGCAAAGTGATACGATTAAACAATTTAATTATGTGGTCAACTCAAAGCAGGATATATCTATTGACTGTCCGCAGTATCAGCATGATCGCATTCGTTCGTTTAGATCATAATAGAACACTGGCGAATGTTGACTTGTGGTTATTAACATCGATTTCTGCCAGCAATATGTTGCAACTTATCGGGTACTACAGAGGTGATCATAAAAAATGGACCACCTTCACTGAAATTCAATCGATTCTCATGCCTTCCAGTCGTGTTGCACGGACTGCGCAAGAAATTTGTTTACTCACATGTAAATTGCGGTAGTTCTAGCAATCGACGCATAGGCGAGTGGTTGAAGGAACCATCAACAAACAGCTCCTGCCCTTTCCAGTCTCCTAACTTAAACATAGCGAAAAGTCGAATTTCTAACTCTCCCCAATCCCTCAACTAGGTCGTGAACGCATACGAAGATGAAAAGCAGGCGACAACGCAGAGCCTTGAGGCAGCCTCTGATGAAACAATGTGGGTTCCCCACTAACCTCTAACCTCGACTACAACTTTAACACTAGTCTATCATTCTTTAGCTACTATTGCACCCACCATAGACAGACCCCAAACCCATATGCTTCCACAGAGAAGCTCATGCCTCCACGCCCGGCGTAAGGCTTTTTCGAAGTCGAAGAGGACGAAGTCCGTCTTCTTAGAACTTATTCCAAACTTATCCCACCTCATCAATAGATCGACCACCCCATCCCTGGAATTCAATCGCGACGACCAGCTGTCCTAATTCCATTGAGTTTTGAGCACCGCAAAAGACGAGTTGCCTGGTGTGATGCCCATCGCTCATGGAATGACCATCACTGACAGAAAGTCTTGTGGACCAATGAATCGAGATTCACTCTGGATTTCAATGACAGTCGTGTCAGAGTTCATCGTCTTCCAGGTGAACGCTTTGCCAAATGCTGTATTAAAGAACACGACATATGGTGCTGGAAGTGTTATGATGTGGGGTGGCATTTGGCATGGCGGACGAACGACAGCAGTCATCATCAAAGGCACGTTGACTGGAGAGAGGTATCTCAATGAAATTGTGCTTCCTGTTGTTGCCCTAGTGGTCAGGGTGGAGGATCTCGTCTTCCAAGACGACAACGCAAGACCACATCGCTCGTCGGCTGTCATTGCCACTGTTAGGAGATTGAACATTCAAACTCTTGACTGGCCTGCACGCTCACCTGACTTGTTACCCATTGAACAAGTCTGGGACGAGCTTGGGCGGCCAGTGAGAGACCGCTATTCACTTCCACCAGTGTCCCTGAAGATTCTCTCTGAAAGAATGACAGCAGTGGCTTCTCCTTGAAACATTCTTCACTTTGTGAATCCATGCCATCTCGGATTACTGAATGTATTGGAGCTAGAGGGGGCACACGCGCTATTAAAGTTGAATCTGCTACCTGCGTTGTTTTTCTGTGCTAGCGACTTGGTGGAGATTGTGACTAAATTATCAAGGTATCATACATACATGTATATATACCAGTCAAAAAGAAAGAAGTTAAAGAAGTAAATGTTTCAAAAATTTTGTCAATGAGTATACTTGCCGAAACACGCAATCAGCACATGACCGGTAGGGCATACTCTTCTGGCGCTCCTGCCCCAATATTTAACAACGGAACAATCTCTCCCACACGCCACACTTATGGACCACCCCTTCAACGAAGCTGCGGTTAAGGAGCTCCGTCACCACCTATGTCCTTCCCGCGGCAGCATCTTGAGGAGTCTCGGGTGGCTCCCAACCGATCCAGCTGTTGTGCTATCATTCACTTACTGTAGAACCAGCTATACTTCCGACACGCTAATGGAAGCACAATCTGCAGGTCCATACTGCCTGTCTATCTCGCCATCCTCGGTTCTGACCCGTCGCTCATGGCCCGAAAGTTATAAACCTCGGCTCAGCCCACATTCACTCACCTCTCTCATCGGGCCTCGCGCGCTCATCCTATTCCACATGATGAGCGTTGAAGTCTCCGCCCACAACCCAGCCTCCCTCCTTGTCGCTCGGTACCAGGGACATCAACTCTCCGCACTCACAAGCTACCATCACAGATGGAGCATGGACGCTTACACACACAATGCCACACCACGACCCTTGGTCAGTCCGCTCCCTCTCACTCACCCTCCTCCGGTGCGACAAACCCTTCCTTACTAAGGTAACCAACATCCCTGCGTCCGGTAAAAAAAGCTCCACTGCATGACGACCAGTCCCCATCTCCTATCCAACCATACATTTGGAGATCACCACCCTGCTTCTCCACTTTCCAATGCCTCTTCCCTCTCTTTCCTCACGACACTCCTTGCACATTCAACTGTGCCATTCAGTGCGGCTAACCTGCTTCCTCGACCCTACTCTCGTACACATCTTGCGTAGGACAGTATTGCACGATATGTATTCCACCCGCTGCTCTCTCTTAGTGACTCTTTTCCATCTATCACACTTTCTGGCCTACATCACCCTCCCCTCTTCCTAGTCCCCATTCTACCCTATCAATCGCCATGAAGCAAGTCCTCTGCACCCCACATTTCCTCTGCCACCTGGGAAGGGAGGACTACACACAACCAATGCCTATATTCTGTGTTAAGGCAGTCTATAGACAGCACACAGCCTATACCTTCACATCACCTAGGTTATCACCGGCATTTCTAGTGTACTTTCACGACACTCCGTTCGCTCGATACCTACGCACCATCGAATTGAATATTAGGGTAGATCAAAAAAATTGAAAATCTGAAAATCGAAAATGCGTTGGTCAATTATTTGGTCCAGGGTCATTGTGAATTCACATGTGAAATTTCAGTAAATTTGATCAAGGTTTACTATCCCATCTATTATTTGACTATTTCGCCCTCTATCTGTTTGCAGACGATTTTACGTAATTTCAAGTTTAATTATGTAATACTTCCCAAAAAAGCTGGAGCTTTGAAAATTTAATTATCTGTAGAACTTGACAGCCGTTTTTGATTAAAATTAAACAGTTTTGAGTCAATTGATCGGTTTGTCATATTGAGACCTCAAAAGTTTGCCAATTTTTCAATAATTGCTGAATTGTGTAATTTTTTGGACGTGTTCATCTTGCCTCTTTCATACGGCCGGATATTGTAGGCTCGACAGTAGACACTAGAGTTTGATGGCGGTTGCATGAGCAGTGTCTATACTACAATTGCATAGTGAATCTCACTTCTGTTTGTGTTGTCTCCCCAAGAAAAGATTAGCTGCTAAAAGAATGTAGTCTATTTGCTAAAAGATATTTGCAATTCCGAGCTTTCGCGAGCCGGCTCGCATTGTCAAGGTTTGGCAGGACTGAGGGCACGACCATGAAATAACCAGACGTTGAACGTGCCCTCACTCCTGCCAAACCTTGACAATGCGAGCCGTCTCGCGAAAGCTCGGAATTGCAAATATCTTTTAGCAAATAGACTGTACATATTTTTAGCAGCTAATGTTTTCCTGGGGAGACGACACAAACAGAAGTGAGATTCACTATGAAATTAAATAACATCCTGTCAGCTGCCATCAATCTATACTGCAATACAATACAAATGTCATGATACGCAAAACATGGCTGCATTTGCATGTTCATTACATGTAGGCCTATATTGTTATAGGCCTAATGTGCTCATATAACGCTTCCTTACACTTGCAAGTATGCGGCCGGTGGAAACTAACAGTCATGATGAACCTTTTAACCACTAAATTGTTTCCTTCGATATAAATGTCAACGTTGGTGTTAGAGAAGACATCATACCAAAGATATGCACGGGTGTATTTGTCACGTCTGTTGCACCTGAAATAGCTGTCTGTACGTCGTCATCTACATAGTGCAATTACTGAATGGCAAAGCAACCCTTCCAAAATCATACAAAATAACTCAGCGGTTACCAAGGACTTTTTTATACTGAGTCTCAAGCAATTACAAGTCCTGAGATGCCTGTCATGCCGCCCGTGATCATGTTGACACAGTCGTCCACAGATACATGTATGAAATGGTGTAAGCGATGATTACAGCAAGATTACTATCATAGCTGGTCTCACAGACAGCGGCCCACTTAATTATTTACGGAGAGTTACAACTGCCTCACAAATTGCGCGACCTTATGTCGCTATCCCTTTACTGGATTCTAAACTTCAGATACTGACAAAATATTTAATATAGATATTTGCTGCCCGCTTGGCTCTTGATTAGAAAGAAGTCTGTCTTTCATTTTGGTGTCGCACATTTCATCTTCTTATGGAACAATATGAGCGCTACTTGCAAGGCAGCTCAATGAAAACTTCTGAATGTATTGAGAAGAAATTGCCACTTTGATAACGCCTGAAAAGCGGATTGTCTGTATGTTAGGAGACGATATTCAGTAACAAGGCTTGGAGTAGGAACTGCAGATCACCGAGCAGCAAGAGCAACAAACGATGGCAGAAGAATCTTCATCAGACGAGAGTTGCATGGTAGTTAAATATCCTTTGAGAGCTTTTAAATCGTCAGAAGATTTATCAGCATTTTTTAAAAGGAATTGCACTATGGACTCTGAGGAGACAAGTGGTATCAGAACCAATTACCTTCTCTGAATAACCTCGCCACACTCAAGGTGTACAGACAATGGTTAAGCCTAGAGGAGAACCGTATCAGCTGCATTTGATGTTGAAACCTGGAACGGCTGTATCACAAACAATAGGAATTAATCGGCAAAACTTAAATAACAAATGTTTCCGGAGAGAAAATATATAATTAAGTGTCGGGACGTTTCGAATATCTTTGTCAGTCGATTTCTGACTTAAGAACATTCATAGAAGAAATAAATACAGCATATAAGCATCAAACAGATACCTCCACAGAATTAGATTCATCTGCGCGCACTTCGATTTATTAGAAAGGAAGAATTGCATCTAACCTGAATATCGAAATGGCACATCACAGAATTAGACAACTTGCTCCTTCTCGAATGGATAATTCGTGTATCGCTTGCAATTGGAAATGGCAGACAATAAGCTGTCAGCAGAGGACACCAGAGTCAGTGAGAGATGCGTCCATTCACTTCTCACACACCAAAACACACATCTTGGCTAGCATTCGATTCAGTGCATGCACTATACACTGAAGAATGCCGAGGAGAGGATGTGAAAAATTCAGGTGAACTAATTTTCCTACGCCTGCTACTTCCTTTAATAATGATCAGAAGGGCCAACATTATGGAGAAAACATGTGAGCAATGATCTGAATTCTTCGAATCTGAAGGAATTTTGGCAATCGAAGCACTTTGCTGGAACTTACATTAATCGGCAAGCGTATTAATCACACTTCTAGCAAACCGAAGCAGATAAACAAAATATTTAATTCTGCGGATACCTCAGATGTCTGATGGCCACAGAGACTAGTTGAGTGTTCTTAAGTAAAATAATGAAGTTTTCACTGCTTTGGTGTCAGCTATTGTTGTAACTGAGGCAGGATCCTACTTCCCTCACATCCATTCATCAGATTGTCTTTTGATCGTTCGATGTAAATAGATTCAATTATAATTCAATAATAGATGTAAATAGATTCAATTGACAGTCTAGTGTGGAAATCTCGAGATGTGGATAGAATTTTCCAAACAATGGGAGTCGACGTTGCTGCGTGGGTTGAGATGTGGTGCAGCACATAGGATGATGGGGAGTTGAAGTTTTCGAAATGCATACTTTATCGCATTGCGTGCATTGAATGTGATAAATCGCGGTCTTGGTAAAACAGCGAGTTTTCATCAAGGCTGTAGTACACACTCTGCATGAAGAATGACAGTCATGTATTTCACTAGGTGGTCGGAAGGACCTGCTGAGGTGGTTTTGAGGAGAAGACATACACAGATAGTCGAAGGAATGCTTGAAGAGAGGATACATCAAGCGAGATCCGAGATGTTTCCAGAATGTTAGCGAACTTGCATATCTATGGTGAACTGCTAGTACGTCACTCTGCATCTGTTTTCTGTCTGTCAAGGCCACTCCAGATTAATGTTAAAAACAGACGGCAACACAGGACACAACAAAGAAACCTCTTCTTGTCTGAAACTTAATTCAGTCTGCCTCACGGCCTAATGGGTATAGAGAAAACACACGGAGTGTCGGAACGTTTCGAGTATTCTTCTTCAGCTCAGAATGAACAAAATCAGCTCAAGCTGTAGTACATAACTTGCTTGAGCTGATTTTGATTCATTCTAGGCTGAAGAAGAATACTATAAACGTTCCGACACTCCGTGTGTTTTTTCTATACCCATTAGGCCGTGAGGCAGACTGAATTAAGTTTCATTGAAATTATAATCTACTTTGGGCTTTTTCACTGAACTCCGTCCGTGAATAAAAGACGATGAATGCCGTTGGTTATCCATTATCCGACTCGTTTGTTAGAAACTGTGATTAGATTGTCCGATTGGCTGCCTGTACCAGGGATGCGGAGTAGGAGTCCCGGAGCCCTATCATTTTTGCCGTAGTCGGAGTCCATAACTAGAATCTATAACTAGACCCGAAATGTAATACAAACAAATTATTTATCTTAGTGCATAGCTGTCACCATATAATCCGGCAGCCAGAACGAGTTTCTGCAGGGAACGAGGTCGAAAGTGAGACTTTCACAGAATGATGTAGGCCTACACCCTAAGCCTACTACGAATCGCTGCGTCTGCCGAGTTCTAGTGAGTTCCTCTTCTTGTCAGACAGGATCAAAGAAAAACACATGTAAATCCAATGTGACGCAGATTGCAGTTTTTGGCTGAAATGAATTTTTCTATATTTTCTCTAATTAAACGAAAAGTACTAAGCCCATAGTCATAATTTTTGGCATGAAATGTCTTCAGGTCATTTCCTATGATATGCATGTGCTGCTATCATGCAACTAATCGGCAATGTATGTGAGAATGTGGTTGAATGTGGACAAAGTATCTCAAAATGCTTGTGTTTTCCGACATTAAGAGGCTCGCCAAATCTAAATATGTTCAGCTATATAGACAGGGATGCATGAAAATAAAAGGAAATAAGCTGAAGGAAATCCATGTCAAAAATTATGACTCTGGGCCTAATACTTTTCGTTTAATCAGAGAAAACATGCAAAATTTCATTTTAGCCAAAAACTGCAATCTGCGCCCCATTGGATTTACATGTGTTTTTCTTTGATCCTGTCTGACAAGAAGAGGAACTCACTAGAACTCGGCAGACGTGTCGATTCGTAGTAGGCTTGGGGTGTACATCATTCTGTGAAAATCTCACTTTCGGCCTCGTTCCCTGCAGAAACTCGGTCTGGCTGCCGACTAATAGAAATCGCTGTCACTATCTTGATATCAGCGTTCTCCGTCAAACAAAAGTACAGAGACAGTAGTGCATGCAAAGCTTGTAATAGTTGAGGGAATGAACCGTGATAGTGAAAAAAGGATTGTCGTTTCACTCGGTGATTTAGTAGATAAGACAAGCCTTCCTAGTCTCGATCACACCTACGGGCCAAAGGTCACATCAGAGACGAAAGTAAAATACCAGTTTGTACGCCTATACAGCATGCCAGTAAGTTATCAAGTTTAGATTTGTAATTTTATTATTAAATTGATGATAATAATTAAAAATAATACCATGAAATTGAATTTAAAAAGGACAAGCGAAATGCAAGTCAGTTTTAGAAAGAAGCAACTCTGCTGGAATGTAATCGAAATTGACAATGAAATGATCAATCCCATACACCAAACCAAAATTCTTGGTTTCATCATTAATGATCATGGACTGATCATCTTCTGAAGTGGTTAAAAAGTGGTAAGTGGAGTATTATGAAAAGAAACTGATTCTCTAGAAACTACGTTATCATATAAATATTATAATTTATAATATTATAGAAACTAAATCGTTATTACATACTTATTACCATAGAAACCATATTATTCCTTTCTCCTATAGATAATTAGTCTAATGACCATGCTCCTATTATATCCTATCAAATTTTTTACCAGCGTTTAGAGGCTTCCTTATAAAGAGAAGATCAAGAAAAACAAAGCGATAATATGGATGCGTAAATGCATGTACAGTATATTGATCTAAACAAGTGCATTCAATCAAAATTGTTTTTTGTATGGGCCTATTTTCTTGGCAATAGGCTACATACACATACAAGTATGAAACATTCGACACTATGTATTTAATTAATCAAAGTTTTCAGATGATCACGAAGTGCAACACCTTGGCGTTGTAATTGGCGCTCGCTTGCCTCAACATCGATTGGAATTGCATCATTCACAGAATCAGTTGTCGGAAGTGTTACAGAATTAGATTGCAACATACCAGAATAACCAAAGCTATTCTTTCAAGGGGTATACGCAAAATCCTTCTAGACAATTGAATCTTTGTTTCAATATTCCGAAAGTAATTTCAATCCGAATTTGTGCTCGTGATAACTCTTTGTTAAATTTCTGTTCCTGCTGATCTTTAGGGTTGGCATAAGGCATCATTAAAGACTTGTATAACCGATAACCGGAATCTCCAACCAAATATCCATTTTCATGATTATTCAATGAAGTGATGGAATATATCTGAATTCCTGAAAATCCTTGAGTTATGGACAGAGACTGGCCATTCTGCTGCAACTGAAAGAAACTTGAGTGAGGAATCACTAATGCCTTGCACGTTGATCGAGTGAACATTTTTGCGGTTGATGTATTCATCTGGAAATCTATTAAAATTCGCACGTGGGTGCGATCTAAAGCACCAACCACATCATCCAATTTACATATCGATCGAAAGCTGGTCTTACACTCATTAATATCAGTCAAACATGTTTGAAAATTTATATTGTGTAATGCATTGTTGATGGCTTTTACGACGACAAAGTACACTCTGGAACTGTTGTCTGATCGATACCAGCCCATGCAGCAAGAATATGTTGAAAACTGGCACTACCCAAGTAACTGAGGGTGGTACAAACTTGAAGCGATGGACTAAGACTTCTGTTCCGGTTAGTTCGACGTGTAAGCGTTTCCTCGATCAAGCCAATGAGAGTTATAAATGCTCCTTCTTTCTAAACGAAACAAGTTTCGCAATTCAATATCGTCGTATCGCTGAAGTGGTTCAAGTCTATCTCGAAAAACTTTCTGGCGACGAAGGTCACGAGCAGCAAGAAGTAATAGACTCATGATGACTAGTTTGTGTGGTGGCAAGTTATCCTAAAAGTATCTTGGCAATAGGTGGAACCTTCTAACCTAGATACCTCTTACGTACATACGAATGATAAGAATGTTCTCGACAAGATGAGTCATGCTAGATATATCTTGGCTAGAAAGTACTACATATTTAATTACTCATACGAATTCAAGAACTATCTTAATAATTAAGAACTTTCTACCAAGATATTCATTTGAGCACACGGCTCATTACCTCTCACCCTAATGCAGGGATGCGGAGTCCTATAATTTTGATAGGACTCCGGCTTTTGATAGGACTCCGACTCCGGTAGTAGGCCTATATACAGTTTCACTAAAATAGTACTAAGCAATTATTTAAAATATAGAATGTTAAATGAAAGTTTTGATTGACGACATCAATATTCGGTCAACATACACTAAAAAAGGATATGACACATTTCTATGCTGCTGACAATGCTAAGTGCGATATTCATCAATTTGATTAAAAACACCTAAAGAGACCATGTATTCATAGCAGCTCAGATTCACATACAATACAAGTCACCACAGAGTTCCATCATTCGTTCTTAGAAACATGATGGAATCAACAATGTCAGCCTTGAGTCGAGTACGGAGGTCACTGATTAAAAGCTTCACGCCTGAGAACAGGCGCTCCACTGATACTTGTGTTGTAGTCATAGTTGAGAGGAGCCGACACGTTGATTTTAAAACGTCCGGGCAGGACCCTTTTCTTCTTTGCGATTACCTGGCTGTTCTCGTCCTTCTCTACCCCATCGTACTGTTGTCGGTGACATCTCATCAAATGCCGTTTTAAATTTGAGGCATACGATTCGGCTCCTCCCTTCTTGCTAATATTTGTTCGACAACTCTCTCCATTCTCATTCTCTACTAAGCAGGAAAATCCATCATCTTTCTCCAATAAATATTCATAGACTTTTGCTTTAAGCAGCCGCTTCGGAGGTGCCATTACACACGATTCACGTATGAGGTAAAATGCAATGTTTTCCGCAACGCATTTATTTGACCTTAAGTGTGTAAATGTGATCTTGGCAAAGCAACTTATCGCGGTCGTCTACTGAGTCACTGAGAGAAAAGACAATCCTTTTTTCTCTAAGATTTCACTCATAGAATGGTTATAATGAGACAATCCCTCGACTGAGGTTTTGTGCTGCGTTCACTGTACTTTCAATTTATCGAGTCATGAGTTGACATCATGACAGTGACAGTCAGAGAATGGAAATTATTTACACATTGGATTTTTATTACACACGAATAATTATTTGTTCGATTAATGTATATTTCGGATGTAGATCGAGGTCGGAGTCTGACGTCCTATCATTTGATAGGACTCCGGGACTCCGATTCCGCATCCCTGCCCTAACGTCAATCGTGTGTCATGGCTCCTCCAAAGCGGATATTAAAATCGAAAGTGCACTCATAAGTTTTGGAGAATGATGAGGGATTTTCCTGCCTGGTAAAGATCGAAGAAAACCCGTGTGAAGTAGACATCTACAAGTGATGTGTAAAGTTGATAAATTTTCGTAGAAAATGATTGATTTTATACAGCAATGATCACTATAATCAGTCTCAGGTAATCGTATAATGATCTTTGATGTAGGTTATCAGAACTAACTTTTATACTTGACACCCGGAGTCGGAGTCCTATCAAAAGACGGATTCGGAGTCCTATCGAACCCCGAAAATGCAAAATAAAAATGATAGGACTCCGCATCCTTGCCAGGAACTCTGTTGATTCAAATACAGAAAAATGCTCTGATTTGTGAGTTTTCAAGTATCCAATTGGATTTTTATTGCTTGTAGTTACTCGATCTTCGGATCATGTACTTCGATTCCACTCTGAAAAATGAATTAATTGGATTTATTTAATTTCGGATATTCATTGGTATTCAAGGGAATGAAAATCGTTTATAGCAATTTTTGAGAATAAAATGATTGCAACAAATGAACTTCATTTTATTTTTGCCACGAGAAAGATGACCATGTAAGATGTACAGAAAAGTATTACCGGCTGTCCAAAGTTTCCTGAAGAAATGGCCACTGTGGACTCTTGGCGTGAGAGTAATTGTGATGCATTCCATCTGCAGCATATGTCAATCAACTCCACTATCTGTGTCCGTCCTATTTTCTTTGAACCCCGCAAGGCCATTGACTATTTGAGTATTGTTTGTATTCTAAAGGGCCTTCGAGACAGCCTCGATGGTAGCGCTTTTTGCCTGTGTTATGATGGCAGGCTTCCTCTCCGGCGTGTGCTGAGACTGGGGTGTCACGAGTTCCATCATGAGCAGCCTATTATTCATTGCTCTAATTCTCTGCTTAAGTATTTGATTCTTTAAATCTACGGAAATGTGATCTAAATCAGAAGAGACTCCTTTATATCCAAAGGAAAACACATTTCAATATTTGAAGATGCTGTAAAGTTTCTGAGATTCATTCTTTCTGTGATTTTAATTATAACAATAAAGGCGCATATTTCCAAAAGTAATAGAAATCAAAACACAGTTTCATAATTGATACGACATAATATGAAAGTCAGAATTCATCGACTACAGTAATGAAGAATAATCATCATGACATAAGTGCGTAACTTAAAAACTGGGTCCGTTAAATTCATTGTTCATGAGGACAGTGGTATATGGAAAGAAGGAAGACTTTTATATCTTCGTACGACACATAGACACACAAAAATGCTTGGAAAAATGCAATTTCCTGGGAATGTACTTGTGTAACACATGGGAGCTGAAAGAGTCAATTGTTTTAAATAGCTTCTTACTCAACTTTGTTCGCCTGTTAGCAAGGTTCCTACCATCAGATGTAAGATTTTCATGCACCATATATCAACCTCATTGCACGATTTCCAACTCTTTGCAATTTTTGGGCAAGACCAACTGTCAAATGAACAAAAACTGGAGACGCGTACTCACGGCCAGAGCGTATCAGACCATGGTAAATATTGAGTAAATCATTCACGTCAGTGAAATACTTCATCTTCCTGAGGACAAAGAACCGTTGATTACACCTCTTAATCACTTCTGCAACATGATCATGCCAAGACAACTTGTTCAAAGTAACACCAAGGATGTTGGATTTATTTGCAATTGGTATCGACAATTTCATTGAGTAGTCGCCCTTCCATTTTTTGCACATAAGAACTTTTGACTTCTTTTTGCTGAGAAGCAACTTATTTCTCTGACACCATTCGTCAATGCCCTGGATTTCAGTTGAGATAGTGTCATCATTGCCGTGTAATCCCAATGGAACAACTAGACTGAAATCATCGGCGCACTGAATATGCTGAGTGCTTTCAGAAGCAGGGATGAAGTCTGCAACGAAGACAGAAAAGAGAGCGGGCCCCAACACAGAGCCTTGTGGAACACTTTTTTTCATAACACAGGTGTGAGAATAGCTGTCATTAACGCATACTTGAAAATGTCGATCATCAAGATAGCTTCTGAACCACCTGACAGCACCCATTGGAAAAGATAAGGCTTTGAGGTTTCTAATCATCAACTTGTGATTTCTGCAATCAAATATGCGGGTTTTAAGCGGGTTGAGTCTTTGCTTACTCAAAATGCAATGCACGTATTGAAATGCAATAGTCCTATGTAAACAGCTAATAGCAGACAAATCACTCGCAAGTCATTTTGGTGTGATGATGTTCAATCAAAATATCTGAAGCACACTAAGATGTGTTAAAAGGGAATATGGAATAGAATAATTCAAAAAAGTCTACTGTGTTACAGGTTCTCTGAACTAAATCCGAGTAAAAGGTAAAATTCGATGACAGCATCAAATATAGATGTATATAGAATTCCATCGTTTTCTATTGCGAAGTTCGTTGAATATTATCAAACGTTAGTGATTTTGGTGATTTCAGTGATGTTACAGAAACGGAATCCATGATATGGCAGATGCATTCCTTGATTGGATTGAAAGTAAACGTCTGGGTTTGTGTGTCAAAAATATGAAGTTGCTGGATTTCATAAAATATTGCCATCAAAACCGAAAATTTTCAAAAGTCACACTGACGAATTAATTAGTGCCCTAGCAGAAAAATGTGTTGCTTCGCACAATAGATAGTTCTCTATTTTTCATTGCATGGATAAGTGTCCACGTTTTGAATCAAATTCGAATTAGGCTTAAATGAAGTGCTGGGATGGAAGGGAACGCACGCAACTGGACGTGATATTTGGGTGACCGACTTGCGTATGATGAACCTTTTAATGCCATTCTCATACAGTGATTTCTGGGTCTGCAATGCCTAATGATATCGTATAAGAGAATGTTAATTCAGTGTTAGAAATTCATTATGAAAATAATTTCGAAATTCTGAGGTCACCAGAATTCAGATTTTGTGACCTAAAATAATTTATCGCGAACTCGAATTGTCTAATTTTCGTCACTGGAAGAATGCATCGGTTATTTTGTAACATAGTCGTGATCCTCATGAAATTTCACTTTTATTATACACAAGCATAATGCCCAGAATGAGCAGGTAACTCACCGAATTATGCGGCAATATTTCAAATTGGTCAAAATTAGCATTTTCAGTTCACCGGCGTGCGGATCGGAGGAACAGTGCTTGCCTGCAGGAAACGCAACGTTCCTACAAGAGAATGTAAGCTCTAGGTTATATCTCCTGATCAGAAATTTTAATCTTGCTCCTTGTACCCTTTTTATTTTCCAAATGGGTATTCTGGTTTAAAAACCTCCTGCCACACCTCCAGCACCTCCAGCACCTCCAGTATGTAGCCTAACTATCTTTGAGGTCTTGCCTTACTTTGTCAAAAGAAAACGAACCACGCCTTGGGGAGGTATGCCGCTTCACTTCACTTTGTAGAAAAGCTGGCCATCTTCCCAAAAGTAATTTGCGGCCCTGGAACCCAGACGTTGCTTGCCAATTTTTCATTTTCTCGATGTCACATGGATGCTTCTTACACGCCAGATATTATAAGACCATCGTGACTGTGATTGACATGCTGTGAACTTCCGTTGACCATCAAGACTTTGTTTCCAAAAAATGAGACCAAGAGCTCTTTTTCCAGTAGGAATATAAAAGCAAGATTGCAATTTCCGATCAGAAATAAAACTAAGGTAAACTGAAAATCATAACACCGGTGCAAGTAGAAATAACCGGTGTTCCAGGGTGGTGGTGAACCGTGCTTAACCTTAGAAAAAATACAACAATTTCATAGAGAATGATAAAAAACATAGTTTTAAAGCAGGCCATGTATTCTATCCTAACTTTCAGATATTAAAGTCAATAACACGATTAGCATGTTTATGCACATGAAAAATACAGTGTACAAGTCGAGAGAAAACGCAATCTATAAGAACTGCAAGCAATTCCAGAATAGTCCTTCATATTTGGGAGCTCATGGAACACACCTTAAGCGACTGAATTGGCTTCCGATAAATGAACCGGTAACAATCAAAATCGGATACTATAAAGGACTTCTTGAATTCGCCTGTATACCTTAATAAGTTGATGAATATAATTCCATCCGTTTTCTTCGATCATCTGAAGACCGTTGCTTATTGAAGGTGCCTCTCATCAAAACAATATCCAGGTGATGTCGTGCTTTTACCTTCTATGGAGCCTCTATGTGGAACTGCAAACCACATGGTATAAGAAATGCGAACAATTTGTTGACTTTCAAGCATCGCCTGATGAAATTTTCGCTCATTAATGCTTTTTCTTAAATTTTGTGATGACTATATCATTTGTGACTTTCATTGTGCGTTTTAGTGGTGTGACCCTTTTTGGGTACAGCGCAATAAAAATTTGTACGAATGAATAAATTAATAAATAGCAACCGGGACGATATCGCAGAGCAAATCCGCAGAGGATGCATCCTATCACAAGGTAAGTTCTAATCTCCATTATAATACTTCACCCAGCAATAAGACGAACTCAAGCTCAAGTTACACTGTTTAATATATTAATTTACACATTAATGCAAAATCTGCATTTTGGATCTCCTGCACTTGTCGGAGATATTTGAAAATATTTGCATTACCACAGGCAAGTTGATCGCCTCTTTATTTTGAGCAATTGTCAGAGAAAACTGCGATAGGTAGCAACAGCAAATTAGTTCAAATACACGCCTTCTTATTGTTGAGTGCGAACTTCCTTTTGAACCATGTATTGGAGTCGGCATTTCACAAAAGTAGTTTTAAGGTAATTGATCAACCAATGAGCAGTCTGCTAGATTCAATCACTGATAATGAACAATTCCGCGTTAGTTGTATAGAAACAACGTACATGTAAATGTATATATTGTATATGATTCTGAAGGAGTGCTTGGGGTGAAAAATTTGGAAAAATGATCTGTTTAATAGACAGCCTCTCATAACCGTCATGACACTTCTGTAAAACTATCACATCTGTCTGGTTCCTCTTTGTAAGGTTGCTCTAAGACTGATGGAATAAGTTCATCAACACTCTATTGACAATTTATAAAGTTGACGTTTACGACTGTTGTGAATTAATTCTAATTGACTTGTATCAAGCTATATTCATCGAGTTACAAATTATTTTTATTGTCTAAAAGAATCACAGCTCAAAATATCGATATACTGCTTGCAAAATGGATTACGAGACAGCATTGGACATTGTTGGAGGATGTGGCCGCTACCAGATCATCATGTTCGTTCTCGTTGGCACTTCATGCTTGAAAAATGCGATCGACGTTCAGTTGCTGGTCATTGGAACATTTGCGCCTTCATTTTCCTGTGTCGAGCCATGAAACTCAACAAACTCGTCTACAGCTTGTAGCAGCGACTCGAATCTTCAAAGCACTTCATGCACAGCTTGGAATTATGATAATGCAATGATGGAACGGACAATGGTGACAGAGTTCAATTTAGTTTGTGGGAAAGAGTATATCGTGCCGCTCTATCAAACTCTAGTATTTATTGGGGTTGGAGTTGGCAGATGCGTTGGCCTGATCAGTGATATCGTCGGACGTCGTACAATGTTTATAATTCTGGTAGGATACGACTTGATATTGACTCCCATTCAAGCCTTTGTTCCAGGACTAGAGGCTTCGGTTGCTCTGAGGATGATTCGTGCATTTGGAGATGGATTTTTATTCACGAATACCTTTTATATTAGTGAGATAGTGTCCACAAAATATCGAATGAATCTTGGATGCAATTATTGGATATTTTACTGTGTTGGGTATGCAAGTACTGCGCTGCTTGGAACTCTTCTCCGAGACTGGCGATATATTCAAGCAGCCTCATGTTTAATTATCCCAGCTTATGTTGCTGCTTGTTTCCTCATGGCCGAGTCACCACGATGGCTTCTTGTAAAAGGAAAGAAAGAAGAAGCCGTTGCAGCATTAAAGAAAATTGCAGATTGGAATGGGAAGAGCGATGCCACTTACGCGATGCTGGAGAAGGTCCGCATTGATGAAGATGTACAAACTGGACGCTTTTTGGATTCCTTCTCATCCAGGACAATGGCCATCAAGACTGTTGTCGCAGCCATTTTAATTTGGTCCATTAACCTAGCTTACTATGGTGTTGTACTTGATGCAACATTTGCGAGTGACAACATCTTTCTCAATGTGGCATTGATGGGTTTAATTGAGATTCCAGCAAGTCCTTTGGCATGGATTATTGGAGACAAATTAGGAAGACGATGGCCATCGATAGTCTTATTCCTTTTCACCGGAACAATAATCTGGATAGTTCCTCATCTACCACAGGGTGACCTTTCATGGATTAGAACAATAGTTGCAATTTTGGGGAAACTGATAGTTACAACTTCCTACTGCGTTGTTGCTGTTTATGTGACTGAACTTCAACCTACGTGCATAAGGAATGTCAGCATGTTGCTTACAATGATGGTTGCAGCTGCTAGTACTGTGTTGGCTCCTAGCATTCTACAACTATTCAATAAAGCATACTGGCTTCCCTCTGTCATACTAGGAGCTTGGTGCTTCATCGGAGGCTTGTCCATGACACTGCTGCCAGAAACTGTCAACTTGCCATTGACTCAAACAGTGGAGGAGGCCAACCTTCTGGTCCGCGGACAAGAAAGTCAATTTCGACGTCGTTTGAATGAATTGCGATCGCAAAAAGATTGGAAACAGTTATTACCAGAAATGACTCTTGAAATGAAATGTTAGATATTTTAAATGTGATAATATGGGATAAGGTCATTTTCAGCATTATATTTTACAATAATCATCTTACAGAAGCACTAATGTAATGCGTCATATCATGCAAGCTTGATATTTGGCTTCAACCTGTTCACGAATGCAACATGCAACGGATTGTTTACTAACCAACAAATGAATTATCGTTTGAAGTATGAAATTAAGAACAGCTCAAACCCCGTCCGCCTCGTTTGCATCTAAGACTTTTTGAAGTTTTGTGTCTAAAACTCTGTCCAAACTGTATTTTCATGTATTTTTAAAAGTCGTGTCAAACCAGATTGTTCTGGGAAAATGCATTATCTTGTATCGTGTAACACTCCAGTCAATCTGTGACAATTTACTTATAATAACAATGACAATAAACGAATGAAATTTTCAAATTGAAATCAGTGATATCATCAAGCTGCTTATGTGATATCAGCAATGATAATTTGTTTATCATTAGCGACGTTCGAGGAGGGCTAGCTCTTTTGCTTTTGCTTTTTGCTATTACAAACATGCTTTTGATATTTCAAAGAAATACGTATGACTGAGTAGCGGCTGACAAAGCTGGACAAATGGGTTTCAGATTTGAGTTTTCATAATTACATAAAATGCATAAGTAGATCTAAGCTCCATAAGCTTTCGGACTAAGGCAGAAAGCACTTTGCTATCTGATGAACATCTAAAAATGGCTACGAATCTATTTTTGTGTCCGTCTTACTATGAGTGTCTTCCTTGTTTGCATCGCTGGCAAAAGTATTAGAACACAAAATGGATAAGTTCAATGAAAGAGCGAAAAAGATTATTTGTGGGAAGAATTGCGAGTGTGACAAGTCCCCCTTCCCCCGGCTTTCAGCGCTGACAGTAAGACGATCTCGACAGTACTTTACTTCGTGTGAGCTATATACGACCTATCCTCTCCATCTGTCACCTTACATGCCTAATTAATTGCCTAGTCTATATAACTGCACCGGTAGTATAATCTTATACTTTTTTATAATGTCTACATACTAATAATTAACAAATATCTTTGTATATTGATATTAGAAATCATACAAACATTTTCACATAAGTTGTAAACCAGTTCATGCGAATCTCACAACATTGTTAAGGAAAAGAAAATAATCAAGTAAAAGAAAAAACAATTTTGTTGAATAGCCTGGAGCAATAATGAAAGAAAGTAGAGGACCGTCGCACAGAGTTGCAATGTGGAATTTCGATATGACCTGAAACGGTAAGTCGGCGTGGAGCCAAATGGTACAAAACTCCAGTTTCAGAATATCTGAAAACGTACGAAGAGCAATCTTGTCTGCCAACTCAAAGAAGGAAAGCAGTAAATTGCAATTGCTGTCACAACGACCACATATGATAAGATGGCAGCATTTTCTAACCCTTTCAAATTTCCTTTTTGATTTTCTGGACATATATGAATATACGAAACAGGAAGCAGCTTGAATTTATCGCCAGTCTCGAGAAGGAGAGTTCCAAGGAGCACAGTGCTTGCGTATCCAATACAATAGCATATCCATTAATTTCATCTAAGTATCATTCGATATCTCATGGACACTATTCCGGAAAAAGCAATAAAAATTGGTGAACACGAGCCCACTTCAAATGCACGAAACATTCTCAAAGCGAACGGCGCAATCAGTCCTGGAACAGAGGTTTGAATAGGAGTCATTACTAAATCGTATCACATCAGAATTATAAACATTGTACGACGCCCGAAGATATCACTTATTAGACCAATACATCTACCAACTCCTATTGCAATAAGTGTAAGAGTCTGATAGAGAGGCACGATGTATACTTTTCCACAAATTAAGTTAAACTCTGCTACCATCGTGCGCTCCATCATTTATTCATCATAACTCCAAGCTGTGCATGAAGTGTTTTGAAGATTCAAGTCGCTCATATAAGTATTCGCAGAAGTTGAGTTCAATGACTCGATACAGGAAAATGAAGGTGCAAAAGTTCCAATGACCAGCAATTGAATGTCCACGGCAAATTTCATGCATGTAATCGGAAGGAGAAAGAACATAATGATCTTTTAGCGGCCACATCCTCCGACAATGTCCAATGCTCCATCTTGTATGCAGCCTGTCGATATGTTTACTGCGTCTTATTTTCAACATCAGAAATGACTCGTTCTCTTAATAATGATATCAGTTTTGACATTGTACAACTGAGCGATTGCCTTGGGCAACTATCAGTGAGAGATTGAAATATTGCAGCCTTTATTGTCATGACTGGGTCTGTTCATTCGTTTGTCTGTAAAGCAGTCAGTGAGACATGCATCATTGTCCTGACCGTGCGTCTATTTCGCTAAATTATCTTGCTGCCATAACTAATTCAGCTCAATAATTGAGCACGTAACATCTATTTTAACAAAAATGAGCGAGTTTACACATTTACCTTCACAGTTACTTTTTCACTTCATTTCAGAAGTGCTGCCGATTAATAATAGGCTCAAAATCTCAATTGTCTGCCAAGTCTTCAAACGCTACAGCATCCGACCCTGTTGATGGTGCGCACTCTCAATCAAGTGCCCTGAGTGATTCAAGCTGTCCAGCTTCACCATCGGCACCTTCGAAACGTCTCTTCAAGCAACTTTGTGTGATGAGAATTTCAACTGTATTGAATTCGCCAATTGATGGGTCTTCACACAGACGATTGACATCTTTGATTCCTCAAAGTCTTCGATTGTTCTTGGTGTTCGCAAAGGTCCACCGGACCGGTCGGCGGCCGGCGTATTCGGAACCGGCAGTTCGGGTCTGGGGACGTCGGCTAGCATCTCTACACCAGTTCTTTAAGACTTTGATCGTCACAGACATAATTTGTCAGCTTGTGCCGTTAGACATCATTCAATTTTCACATAACATGCATGAAATATATGAATGGTGGGCATATCGGTGCTCCGGATGATCAAGTGTTGCTTATTATAATGCAATATCATACAATACAATAATTCTTACTTTCATAACTATATATTAGCCTACGCGTATATTAGGGCTACGCAGTTGCAGGTAGTAATGCGCTCAATGATTTATTACTACTCTAGTGAGTTGTGAGCATACGTTGTCATTCATAGTAATGCTAACTGTATTTTCAAAGTCAATCATACATAGTCAAGGCAAAGTATATTTTGAACCGCCACAAATTGCAATGTTTTAAGAGCGGGTTCATCTTGTAGAGAAAAAATCCCCTTTCAATCAAAAATCTAGGACAATCTAGTTAGTGGAACGCCTGAACATTCCACTTGAAGTCACGAGTCTTTTCGAAATATAAAAACACATTTTCTCCAATGACATCGCAGATATGGATCGCAACAGCCAATCAAAATGAAGCGTTGTAGCTTCGTGTCACTCATTGCATTTACCTTCCACATGGCTCTCAGCAATATCCGCTATAACAATAGCAACCGCTTCCAGGCGACCTCGGACAATCGATCTAATGATTCAATGCCTCCGGCTTTCACGAGGTCGAAATGATATTTCAATGCGCCTTGGTCTTGGCACCACCATGAAAAATGGCTTGCCGGCTGGGAATCGAACACAGTCTTCGAATTGCTAACGCGGCATGAAGATCACCAAGACCAGCGAAGCACACCCTCCATGATCGTGTCAAGAGCAAGTAAAGCTTTCAGCGCGCATTATGAAGTTACCTTCCTGGTTTGTTTATATAACAATAGCAACCGCTTCCAGGCGACCTCGGACAAGCGATCTAATGAAAGCTTTACTTGCTCTTGACACGATCATGGAGGGTGTGCTTCGCTGGTCTTGGTGATCTTCATGCCGCGTTAGCAATTCGAAGACTGGGTTCGATTCCCAGCCGGAAAGCCATTTTTCATGGTGGTGCCAAGAGCAAGGCGCATTGAAATATCATTTCGACCTCGTGAAAGCCGGAGGCATTGAATCATTAGAATATCCGCCATGTTTTCTGTGCTATGTCCTTTCCAAGCGGCTAGATTTCTCAGCCAATCGTTCAACAATACTTGTAGCTATCTGCAGATGTAGGCTGATGCAGATTTCTACCAGTTAAGGCGCAAGTGTGCGAGCTTTAATGCAATAAACGAAGGACTTTCACAACTGCGGTCTAGGTGTTCAAGCCGCTAGTTCGAAAACGCGTTTACGCGTTAGATAAGTTTCTTAGATGCGGCCTGTATGGCGTGATTGATAACGATTTGTATAAGCTAGGACACAGATTTTCATGTTTTTCATCAATAAGCAAAGTCTTTTTGCAAGTAGTCTCTTGTGAACATGCATAGAAATTCATACATCTGCATCAAAAACACGTTTACGCACACTCATCTTCTAATGGAATTTCCCAGGTACCTGCAGGTGTAAATAGATGCAGATTTCCTTATAGTAAGGGATACATTTTTGTGCATTTCTATGAGTATAACACCCTCTGTAGCAACTACTATAATGTTTCCCCACCTTATGCGTCCTATTTTAAGCATGCCTCAGTCATTTTATACTAATTTAAGTAAATATCTTGGCGAAATCTTGAAACCTCACATCCTCAAATCTCTCGAGTATAAAGTTCCCTTTGAATACGTAGAAAAGTTTAAAATCTTAACACTGATGGCATTGTGCCAATTTTCGTGTCTTATGACGTCAAAAGTCTTTTTACTAATGTTCCCTTGGAGGACACGATAGACCATATTTGTAATCTGATAGATTTTCCAAATTTTTTGAATTCGATAAATTCTACACGATAGCATAGATTTCGCTAGTGAAAAGGAAGAAGATCACAAACTAGCTTTCCTGGATGTGATGGTCAGTTTTAAAAATTCCACTTTTGCGACTGAGTGCAAAGCTAGACCTACGAATACGGGAACTTATATTCCTTTGAATCTTATGCTCCTACACTGTAAATCTCTGGATACGAAAATTACATACAGACATATACCAAATTCACATACACTTTGAAACTAACATTTGATACGAGATTCTCGTATGTTTACAGAGATCTTGTATGTTTTTCATACGAAATCTCACTTACCTTCGTATGTGATTGGTATGTAGCGATACGAACTATTCTATCTGTAATTGGCTGTTTTACAATGAAATACGAGTTGTTGATAAGTTTTGCATAAGAGATCAGATGCAAATTCATCCTCATTTGTGCGTCTCTCGTATGTAGAGTCTTTAAGTCAACATGGGAAAAAATATATGTATATATTACATACTACGGTCAAATAACTTGTTTCCGTAACACCAGACGTGAAAATATCTTTTTGATAGTGTGGCATTTAACTAGATTAGATTTATTGTGAATTTCATGTTGTATGTCGTCGTTGCTACTTAATTCCCAATAACATTAACAGGCCGCTTGGTTAGCTCTACTTTATGAACCAAGTTGATTAACATCAGTTCATTCAAACGATATCTTTCGTGCAACCATGTTGACTTATATATGTCTAGCATACCTATTTTTGCGTTCATGAATCATAATGTGTTTTTATTTCGGATTGATAACATGCTTAATTTCAAAATTACATAAATGCACAATTGTTGAATTGAGTCATGAACTCATTATGTATTTGAGTCAAGCCTGACTCTTGAATGTCATTATCTCACCACTTACAAAAGTGGTAAGTACCATGCAACATTAGTGTGATCTGTATTGACAAAAGGCCTTAAATCAACATATTTTAGACATAATTGATGCTTTCCTTTAACATTGTGCTGGTATGGCTTTAGTATGTAAAGCATACCACACTTGAAATAATATGCGAAAAGCATACAAATAGATACAGATATATACCAAATTTTTATTGGTATGCATCCTTCGTATATGTCTGGTATTGAACGATTTACAGTGTATGAAATGCAAAAAGTGTGCGTTCGGTCTCTTTTTATCAGAGCCAAGGGCCTCAGTAGTTCGCTAGATAGTTGTGAAAATGAGTGTAAACAGATAAAAAATTTTTCATCTCTAATGATTATCCTTGCAAGTTGATAGATTCTGTAAAAACGCAAGTTGATTCTCCTATCGATAAAAATACTAGCAACAGCAGAGGCTAGACTGCTAAAACTATCTAGCGGTCCCTTCCTTCTATAAAGGAAAAGGAACGTGAAACCTTAAAAAGGCGTCCAAATAATGAACTCTATTTTAAATGAAAACGACGTCAAATTTGAGGTCACTTTTAAAACTTTCAAGATCTCAGCTATTTTTCCTGTTATCGACAAAGTCCTTCCGTGTTTAGCATCCAACGTTATCTGTTGTTATACATGCAGACAGTGCTCAAACCGTTCCATTGGTGAGACACGGAGACACCTAATCACGAGAGTGAAGAGTTTCAAAGTTTTGTTTCGAAGTGTTCACACCCGCATTGCAGAAACACAATGCATTAAATCAAGTACTAATGTACTAATAAATGAGAACTCTTCATCTGCGCCTCTCCAATTGTTCTAATTTTAGCTTCTTTTAGTGAATTGCATTGACCATGATTTATCCATGTATAAAAACTGTTGTCTCAGCTACTGGATTGTCCTGAAGATGGGTTTAAATAGACTTGAAATCGATCGACAAACATGGTCGCTCTCTCTGTAAGATCATTGGACTCATCCATTTACTATATTTATCTAATTGGTGTCTGACCGAGAAGCTGAATGACATCAATAAGCAACTATTGTCCACTGCAGTCCCACTAACTTACGGAAAGCGAAACGTCGAAATTCCATGGATAAATCAGTCAGCTGAAATAAATACTGAACAATAAGACTTTTGTTGAATAGATGCTGAACAGATTCGTAGCTCAGATCATAATTAGCGTTGATCTGACGAGCTAAAATAGTACGCTAGAAACATGAACATTGAGTAAGTATTTATGTAGAGTGTCGACTCAAAAAACTGTCTGTATACAGTGAAAGTTTTTGTATGAAAAGATTCAATTTTTTATGGAGATTACGTTCGTGCGATCCAAAAAATTATTTGAGTAGTTTTTAAAAAGCTACATTTTTGCAAATTTATATACTACCGACATGAAGCCCCTTAGTTAGTAGTATGAAACAAGTTTAATATCAAAAGGAATAAATATTTGTTAAGAAGCATGTTAATTTAAAGCGGAAATTAAGCTGATGGTCTAGGACATTTCATGAACTGCAGTCATAAACTGCATTATTTTGCAAGTCCCTGCAATTCTTCAAGGAAAAGTTGAGAGCTTCTTAGCTGAGATGTCATGTTTTCAATTGAATTTTCAGCGGCATGATTTTATGATTCACAATTGGCATAATTTCTTGAATCTGAGTGGTAAAAGTATATTTACATCTTTTAAAGTTAATAATGATCAGTTTCTGATGATGCTTTGTTCTTTCAGTGGCAAGTACTTTCTGACATGATCACGCTTAAGAAAATAATCTTACTATAATAAAGCTGAGCTTTTAGTAATGGTAGGCCATCGAATTGCTAATTTTACCTCTCCAACTGCTTATGACATGGAGGATTTGTGGAATACCATTCTTTATTCTGTATTGCTATCATGATCAGTCAAATTCGTGTACATTTCTGCTAAACTGTAAAGATTTGCATATCTCACAGGTGGTCATGGGTCTCGACTCATGTTCATTTAATGAAATCGAAACTGTATACACATTGGGGATTTAATAAACGATGATTTGCTACTCTACCTAATATAACTACTCTATGATCAGGAAGAATGCCTGAAATACATCTACACCGTGCACCTAAGTGATATGGATACCGTCTACGCCTGTCGGAATAGAATCGAAGTAAGAAGTCGAAATGAAGAAGGAGAAATAAGAATTGTCTATCTCAATTCACAATCCTCTGCTAAATTCATTTAATTCACTTAATTCACATATTCATTAAACAAAGCGTGTTGCACCTACAGCTGGATTAATTAATCATTTAATCAATCAAAATCAATTAACTTTTTGAGGTTAATCATAATCATAATCACGTCATTGAAATTTAGTTCGATCATCAATCTCAATTATAATCAAAGTTTTGAAAATTTAATCAATCATTTATCATTATCAAAATCACGTTAATTAATCAGCAAATTTGATTAAATTTGATATTAGTCATCCGAACATCAGTTGAGATAAGAACACGGCCGCGGATGGCAGAGTGACAGCGAGACTACAAGGACTGAAAGCACGCAATGTCGCAGAGATTACCAATCTTTGATGCACGGTCATAAACATGAGTTCAGGCCTCGTCATAGAATATGTTCCCTACAATATCATCCCTCTGATATTTTCTCTTTACATGTACCGGTACTTTAGATTATCAAAAACTCAATAGACTACTGAGTTCAATGTTTTTGTCAATTTGCACGCCATGATGATACTGAACAAAATCGAATAATTACCTACAGTAATACTACTTCAGAAAGCTTATTAATTAAGCAAAGAGAAGAGCATTAATAAAAACTGCTATCACTGCACACTATTAAGCATTTATATCACGATTCACATTATTATTTAAACGCATTATAATTATCACTGATACGACAAAGCGTCTGAAAGCCGCAATCAGCACCATTTTCAACCGTCATACTTTTCAAAATCAACCGGATACGTGTAGGACTGGGGTCAATGCCACACTGCAACCATTTTCAACCTATCCAGACTTCATGATGAAATAGTCTGGCCACATTAATCATAGTCCCAATTTCGAACACCTTAATCAATCATAGTCATAATCAAGTCTATGGCTGCCTTAATCATAATCACAATCATAATCACATTCTTCAACACTTTAATCAATCATAATCATAATCAAAGCTTTTGAATATTGGCTAATCGTTCCAGTTCTAGTTGTACCTGAAATAATTTCTTTGAGCATCTTTTTATGATCAGGACAGTCTGTTTGTTTATCTGCAGCAATGACGTCGGTTGTCATGTCTTTATCTTTAAGAACAATTCGGGCAAGCTGGCGGACACGAGGAATATCGAATTTCTGCTTCTACTGGAAGATGTCTGCCTTAAAAATGCAATCAAAATTATGTCAAATCTCATTTTGAGTGATTAATGTTAGATAATTGCTTTATTAATTGCATCAAACTCGGAAGCCTCTGGATCTACATAAACAAATGGGATTTTGTGATGTCTTCTCCTTCGCAACATTTGAGACTACTGGAGTTATAGCTTAAGAATTATTTGTTCAGTCGCTTAACTGATGTTGGTTGGCAACTACACTGTAAACCAAACTGTGCCCAATATGTGATCAAGAATGTGCCCGACGTATTTTCGTCATATCGGTCACATTTGGTCACATAAGTGACTTCCCTGTGACCGATGATGAATCACCACAAATCATGCATATGCGGCGAGTACTTGATGTGAATAATTCAAGATGAATTTCCGAATACTTTTCGGTATGCTTTGTTCAAGAATATCATTGGCAAGAAGATGTATCGCATTGAATGTAGTTTGATTAAAAAATGTTTTAATCAGTATAACGATTGTGCAGTTTACACATTTGTGACACATTTTTCGTCACATCGGTCACATTTGCTCACAATAATTTATAGCTCAATTAAATTTAGGGACAGTAATTCTACTCTCAAAAACCTAAACAAGTAGTGGGTTTTACTCATCACAATAATTGGAAGAAGCTCTTATCATGCATTGTCGGGAACATGTTTAGTAACATTAACCTTTCTCTTATGTGCATTTTGAACATCATTAGTTTATGTTTTCGGTGGATTATCCATTCCATGCTGAATTTCTATTGAAACTATATTTTTTGATGCCTTTTTTTCTATAAATGCTTTTCTAAATTTCGTATGATAAAATCTTCCACGTGAAATGTGCTATCACTTAAAAAAGTACCCCCCAATGTAAGTAGCGGTAGTCTATTTAAATAGGCTATTAAATTGCACTCCCGTTTATTGTGAGATAATTTATTTCTTAATGACTATGATTACCCTACTGGTCTCAGATTCTTTTATGTTCAAAAATCCCAAAGAAAAGCACAAAATGGAATTCAATTTCAATTCAAAAATGCATACCGAACAACATTGGCTAGGCCATTGAAGGTCAGGATGTAGGCTCGATAAATGTTCAACAAGCTCAGAGTTAATGAAAAACAGTAACTGTCATTACATTCCACTATTTCAAAGTATGTTTTTTATACACAAGTGACTCAAAAGACGGACATGTGCAGCACGTTTTGAAATCAACTGTTCTAGGACAGGGTTTTCAACGTTTTGGTTTGGTCTCGATCGCTTTGTTCCTGCTGTGCTTTTGGTAGCATCTCGGTCAGACGAGGAAGCTGATGCCCAGAAGCCTGAAAGCTGTGGCGTCGAGATTTGAGTGTTCAACGATTTGGCCACCATTCGACGTTTTGTGACATGATCAACAGACCCATAACCACACTGCAATATGAAATCAGATCGAAAGGATGCTGGTGAAGAATCATTTCAGCCTATATCCCAAGAAATGAGACTCGCAATAATACACGCATTCAACAGCGCCCTAAGATGATACAAAAGAAAGTATAAGGCCATCGGCAGCATCGTCTTTTACATGTAGATCGTCTGTGACTTAGGCCTGGTCTGTCTCATCAATACTAGACTTAGTCATGATCCTCAACAGTTTCATGGAGACCGCTTTCCATGTTTCATGCATCGGTATGCATAGCAAATATTAGAAGCACAGATACTTTCTTCTTATCACAATAGTAGAACAGAAACTGTTGTCAGACTATCATATTTTGCTGCTTTCATTTTTCGAATCACAAAGTCTTTTGCCTTTTGAGGTATACTTTTCCTTAGGTCGCACTGTGCCGGTCATGATAATGCTTCTATCGCGCAACGCTTTTCAGCCAAATCATAACTTCTGAACGAGTTATCACAGGTTACGTTATAACCTTCATCAAAAAAATTTCCGAAATAGTCATTGAATTCTTCTGTTACTGACATACCCTTTTTATCCTCAGGTGACAAAATGTGCTCTCCTACGGTATTTCCTGTAAAGTGCAACCGATATCAGTTTCACATAGCCAAATTATTTTCCCCTGGCTTTGAGGCGATATAAAGCTGACACGGACATGAGAGAGTTGTTCGTCAATCGTCAGTATGGGTTTGAGTGTAAAATTTAGACAGTCTCTTATCCAACTTACTCCATAACTTGTCCTACTGAACTCAAATGATCATCGGGATCGTGCAGCAATACGCTATAGAATCCGAAAATAACTACTGGTGTAGACTACTTGCTATTGACCTAAAAGTCGAAATCTGTTGAGATAATTTTTATGCACGGAAAAGACAGCATGTAAGCCTGCCTAGCCTTAACCTATGCATAAGATCACTAGAATGATTTCCACTTTATAATTGCGTATTTCATCAGCATGCACATTCCTACATGTGAAGTCCTACTGTTTGGACATCTGTACCGGTCCTTATCTGAATGTTTAATAGGGAGAATGCGTATATCCCAAACATAAGTTTTTTTTTTTTTACTCTCGACACTTATGGTCGGTGACTTTTTACAGCCCTAGTCTCGGAGACTTACCAAGTCTCAGTTATTAATGTTTGTATCCCTATTAAAAGGATAAGATATCTACGTGGAATCTAAATGCTGCATCGTAGTAAACAACAATTAGACCTATGTAGTAAAGTCATGGAATATCATTCATCAACACTCAATAGTCTCTAGATATCCTTAAATTGATGTTGGGGTGGACAATCCACCTCCTATATAAACTAACGGCTAAGTCACATATCAACTGGTTTGAATGTGACCGATTTGGGCACATTCGGTAACAAAAAGGCAGTGGCGATCGTCATATTTTTGGGCACATAATCGGTCACATATTGGGAACAGTTTGGTTTACAGTGTACACATGTACAAATTATAAATGACATGAGGCTCGTGCGCGAATATTTTGAAGAAAACGTTAGTAGCTCTCCTAAGAACTATAAGTGCATGCGTGAAGAATCCGTAAAAAACTCTGATGGGAGGGAAATCGACGGAAATTCCACTTATGCAAAATGTTTCATTGAACCAAAACTTATGATTCTCGTCCAATCATCTCTCTCATACATCTCTCTGCAACCAAATCCTTATGATAGAATCGAATGGGCACTCATACATTGATATACTCACAAACCTTTATGCAATAGGTCCCTGGAAACATCTGGTGTCAGGCAGAAATTCGTGGGTAAAAAAAGCCGTTTCACGGTCTGGCGCGGACTGGATTTTCATATCTCGCAAGCACAACAAGAGGCAATTCAGAAACTTTTTCTAAAATTGCATGGACTCGCGGTTCAGATTTCGATGTGTTTTGATGAGAATGGACAGTCACTGTGGAAGCGAAAAGTTCGAAGTACAGTGCTTTCTAGTCCCACTTCCTGCACATTTCATTTGAAACCATTCACAATTGTCAGTATCACCTTCCATGCTATTCAACACAGCATTCAGAGATTAAATTCAGCTAAGAAAAGCAACAAGCTTGCATACGAAAACTGCAGAGTATTTTTGACGTGATTAGCGTCTGCACTCCGTCTCTCGCGTCAGTCGGAAATATTTATAAAATTTCAGAATTATTTCTATACCACACCAAGTTGACCGCCCCTTGCAGTTTTCAAACAAAGCAGAGATGGACTGTATGTACATTTGGTCAAATACACGCCTTTTTTGAACTTCATTTTGAGCGCTGTCTTAATGTTTACAGTTGTTGTCATTAAAGAACATGTTCAATTTAAATGGAATCAATGCCCTTTTAATGAGATAATCAACGAACGGACATTCTGTCATTTCCTGATTATGATAAATTCCGAGTCAATTGAATGGAAAGGAGTTGAAGGAGTTCTGAAGGAGTGTCTGTGGTGATCAATTGGAAAGAATGTGTTGTTTAAGACCGCATCGCGTAACTGCATGAAACCATTTTCTATTCTGTTCCTTCAGTCATGCAAGTTATTCTTCTACGAATGGAATAATAATAATAATGATATAGGCGTTTATTCAGACAGAATGGTAATCGATCAGTACAGTGTGGAAGTTATCGTTTACAAACTGAATTGAAGATGGAACATATATACAAAATAAAAGCATTACTCCGTCTCTCTGTACGTCGTTTCGGAAGTAAAAATCGACCAGACGAGGATAATTCAGGTAGCAAGTTATTTAGTACATGATCAATATTCATAATATCTCGCAATAACTTCAGGGACAGCGTTGTACGACGATCACTAAGTGCGGGTAAACATTCATCGTCGCAATCTGAACCACAGAAAATTTTGTGAAAACGTCGTTGAAGGCGATCAAGATGGGTGGAATCAGTTGATGATAAGCCAACAGAAACCGGAGCACAATACTCCAGGAGAGAACGAATGTAACTGAAGTAAACGGTTTTAAGATCGTTATCTGACAAAACCGGACGAAGAATCCGAATTGCATAAAATCTGCTGGAGGCACTTTTCACAATGCGGTCTATGTGCTGTGACCATGTACCTTTATCATTAAAATGAACACCCAAGATGCACAAAGTATTCACAGACTGAACACCTGGAACAACAACAGATCCGATAGACGCACGCTTTTTGCTTACAGTGAGACATCTGCACTTATCAAAATTCAATTTGAGCTCAATCGAATTTGACCATTCAATAAGGGCATTATGGTTTCGAAGAACATGATTGTTGCCACCATGCTTATACAACGGTAGGCAAAGCGTAGCATCGTCCGCATATTTTATCAAACGACAATCTTAATTGTCAAAATCACATGAGCTGGTTGCAACACAGCACAGAAACGGTCCGAGAATGGAACCCTGTGGAATGCCAGATGTGACATTTTGCAATGAGCTCAATGTAGCGCCAATCTGAATATATTGTTTTCTGTCACTTAAGTAACTCGTAACCCTGTGTATGAAGCCGGTGGGGAATTTGCATTGTATCAGCTGATTAATAATATGCTCAAATTTTAAAGTGTCGAACGCTTTTGTGTAGTTATAGGTTATGATAACTGCTCCCTCTATATTTGGATCATCAAGACATGTCGTTAAGTAATCATGCAAAGATACCAACGCGCACTGTGTGGATGAATATTGTCTGAAACCAAATTGATGTCGACCATAGTTTTCTAACATCGTAGATTTATCGAATAAGCTATATATCGCTTACCTACCGCTTCATCCATACTATGTTGCAGGAACAAGTGACAATTTGCAAAGTTGACGTTTGCGGATCCTGTACATAAGTGACTTCTGATTGACAAGCAAGATATATCCATTCCGTTGAAGACTCTGTCACACATTCTAGATGAATACAAACAGAAACTACTGATTGAAAGATGGATTACGATGCAGCCTTGGACATTGTTGGAGGATGTGGCCGCTACCAGATAATCATGTTCTTTGTCCTTTCGACTGCCTGCATGAAAGTTGCCATGGACATTCAGTTGCTGGTCCTTGGAGCATTTGTGCCTTCATTTTCCTGTGTCGAGCCATGGAACTCAACAAACTCGTCTACAGCTTGTAGCAGCGACTCGAATCTTCAAAACACTTCATGTACAGCTTGGAAGTATGACAATTCAATGATGGAACGGATAATGGTGACAGAGTTTAACTTAGTTTGTGGAAAATAGTATATTGTCTTGCTCTGTCAGACTCTTGTGCTTGTTGCAGTGGGAGTTGGCAGATGCACTGGTCTGATTAGTGATATCGTCGGACGTCGCACGATTTTTCTAGGTCTGGTAGGATACGATCTGATATTGACTCCAATTCAAGCCTTTGTTCCAGGACTTGAGTACTCGTTCATCTTGAGAGTGCTTCGTGCATTTGGAGATGGATTTGCAATAACAAATACCTTTTATATCAGTGAGATAGTGGCCACGAAATACCGAATGAATCTTGGATGCAATTATTGGATGTTTTACTGTGTTGGATACGCAAGTACTGCGCTCCTTGGAGTTCTTCTGCGGGACTGGCGATATGCTCAAGCAGCTTCATGTCTTACTTTCCCAGCTTATATTGTTGCTTGTTTCCTCATGGCCGAGTCACCACGATGGCTTCTTGTAAAAGGCAAGAAAAAAGAAGCCGTTTCAGCATTAAAGAAGATGGCAGATTGGAACGGGAAGAAGGATTGTAATTTGGTCTATTGACCTAGCTTACTATGGTGTTGTACTTGATGCAACATTTGCGAGTGACAACATCTTTCTCAATGTGGCATTGATGGGTTTAATTGAGATTCCAGCAAGTCCTTTGGCATGGATTATTGGAGACAAATTAGGAAGACGATGGCCATCGATAGTCTTATTCCTTTTCACCGGAACAATAATCTGGATAGTTCCTCATCTACCACAGGGTGACCTTTCATGGATTAGAAAAATAGTTGCAATTTTCGGGCATCTGTTAGCTACAACGGCATATATTGTTGCCTCTATTTTCCTGAATGAATTACAACCTACGTGCATAAGGAATGTCAGCATGTTGCTTACAATGATGGTTGCAGCTGCTAGTACTGTGTTGGCTCCTAGCATTCTACAACTATTCAATAAAGCATACTGGCTTCCCTCTGTCATACTAGGAGCTTGGTGCTTCATCGGAGGCTTGTCCATGACACTTCTGCCAGAAACTGTCAACTTGCCATTGACTCAAACAGTGGAGGAGGCCAACCTTCTGGTCCGCGGACAAGAAAGTCAATTTCGACGTCGTTTGAATGAATTGCGATCGCAAAAGGATGGGAAACAGTAGTAATGGGCAAAAGACCGTTCCAGGACACCATAAAATTCAAAAAAATAGTATCTTTAAAAACGACATAAATTCATGAATTTAGACCCTTTTTCAGGTTTTTAAGACCTAAATACATGAATTTAGTCCATTCAAAAAGTACCATTTTTTCAAAAAATGGCATTTTTAAAAACGACATAAATTCATGAATTTGAACCCTTTTTCAGGTTATGAAGACCTAAATTCACAAATTTGGGCGTTTTTAAAAATACCCAATTTTTCAAATTTTTCAAAATCTCAAAATTTGAGAATTACAATTTTCACCCTTAAAATCATGACCGTTCCAGGACACCAAAAATCATAAAAGTTGAGAATTTCAAATTCATGAATTTTATCCATCTTTTAGGTTTTTAAAATATAACATGTGACTAATAATATTTCTTTAAAAATGGAAGAAACCGCAAGAATATATCCTTCGTTATCATATGAACGTAGTTCTACTTTAATGGACATTGAAAAGATTAACATTGAAAAAATGAATAAAGAAAAACAAAAAAGATAGAGTTAGGTATATGAAAGATAAGGAATCTCAATCATTATTAAGATTAGAGCATTATAAAAAATTAAGAAAGAGATGGACTAATGTTAAGAATGTAACACAAGGAATTGGCATATTCTTAACAATAAGTTTAGGTGCTTTAACAATTATTATATCTTCAGGTGTTTTAGTAATTCCAGTAGTTGCTACAGCTTTAACAGGTACGGGTGTTTTTGCAACTTCACTTGTTACAATGTTAGATAAATCTTTAATAACTAAGAAACGAAAATCATTAAAAACAAAGCATTTACATATTAAAGAAGTCTATGATAAACTACATTACTACTTTCAAAGAGTATGTGATGATAATGTTATTACGTTAGATGAGATTGAAAAATTTGATCAAATAGCTAATGAAGTAAATCAAACCTTTCAATTACAGTCCGAAAAAGTTGATGATAAGAATAGACAGGATGGCAAAATTTTTAGTGATGGTAAAATTTCTAATGAAGAAAATGACAAAATTTTTTTAGAAGAGCTAAAAAATTTAAGCGAAAATTTAAGCAAAACTTTATTAAACAAAACTTAAAACGAGAAAACTTAAAACGAGAAAACTTAAAACGAGAAAACTTTAAACGAAAAGATGTCAAACAACAAAGCAATAAAAAAATAATTTGTTCAGTAAAATGTTTTTGCTGTATTCCAATGTTACCACAAAATTCAAATATTATATTTTAAAAATGGATAAAATTAGAGCTGATAATTTTAAAAGAATAAAAAAATTAGAAGAGTTAATAAAACAAAGAAATATTATGAAAGAAAATCATCTTCAACATAGAATGATAAAAGCTGGTATTCAATCTGATATGTTTGAAAAAATGCAGCAAACCGAGCAAGTAAAAACTGATTTTGAAAAAACTATGAAACCATTTAAAACTCTTGAAAAAGAAAGTACAAATAATGATAAACAAATTGATATAACAGATCCAGAGCACAAAACTATATTAGATTACTATGTATTACTAGAATAAAACATTAATAAGAAATTACCAAAATCTATGCAATTTGAACATTCTATTTCATTTATAGATGGAAAAACAATACCTAGATTTTATCTCGGTCAAAAAGAAATATTTCCACGACCTTTTCGAGGTTTAATTTTTTCACCAGATAAATCTCCTTTTAATTTAGATAGAAATTTTGTTAATCTTTTAAGAGGAGCAGATTTAAATAATTATGCTGTAGATGATCTTATAAAATATAAAGCTATGTTAGATAGAGTTGGTGCAGTAAAAACTCTTAGACGTTATAAACAATTAGAAAATTTATTATCAACGGGAGTTAAAGTAGGAAAAGGTTTATCTGAAAAACAGAAAACAGAAACAACTGTATTCTTACCAGATGATCCACAAGAATTACTAAATAGATTAAATATTTTAATATCTGCAATAAAAGAAGGACATAATTCTAGTTCAATGAAATTCATGCTATATTGAAAAGACTGTTAGGAAAAGAAGATTCTAAATGAAGAGGATTATAAAAGTGTAACGAACCGAATGTTCTAGGGCTTCGCCCGTAGCTGAAATATGTTGTTTCTAATTTTTATCTATGATTTTTATTCATGATTTTTATCTATGATTTTTATCTATGATTTTTATCTATGATTTTTATCTACGATTTTTATCTATAATATTTATTCAAAATTTTAACTAAAAAAATGTGTTCGAGAGAATTATCATCAGCAGATTTAGACAAAATTAATAATCATTTAGAAAATTTGACAGAGATTCATTTCATTTCATCAAAATTTAGTACGACGTTAAAAATTATAACAACTACTTCATCACACACTTGTAATTTAGAACCCATTCTACATTTGGAACAAAATAAAAATTATCAAATTGCATTGACTAGTTTCTCTACATTTAACACTATTCAAAATGTTATAAAAGATGTGAATGATCAATTTAGATATTCTACTCATAAAGGCAAAACGTGGAAAGTACTAACTTTTCTTCCTGGTTCTTACGAAGTTGAATCAATATCAAATGAAATTAAGAGACATTTAGGTATTGCATTTAAAGATAAGAAACAATTACATTTTGCAGTTGAACCGGCAGTTTATAAATTTTCTCTTACTTTAGACGAAAATCATCAAGTTGATTTTAATCATGATAGATCATTGTCAAAGCTATTAGGATTTAATAAACAAACCTATAGTCAAGGTTATCATTTAGGTGAGAAGATTCCAAAAATAACTGAAATAAATTCAATTGTTGTACATTGTGACATTATTGAAGGAGGATATATAAATGGTAAATTGTCAAATTTAATATTCAGTTTTCCAGCTTTTACTGTACCCATTGGTTATAGATTAAATGTATTTCCCCAAACATTAATATATTTTCCTATTACAAGAAAAACTATTAACAGTATTAACATTAGAATCACTGATGAGAAAGGACAAGAAATAAATTTTGGAGGTGAAGAGATTATGATAGATCTTTTGGTTCGGGAGGTATAAACTCCTACACGAAGCTAGAGAAGTTTAATTTTCTTCTTCTTCTTTAGAAACAAACATAAAAAAAATAAAAATAAAAAATTTTTATTAAAAAATGAGTGAAGTGCTACCATTAATTAAAAAAAACTCAAATTTAATCATCATCCAAATTTATCTAATAAAGTTTTGTCAGTTATTTGTGGAAGATCTGGTTGCGTAAAAACTTATATATTATTTAAAATTTAAACGACTCCAAATTTTTTGGATTATAACAATCTTATAATTTATACAACAACGGCAGAACAACCCGTCTATCAATTTTTAAAATATGGATTTGAAAATAATCTTAAAAAAACAGCAATTGCTTCATTATTCAAAGAATATGAAAAATCTGAAGATGAAGAAGAAATAAGTTCGTGGTGTGAAGAAGCAGCAAAAAAATAGTCAGTTAGTAGAATCCAATAAAAATAAGCATATAAAGATACAATTAATAGATGATAGTGGTAATATGCAAGATCCGAGTAAACTAGATAAAAGAATGAAACATTGTGTAATTTTTGATGATTGTGTTAATGATAGAAATCAGTCAGTTCAGAGAAATTATTTCACAAGAGGTAGACATAATAACTGTAGTGTATTTTATTTAACACAAAGTATGTATTCATTAGACGGAAGTGTTATTAGAAAGAATGCAAATATATTTATACTATTTGAAATAAATGCAAGAAACTTAAGTGATTTGTTAAGAGATTTATGCGTAAGAAATAAATATGAATTTAAACAATCGTGTAACAATGCTTGGTCAAAAGATTATGGATTTATCACAATTAATATTGATAAAAAAATTCATGATAGAGTTATCGAACAATTGTTCTCTGAGTAGGCTTCGCCTCGAGTGGCTTCGCCCCGACTGAAAGTCGATAGAAGATTTGTTTACTGAGTAATAAAAAATTTTTATACTGAGTAATAAATAATAAAATTTTTATTCTAGACTGATTTAAATAATAAAAATTTTTTTCTAGTCTGATTTAAATAATAAAATTTTTTTTCTAGACGGATTTAAATAATAATAAATAAACTTTAAAAAGGTGAAGTAGTTATTCCATCAGGTAAAATTTTTCTTTTATCATAAAATGGATCTAATGCTAATTTATGTTTTTCTTTTAAATACATTTTATGTTTCTTTGAATTAAGTCTATAATTACATGCTATTTTTATTTCATTATTAAATAATGCATTTTTATAATCTTGAAATGTTATTTGATTAGCCACTGATGCCTTTGAAATTCCTCTTAATGTTTTATGTGTTTTAATATTATTAGTTGTATCATAACAGTAACATTTAGATTTTAGAAATATAGCTTCTGTTATGAAATCTTCATTTCCTTCTAGTTCATCTTTTACTTTACATAAATCAGAAGGATGAATGATATCTTTTATTTTATTTATTTCTTCATCAAGTGAAGAATTATACGGTATTGTTAATTCTAAGAAAACAGAATCGGTATCTGTAAAGTGTAATTTATAGTTTTTGCCATAAGCAGGTGCTAAATAATCATATATAAATCTATACATAAATAGTTTAGCTAATTCTAATATAGTGAATCCTATAAAATTAAACTTATCATGTTTTACGCTGATTCGACGTAAATGTACAGCACATAGTTCATCACTAAATCTAGTAGTTCTTTTATATGTAGGTTTCCTTGTTAAATTTTGAAACCTATCTTTATCATAAACTATTTCAATATTTTGTCTATTACGCACATTTTCTAAAGTCTTACCATAAAATGCATTATTCATTAATTTGAAGAACACGTTTCCAAAATCATCTTTATTTCTTTTAGCTATTTTACGTTTTTCAATATTGAACTCTATATAATCTTTTAACCACCTAGATTTTTGATAAAATAGTTTTCGATGTATTTTGGTGAGAATCATTCCATGATCTAAATACCAATCTAGCATTCTTCCTTCAACAACATACTTTCCTTTATTGCTTTGTGTTAACATAAGTTTTTTTGTTGGTCTGTATTTCTTAGGAATTATAGATTTTTGATAATCTGAAAAATCTTCTATATTGGGAATTTTGTTTTCGGGACCGAAAGGAAAATATTTTGTTTTATCTTTTATTTCATCAGGGTATACTAAATGAACTTCATATATATAACCATGATTATAATTTCCATCATATGTTTTTTGATAATCTAGAACGGGCGAAGCCCTAGTAGACATCTCTGATGTCGTACGAATATTACACCATGACATTTCACCTGTTGGTAATTCTTGTATCATGCAAGAAGAATATAAGCTATTAAAATCATAATATAACAAATAGTTTTCTCTCATGATTTCATCAACTGCTGCTTGACTATCTTCATTTGATATAAGTCCTTCTATATTTTGATTAAACAATTTTATAAACTGATCACTTTCTTCTGGAGATAAAGGTTTCATTAGTCCATAATCATCAGGATTTACTTTTTTATTGTAACACTGTACATAACGATTACCTAAAACTGATGAAACTCCACCTCTAATTCCAGATTCAAAAAATAATAATTTTTCATATGTATTTTCTTTATAATGTTTAAGTTTAACATTTGTATGTTTTAATCCTGCTAACCATGTTAAACCTGGTGTAGAATAACAATAACATGGATCTATTCCGTAATATTCTAAACACATATCACGAAAGTTTTCGAAAAGATCAGCTAGTATTAATACATCTATCTGAAGATATTTCATTGTATAATCATACATTGTTTTACAATTTAACTCTCTCCAATTCTTTTCAGCTTCTGCATAGTCTTCTTCAGATAATTGTGATTGTTTTAATGTTGATTTAAATTTATTTATTGGAGGAAGTGTTGTTTTTCTTCCATAATTTTATTCACAGAATTAAAATCAGTCTTCGACTGTGAACCACAGGTTTTATCTCCAGTTATATCAGTCTTCGACTGTGAACCACAGGTTAAATATTCATACGGAAATATGCCTTTTAAAGGTTTTAAATTATATTTATTTAATATTTTACATTGTTCAGATTTCAAAGTTTTTCCCATAACATCTAATGAATAAGGAGTAAAAAATCTAAATGCATCTAAAATTCTAATACAACCTAATTGCATTGAAAAATATTCTTCTTCTGTTTTACATAGTACATTTATTTGTTGTTGTTGTAATTTTTCAGATGAAAATAAATCTTTCATTACTAGATGGAAATCATATTTAGAACCATTGTAGAAATATAAGGTACAAAGTTATATTTAAATTTATTAGCATTAAGATTACAAGAATTATGTGCTGCACCTCTATATAATCCATTTAGATGATCATGATCTTTTACTTTGTCGGCAGAGCCGCCGCTTCGCTTATCAATATATCTACCTCTGCCATTTTTATAATTTTTTGTAAATTCTTTTCCACAGTAATAACATTTTGTTTCATTAATAAAATTTAATTTTTCTTTTTCCGTTAATGGCATCATTGGAATATTTGTTTCAAGCAATTGTGAAAAACGTCCTTGTAATTCTTCTACTTTCTTTGTAAACATTTCTGAACTATCTTCACCATAGTATTGATAATATTCTGATTTAAATAATTCAGGATAATTTGAATGAATGTACATTCCCCAACATAATGGTTTTTGTTCAAATAAATATTTTTCTTTACTTTGTTCAGCTGCACTTTTTTCATAATTAAAAAACCGAAGTTCTAGGGCTTGGCCCGTACCATTTTCAGAATTATAATTTTCAGAATCGGGTGAAGCCCTGGAACTTTCCGTTCGATTTTGTATCATATTAACATTATATGCTTCAAAATCACAATAAATAGTAAAGGGTACTTTATTTTTAAAATACCATTTATTATATTCTAAATAATCATCTTTAGGAAAAGTATTTTCAACTGCTTCGTTTTGTTGACAATTCTCCAAATGTATATTCATTTCTTCTAAAGTTCTAAAACTTGTCATACATTGAAGACAAGGAAAATTTTTATTATCTGAAGTTTTTGTAAATATAGAAACATCTTTACACAATATAAAATGACCCTGATAATATAATATATTCGCTTGTGCTGGTTGTTTTGTTTGTTTTAATTTTTCAAATTTATCTTTATATATTTCATGTGTTAAATCAATTTGTCTTTGTAAATCGTTTTCAGTCTGTTGATAATTTTGATTTAATATTTGTAACTGATAACTATATTCTTTATCATATTGTTCTTTATATTGTTGTAGACATTTTTTTAAACATTCATTTAATTCTTTATTGTCTTTATTTTCTTCATTATTTTCTTCTTTTTAATTTTTGAATTGTTTCTATCTTATTTTGATATTTATGGCCATATTCTTGTACTAATATTTTTGTTTGTTGTTGATAATCTGTTTTACATTTTTGTAAAATTTCATTTAAATTTTGTAATTTTTGTTGATATTCTAAAGATAAAGATAAATAATCGGTATCATAATCATAATTATAATTACGTCCTTTATAATTATTATGATTAATCATTATTGGTGATAGTGTTTTTATAATTTGAAAATTTTCAGTACATATTATATTTCCTTGGTAAAAAATATTATGATGCATGTAATTTCCTCTATCATTATATACTATTTCTGATTGACATAAATTTTTATTATTCAAATAAAATTTTTTTGAATCTGGGTAAAGTGGAGTAATTTTACCAATAGAAACATAATTCACATTTAATTCAAAAACATTTACTTCTATTAAATTTTTATTCTTTTTATGAAACTTTATTAACCTATTATAATCATATGGAAATTCATCTAAGTCATCAGAGAGATCAAATTCATTTATGTATTCTTCTTTATTGTAATGACTTAGTCTTTCTTTGTGATATTCTGCAGGATGCAAATGTGCTATAATACTCCACAGAAAACAATAATCATCTTCATTTTTTATGTTGATTATTTGTGGTGAACTGAAAGGCAAAGGAACATAACTACCACCAGTATTATTTTTATATTTATCAATTACTATTTTCTTAGATAGTATTTTAACAAATCTCCAACCAGATTCACGTAACTGGGCTTCAATTATACAATTTTCTAATTTAAGTATCATCGATTCAAATATGGGTTGTATATCATTTACATTATGAATTTCTTGCGAATTTGTTAAATGTCCTTGTATTATTTCTTCAGGAAATCCATCAGGTCCATTTTTAGTATAAAGTACTTCTACATTCATATAACATTTGAAAGATTTCTTAAATATATTATAAAAGTTTGTTAATACATTATAAAAAGTTTCATCGGTTTCATTATGTTCAACAGATTCATTAAATAAATATTTTATATCTTTTACTGGCGAAGCCCTAGAACCTTCGGTTCGTTCCGCTTCATCGGTTCGTTCAGCTTCATCAAATTCATCCAGTATCGCTTAAATAAATATCCTTCCATCTGGTACGGGCCAAGCCCTAGAACCTTCGGTTTGTATGGACTCTCTTCACTATTAAAAACTTTTTTATATTCCGAATGTGAATAATCATCAAACATTTTTTTTAACTTTTATATCAGTAGGCAATGTTTCTAGATAGTTTTTATAACTATTTAATTTTAATATATTTCCTTCATCAACTCGTTCTACATTTTGTAAATGCAATTTACTATTTAAATGAGATTGATAACTTCTTTTTGTTTGCAACCTTTTTTTACATAAGTTACAATAAAACTTGGTATTTTCCATTTTTTATTTTTTAAAGAAACATTTGTGTTTTAATTTTAGATATAAACATTCTAATATCAAGGACTTGAGAGTTATCATATATTATTATATATTTCACATTCTTAAGTTATTTTATTTTCTTTATCACATTAAGTTTTATCACATTAAGTTTTATCATATTAAGTTTTATCATATAACGTTTTATCAAAAGATAATTTAAATTTATTTTCACTAACTATTGATTCTTCATCATCATCATCAATTGATTCTTCATCATCATCATAAATTGTTTCTTCATCATCATAAATTACACTTTTTGGTATAGGATACCATTCCCTGATAGGATACCATTCTCTTATCGGAATATCTAACTCTAAATTACATCTTTTATCTGATAATAATATAATAGAGAAAAATATTGGTCTTTGATCTCTTTTGGAAAATTTAATAACACCACTATAATCTGAATCACTTTTAGTTTTTATTAAAGATGTTAAAATTTTAAATTGATTAGATGTAAATCCTAATATCAATTTTGTAGACCCGACACATAGTTGTCTAACAGTATCTTCAACTATACCATCATTATTATTTTCAATTGTAAGAAAATGAAATTTAGATAAATTTTGATTATATGTAGTATTAATATCATGTACATCAGTATGAGATATAAATTTTTCTTCACTTAAATTTTTATAATTACTTATCTTTTTATAATCTTTGTTACCATCTACACCTTTTTCAGATGTTTCAGAATCATTATTATTATTATTATTATAAGATTCTTTAAGATCGGGAAAAGCCCTAGAACCTTCGGTTCGTTTATTATGATTATGGTCATTGTTAATAGTATAAGGTGTTGTCCACATATAAATTTTCTCTTGTTGAGCTAAACCATTTATATAAGATTTAAATAAATTAATATTTAAATTTGAATATAATCCTATATATGTATCATCATCATATCTTTGGGGCATTTCTAATGTTTCTTGTTTATAAATTGTATCTCTGTAATAAACTTGACATAATAATTCTTCATTATGTTTTTTACTCTCGATATGAATATTATATTGGTTTTGATCGTCAACAAATAATCTTATTTTTTCTTTGGAAAAAGATTTTAATTTTTAAACTAATTCTTTAATATTAATATAATTAATAATTTTAGTTTCTATCCAATCAGTATTACTAATCGGCAAAACTGCTCTAATGAATCCATAAACATTATTATGTCCTATTATAACCATATTTTCTTTATTTAATTCTACATAAGCTACATCATTATATTTGCTTACAATATCCATAAATTTAATAAATGGATCACCTGGAAATAAACAATAATTAGTTTCTATAGAAGGTAAACCTTTTGTCTGTTCTCTAAATATTTCGGCTTGTAATTGAAATAAAATATTAACATCTATACATGGATTATTATTATCAAAACATTTATTTTCAAATCCCGTTGATCTCGTCGAATAAGAAGAACAGGATGATGCGGGCGAATATAATTTTTTAAAATTTGGATTTTCCATTTTTTTTTTATTAGAAAAAATTTTATTTTTTATTTTTATTAAAAAAAATTTTATTTTTTTATTGTTAAAAAATGATGTCCCCAAATGTTGGTGGAGGTGCATATGTCCCGAATAATCGTGAATTAGAAATAGAGACAGAAAATTATATCATGAAAACTGGAGACGTTTTATCTGGTCCATTGCATCTTTCTATTCTTCCGCAACAAAATACAGAGTTAACAAATAAACAATATGTTGATACACAAATCAATGACTTAAAGGAAAAATATAAAAACGATGTTTTGGTTCCACTGATGAACGAATTAAAGTTGCTTAAACTTAATGACAAATCATTAAACGAAAAATTATTAAAACTTGATAAAAAGGATAGAGAGCTAGAAGCAGATATAGCAAAACTTTTTAAAAAGATTTCAGAACAATCAAAAATTTTAATATTACTTTCTTTAAATTTAAAATCTGCAGTCATTAAAAATAAACATCAGATAAAAATGTTAGAAGAACAATTAGAAGATGAAATAGAAAAACTACCTGAAAGAATTTAAAAAAATTTAAAGTAGTTACAAACTACATTCCAAAAAAGTGTTGATGAATTGAGTTCTAAAATTACTCAACAAATGAAAAAGATGAATAGAATAATAAATGAAGTAAACTCACTTAATGAAAAAGTTGATAAAATGAAAACTCTTAAAATCAATTTAGAAAATGAATTAAAGAAAAATTTACAAGAAAACTCTAAAGAAAATAAAGAACAGTTAGGTGCTGTTAAAAGACAATTAGATGTTCTTAAAGTTAAGTTAAATGCTCTTAAAACGGCGTTGAAGATTAATCAGCAGAAAATGCAAGTTAATAGAAGAGAAATTAAAGTACATCACACGCTGCTTGACGCAATAGATAAAGTGCAACAGGCAATTAATAAAGTTATTTCGAAGTTGTTGTCCATTCACAAACGTAAATCTTGATCATAAACGTAAATCTTGATCATAAACGTAAATCTTCATCATAAACGTAAATCTTGATCATAAACGTAAATCTTAGCGCAAATATTAAACGGACCAAAGGTCCTCAGGTTACTAACCAATCGGAGCGAAGCTCCTCGAGGCTTTAGCCGATCGTAAATATTTTTTCCCAAAAGTCAAATTTATTCCTAAAAAAATGCCTATAATTTATAAACACAATCTTAAACATTTTGCTTCAAATCAAAAAATTGCTCATGAACCATCTATGAAATCTGTTTACCATTATAACAATGTAGAAACAATTCAAAAAGAAGGAGATGGTATATTTTCTGGTATTGGAAGTATCGTTAACTTAATTAAAAATAATAAAGATTTGATTACATCTGCTGCAAAAGGAGCAGCTGCTATAGGTAGTACAGCTAGTGCAATATCAAATGCTGTTAAGACTCAAAACGAATTAAAACAACTAGAAGCTATTCGTAAACTTAGGAATGATTCTGAAGACCTAAAAAATTTAAAAAAACTTTCAGAGGAAACAAAAAACAAAATTGCTAACATAGCTGTTGGGGAAACCTTGAGGAGCGGAGCTCCGTCTGACAGTAAAATAATAAGGGGAAGAAAAAAAAAAAAAGAAGAAAAAGAATAAAGAAAGAAGAAAAAAAAAAAGAAAGAGTAAAAAAAAAAAAAACAAAAAAAAAAAAAAGAAAAAGAAAAAAAAAGAAAACAGTATAAATACAAAATGCGAGTAGATATAAGATAAAAAAGAAAAGAAAGTGAGAATTATAAAAGTAAAAGAAGAAAAGAAGTAAGTATAAAGGATAAAGAAGGAAGAGTAAAGAAGAAGTAAAAAAAGATAAGTAAGAAACTTAACTATAGTTAAAAAAAAAAAACAAAAAAACGAAAAGAAAAAGTAGCGAAAAATAAGAAAAAGAAGAAAATGCGAACGAAAAATCGAAAAAAAAAAAGAGCCGAACGAAGCTTGCGAAGAAAAAGAAAGAAAAAAATAGAGTAAAGAAATTAGAATTAAAAAGAATAAAATTTAAAAAGATATGAAATATAACTGGAAACAGAACGAAAATCAAAAAAAAACAAAAAAAAAATCAAAAAAAAAAAAAAAATAAATATAAGAAATAAATAAATTAATCACTTAAATTTTAAGAAAAGAACTTAAATTTAATACTCAAAAGCGCGAAAAAAAAAAAAACAAGAATCGGATGATCAATGACAAAGTAAGAAAAAAAATTAGCGTGCGAAAATAAAAATTTAACAATAAAAAAAAAATAAAAAAAAAGAACGAAAAAAAACTGCCGCACGAAAAAAATTTCGAAATAAAAATTATGCGAATAGTTATTTAAAAAAGAATAAATAAATAAAAAAAAAAGAAAAAAAGATTTGAAAAAAGAAATGAAAATGGAATTGATAAAAAAATTGCGAAAATAAAACAAAAAAGAATAAAAATAAATTGCGAAAAAAAAGAAAAAAACCGAAAATAAAAAAAAAAAAATGCGAAGAAAAAAAAAAAAAAAAAAAAAAAAAAAAAAAAAAACAAAGCGCACACCAAGAAAAAAAAAAAGCGCAAAAGTGCGATCGAAGAAAATGCGAACAAGACAAAAACAACAAGAAAAAAACCCCACAAAAAAAAAAGAAAAAAAAACCAAAAAAATGCGAGAAAAAGCAAAAAAGAAAAAAGAAAAAAAAAAGAAATGTGCGAAAAAAAAGATGAAAAAATGCGAAAAAAAAGAGCGAAAAAAAGAAGAAACAAAGAAAGATAAAAAAAAAAAAAAAAAAAAAAAAAAAGAAAAAAAAAAAATAAAAAAAGAAAATAAAAGAAATAAAAAAGAAATAAAAAAAAAAGAAAAAAAAGAAAGAAGAAAAAAGAAAAGAAAAAAAAAAAAAGAAAAAAAAAAAGAAAAAAAAGTGAAAAAAAAATAAAAAAAAAGAAAATAAAGAAAAAAAGAAAAAGAGAAAAAAAAAAAAGGAAAAAAAGCAAAAAAAGAAAAAGAATAAAAAAAGAAAAAAAAAAAAAAAGAGAAAAAGAAAAAGAAAAAAAGAGAAAAAAAAAACGAAGAAAAAGGAAAAACAAAAAAAAAAAACAAAAAAAAAAGAAGAAAAAAGAAATATAGGAAGAAAAAAAAAAAAATAGCAAAAATAAAAGCAGAAGGAGAAAAAAGGATGAGGAAGAAAGAAGGAAAAAAGGATGAAAAAAAAAAAAAAAGAGCGAAACCAAGAATAGTAATAATAAACAATACACAACAATAAGCGAAAGGAAAAAAGGGGAGAAAACATAATGAGATAAAACAAAAAAGAATTAAAGCAAAAATATAAGGAAAGGAAAAGTCAAAGACAAAAAACAACAGAAGAAGAAAAAATAAGGAAAAATAGAGAAGAAGGGAGAAAGGATAAAAAAAGAAAAAGGAAACTAACAAAAATAAAGAAGAATAAATGAAGAGTAATATAAAGAAGGCAAAAAAGCAACCAAATAAAGGGAAAAAAAAACAAAAACAGACGTTAGCCATAAAACGTTCATTTGAAGAAATATAGAGCAAATGGTATTAATAGCGGAGCTGGTATAGGGTAAATTCTATTATATTATGTACGTTTGTTAAAATTTTTTTAGTTTATAATTTTTTTGGTAAAATTCTTAAAATTTTATTTTAGTAAAAATTTTTTCTCGTCTGTGAGAATAATCAAAAAAGTCATTATGTATTTTTATAAAAATGTCTTCGCTTGTTCGAATGTAAGGTCTTGTGGAGACTCGTCGCATCCAGATCGTATTGTGACTTGTCTATTACAATGATGGTCGTTATGTTGTTTGGAATATGTATCCCGGATTCTGCCAGTTGTGTATTGTCCGGGTGGTGTGGGGTTTCGTGCTGGAAGGGGGGTGTGGTGGGGTGGGCGGAGGTTTTTGGGGGATTTGGAGGGGGGCGGGGGGTGGGTGTGGGATGCATTGGGGAGTGGTGTGGTTGTTTGGGTGGTTGTTTGGATGTGTGTGGGGTTAGTCGTTTCGTGGTTTCGTGGTGATTTTTGATGTCGTTGGTTTTGGATGGTTGGGGTGTGTGATTTTGATGGTTGGTTGATGATTTTGTGTATCTGGCTTGTGTTGTGCGTGTTTCGATTGGTTGTTGATTTGTTTAGTTGTGATTCAGTTGTTCGTTTTGGTCGTGATGATTTTAGTTTCGTTTGGTTTAATTTTTGAAGTTGATAATCAGCAGAGTTATTTATATTTACCTGATTCATTTTTACACTGTGAATATTCTTTGTATAGTGATGCCAATTTTACAACACCACTACCAGAAACCGATAATATTGCACTAGAGAATAATTTTTTTCCAAGATTATTTACACAAATGCGTTTAGATGTTGCAACTCAAAATATAGAAACAATAAGTGATTCTCCAGGTGTAATTGATACAATGCTTAGATTTGTAATAATTGGTGAAAATAATAAAAAGTATGAAATCGAAGGTTGGTTTCCTGATACTAATGATGGTATAATTGTTGATGATTTAACTCACGCTGGAACAGATGCCGCAGGAATTGCGAAAGATGTAGAAAATATTGCAAAACATTTAAATAAAACAAACAATAGTGCTATAAAGAAAGACGTGAATTTAACAAGAAAAAGTAAACAGACAGTTTATTGGTCATTGTCTCCATTATTCGGATATTTAGCTTATTGATTTAAAAATATCATATCAATTAAAATTTAATAATAATTCATCGTACAGCAAATAATGAATTAATCTTTTTGGTAAGACTGGAAAAAAGCATATTTAAAAATTGATAGATTGAATGGTGGGATTAAGCTTATTACTCCTATTTTAGAGCTTGAAACAGCTATTGCCAAAAAGATTAAATAATATCAAACCAATTCCAGTAAATTTTCTAAAAGCGTCTGCTAGTTCAGTAACTTTTTCGAACAAAGATTTAACTGGCATTTTACTAGAACCAGCGTATACTCAAGATATTTATTACTAACTTTTCAAAGCAAATAATTCTCAAGTTTTGATAAGAACAATAATCTCTTCCATATTAATACAATTCGAAAGTTTAACAAGTTCATTAAATCAAAACCCGTTATCAATTGATCCATTAAGATTCGATGATACAATAATCAATTTATGGAAGGATATGATTCTTATCGAAATCTTTGTATAGATTTGGAGTTGATCCACATTAACTCCTGGAGTATGGAGAATTTATATTGTTTTCTGTTTGACTTAAGTGCACAATTGAAGAATATTATCAAGAATGGTTGTGATGTAAAATTAATATTGAAAGAAAGATTCCCATCTTTCATTGATGGCTATGGTTTATTTGCTAGAAGATGTTAAAAATATTCTATTGAAATTCTTAATGGAAAGATGGTATGGATAAGTTAATTAAATTTTTTCATAACTAGAATAGATAAAAAATTCTTAACTTATAAATTTTTCATAAACTAGAATATCATAAAATTTTGATATCTTAAACACCCCCTTTTTCGTAACTAGAATAGATTAAAATTTTTGTACACTTAAATTTTTTTTATTAAATGTCGAAGCGAAAAGTAATATTAATAATAAAAACTGTTGAATTAAAATTACGTAATATTTTTGACAAAAATACCCCTAAAAACTATTTACGATTAATAAAAAAAAGTATTACATAAGTAAAACAATGATACGAGAATATTCAATTAACAAGAAGAAAAGATCGCGGGATTCTCCCATTAATTCCATAATAAAGGTGGCTTAGTAGCTTGCGGAGTGTTGCAGGTGGGACAGCTGGTATTGTCCAAGCAGTAAATAAAAATAAATTCAGCGAAGCAGCATTAGATGATACAAAAAACGTCATAATAGAGAGTTAGAGAAAATGTTGTAGGGGTGAAGGAGTTGTAGATAATTTTATTAGTACAATTACAATTAGTTGATGAAGGAAAACGAGTTCTTAAAAATATTCTCCACAATGTTGATGATTTAATTGAAATTAAAGAAACTAAAGATGGTTCTGGAATATATCTAAGTCCTAGTATGATTCGGTAATAACCTCAGGACCTTTGGTCCTATTAGGTAAAACAATTATTTTATTTTATCTTTTAAATTTTTTTTATCTTTTAAAAAGAATTCTAAAAATTCCGAAAATTTAATTAAATTAAAAATTTCTAATTTAGATTTATTGAATTATCTATTAAACAAAAATAAAAACTCAAATTGTCAGCATATTGGAGGTGACAACAAACAAAGTTTGGCTACAACCTACGGTGGTGACATACAAAAAGCATTAGAAAACTTTCCTGGATTTATTTGGAGTAAATATTCGAAAGAAAAACATCTTCCTGGTCATTCATATACCGGTCCAGGAACTCGATTAGATATAAGACTAGATGAGAATAATAATCCGAAACACAGAGTGAAGAACCAATAAATAGAGTAGGCCGCCGCTTATGACCATGATTTAGCTTATCGAAATCATGATCTAAGTTCTCGACATGGCAGCTGATAAGAAGTGATTCAAGAATTAGATAGTATTCAAAATCAACATTTAGAGAAAAAATTGAAAAAGAATGTTGTTAAGATAGCTTTACAAGCTAAAATATTATTCGGTCTGGGTTTAAATGAAACGCAGCAAAGCTGTCTGAGGCAACGCTGAACCTATGCGTCGATAATCCACAAGGATATAGAAGGCCTAAATATTATTGAAGTAAAGTTATTTAATAAAGATGATATTTGGAGTGCTGATCTTTTTCATATGCCGATGATTCTGTTTTAAACACGCATGGACCGTTATAGATTTATATACACGATACGCTTGTGGTAAAGCCTTTAAAAAAATAAAAGTGTCTATCAGTTAAATATGCGTTTGAAGAAATCTTTAAAGGGAAGTAAGAGAAGGAAGCCAAAAAAATTGTTGTGATATAAGGGTCGGAATTTTGTCACCGAAACGTTCGCCACTATTGAAATGTTTATTCAAATGAAAATGCAGGAAGGCCGTAGTGATAGAAAGATTCATCGGGACGTTAAAAAATAAATTATTCAGAAATTTACTGGCAAAGAATTCAGAAATGGTGAAGATATTACCAGGAATTGTGAAGAGTAAAATAATAAAGTTCATTCTGGTATTGAAGAAACTCCAAAGAATGATTCTGACGACCCTGATTTGATAGAAAAACAAATATTCGAGAATAATAAATTTGAATGAGCGTAATCCGAATTTGCAGGATAACTTTAAGCCGAAATTTAAATTGGAGAATAGAGTTAGAATATTTTAAATATAAGAATATATTGAAAAAAGGCTTTGTTGGCTATTGGACTAGATATATTTGAAGTTTGCAAACTAATCAAACTTTCCGTTACTTACGAAATCAAAGATTAGATGATGAAAAATATCAGCGGCCGATTTTTATCAAATGATTTACAACGAACTGATTTTTTAATTATCATTATCATTATTATTCAATTCTAAATAGTATCTAGAAATGGTACTCCTTCTGTAATTTCAATAAATCATTTAAGACACAATTGCCACAGTAAGTAGTCCTGGTCTTTGAATTTGAATGCATTTATATACCCATTTCATGTAATTCTTTGACTTCATACGTAGGTGGAAGTCCGTATGAGTCGAACCAATAGTTCTCAGCCTCCGAGGCGGTCAAAATAATAATTAGAACTGTTTATATTTATTTGTCCTGCTGACCAATGTACACCTTTTTCATCTTGACGTATGAAAGATTTGTTATGAAATTTATAGTTATGATGGAACTTTGTTCGGGAACTGAAGGTTCTGTTGGCTTATTTTTTAAGAATTGTAATTCGTCTCTCATTAGAAATTTGAAAAATTCTTTATTCCTATCGAATTAGCGATTTTCTTTAGGTCGAACTTCGTTGTCGTTTGTGTTACTTATAATTTCAAAAAACTCATTTATGTTGCTCATTTTATAATAAAAAAATTACTTAGGGACCCCTAGAAGTCAGAAGGGGGGGATTGATTTAAAAATGTTCTCTAATGATGTCTTTCTTACTACTTAGTCAAAAGGGGTATTGATTTAAAAAAACATTTTTATAATGATGATTTCCTACTACTTGGGGGGGGTATTGATTTAATACTGTTCCACAATGATGACTTCCTTACTACTTATTCGATTTTGAAATGATTTATTTATCTAATTAAAACGTTACATTGTTAATTTTTATTAGTAGAGTTTGTGTTTCGTACATCTTTTATCAATAGTAATTTTCTCATTAACTCATCAATATGTGAAAATTCTTTATTCCTATTGCTTAGCAATCTCATAATCGAAATTTTGACGTGGTTTTAGTTTGCCGTATATTTTTTGGACGTCTTGATGTTTCTCATTTTTTATAGAAGATAAAATGTTTTCAATTATATTCCAGTAAAATGAGAAATTAAAAAACACACATGGGATATTTCAATTTGGTTACATCCACTTTGCATAAATTCAATATGGATACATTGAAAATACATGTAAATTTGTCCACGCGTGGACAAGGTTTCATTGGATGAGAGAAAAATGAACGTCCATATAACAACCAAAATGAAAATGATTGAAACAGAAGGGTTGAATAATCAATATTCCAAAAAAACACTTCATTTGTGAAAGACACTGTCCCAAGATTGAAAGATTGAGTTTTTAACAGTCGTATAGGAAGCGAGACTCTACAAAGAGTCTGAAATTTATCTGCCAGTTTTGCCAACTTCATTGCGAAGCTCAATTCAGTTCGTGAATAGTTAATATTGTGATGTTTTAAGAGATATGTGAACTCTCCTTTATTATTCTCACACAAGGATAACATATGATTGGCGTGTTTTCCAACTAAAAAAATTTTACATTTGGAGACACTCAAAAAGATGGCTTTGTTTTTCGTATTTCAAGTGTTGTTTCAAAGAATTCATGTCGTTGAAATGTCCCCGCCGGTTCTGTAAAATATTCCATCTGATTCGATGAATGTTATGACGTTCAACAAAACTTTCCTTCACTGTTTTGTAAATGTTTTCGATTCTGAAGGGAAAGGCTGCTTCCTTCTTTGCTCTGGCTGCGATTTTTATGTTGCTCTTTGTATGCTTTTTGAGCAAGAACGTATAGCGTCAGGATTGATGAGTAGAGGCGCTTTTCTCATTGCTGGTCTATTTACGAAAAGTATTCAGAATGTTTCTCCGTTGGATGAACAAATACGCATATTTTTGAAGAACTCGGGAAGTACCGTTGCTTATGGTGGCTTGTTGTTCCAACGACTGCTTGACACTTGATTGCGGAATAAATTAGTACAAATCTCTATGTTCAAAATATAAGAATAACGTAATTTAAGATAGCGGAACGATGAGAGCATGCGATGATAGTTGTTGATTGAAATAATATCACAACAATCTGAGCACAAGATACATGACAGACGAGAGAGATAAATGAATAACAGTACAGTGGGCAGATATCTTAACGTCATAGGGTGTGCTGACGCACTAACAAAGAATTAAAAACAACCTTGCCTAACGTTACATTAATAATCTCATTGTTTCACAGAGTTAGTAGCAGCTGATTGTTCTTTCATACATTGTTTCCTTTCAATGTTGAGTTGGGAGGACACAGCTCTTTACACTGAAATGCCTTTTATTCATAAATGCGAGAAGCAGATGTTCTCTACAATTGAGTGTTCATCTGAGTGCAATGCAGTAGATAATTGTAAGAACGCCAGGAGCGGTCATGATTTGAGCAAGAAAATGATCTTAATCACAAATTTGAAAATTCTAACTTTTTGATTTTTGGTGTCCGGCTTTCATGAACCTGGAACGGTCGTGATTTTTAGGGTGAAAATTGTAATTTCTCAATGTGAGATTCTTAACTTTTTGATTTTTCGGTGTACTCGGAACGGTCATGATTTGAGATTGAAAAATGTCTAATTCCACAAAATTTGAAATTCTCGAACTTTATGATTTTTGTGGTCCTGGATACGGTCATGATTTTAAGGGTGATAATTGTAATTCTCAATTGTGATTTTGAAAAATTTGAAAAATTGGGTATTTTAAAAACGCCCCAAATTTGTGAATTTAGGTCTTCATAACCTGAAAAAGGGTTCAAATTCATGAATTTATGTCGTTTTTAAATTGCCTTTGTTTGAAAAAATGGTACTTTTTGAATGGACTATATTCATGTATTTAGTCTTAAAAACATGAAATGGGTCTAAATTATGAATTTATTTCGTTTTTAAAGATACTATTTTTTGAATTTTATGGTGTCCTGGAACGGCTTTTGACCATTACT